>JAUDYJ010000014.1:7982756-8412756 GCA_030761175.1 Masticophis lateralis
ATTAGGGGACTGGAGGATGAAACATACAAAGAATGGTTGCAGGAACTGGGCGTGGCTTGTCTAGTGAAGAGAAGGACCAGAGGACACAGGATAGCATCTTCCAATATTTGAGGGGCTGCCACAGAGAGGAGGGGGGCAAGCTATTTTCCAAAGCACTTGAAGGCCAGACAAGGAATAAAGGATGGAAACTGATCAAGGAGACATTCAACCTAAAAATAAGGAGGAATTTTCTGGCAGTGAGACCAATCAACCAATGGAACAGAAGTTGCCTTCAGAAGTTCTGGGAGCTTCATCCCTGGAGGCTTTCAAGAAGAGACTGCCCTCTGTCAGAAATGGTGTAGGGTCTCCCGTTTGGGATGGGTGGTTGGACTAGATGACTTACAAGGTCCCTTCCAACTCTGTTAATCTCAATCTATCTGATCAAAGGCCTGGAGACTAAAACATGAAGAATGATTGCAGGAACTGGGCCTGGCTGGTCTAGTGAAGAGAAGGATCAGGAGAGACAGGATAGCATCTTCCAATATTGGAGGGGCTGTCACAGAGAGGAGGGGGTCAAGCTATTTTCCAAGGCACCCGAAGGCCAGACAAGGAATAATGGATGGAAACTGAACAAGGAGAGATTCAACCTGGAAATAAGGAGGAATTTTCTAACAGTGAGAATCATCAACCAGTAGAACAGAAGTTGCCTTCAGAAGTTGTGGGAGCTTCATCACTGGAGGCCTTCAAGAAGAGATTGGACTGCCACCTGTCAGAAATGGTGTAGGCTCTCCTGCTTAGGCGGGGGGTTGGACTAGATGACCTACAAGGTCCCTTCCAACTCTGTTAATCTGTCTGTAGAGTCTTCCATAGCCGCCACAATGAAGGCAATTCTTATTTCTCCTTGTTCGTTTCTTTATCTGGTTTATATGGCCATCCACCCATCTCACAATGGCATCTCACTTGGACAGCTAACTCTGGGCACATTCGCCACGATATAAAAACGCATGAGAGCAACACCAATCAGCAATAAATGGTTGCTTTGAGTCTCTTTGTAAAGGGCATCAGATGCAAATTACAGTACTGGCCAAAATTGTGGAAATCTTTTGAGAAAAGTGTATTTTTGAGGTTTGATGGCTAATAGCACCACTTTTTTGGGGAGTTTCAAAATAATCCTGTTCCACTGCTGGAATGACCTGGGAATAGCCCAGATCTTAACCCAATGGAAAATCTATGGAGCCAACTAAAGAAACTTGTTAGTCAGAAGTGACCCAGCAATCAAACCCAGTTAATAGAAGCCATCATTCAATCTTGGTTTCACATTAAAATAGCTGCAGAACTAAAAGACATGGTTCACTCCATGGGAAGATGTTGTAAGGCTGTAATCCATGCTAAAGGTTACCCAACTAAGGATTAACTGACATGGGGATCATTTTGGTATACCTTGTTTTTTCTATGGTGAGCATTTTTGTGTATCTCGTTTTTTTCTACATGTTTCACTTTTCTCCTTTATACTGTAATGGCTAGTCTAATAGCAAATCCTTCATTAAAGGTATTGCATTACATTCTTGATTAAAGTATCTTTCTACTGAGATATAATTTTATGGTACTACTCCCCCCAAAAAAGTGGTGCTATTAGCTAGTTTGGCCAGTACTGTAACACTCTCTACATGGGGCTCTCCTTGGGGTGCACCCGGAGGCTCCAACTGGTCCAGAATGTGGCCGCGCGGGTGATTACGGAGCGACAGGGCGCTCCCACATGACACCTCTCCTGCGCGAGCTGCACTGGCTTCCAGTGGTCTTCCGGGTGCGCTTCAAGGTGTTCGTTTTGACCTTTAAAGCGCTCCATGGCATAGGACCGGGGTATTTGCGGGACTGCCTGCTGCTACCGATAACCTCCCACCGGCCAGTACGCTCACACAGAGAGGGCCTTCTCAGGGTGCCATCAGCCAAGCAATGTCGGCTGGCGGCCCCCAGGGAGAGAGCCTTCTCTGTGGGGGCACCCGCCCTATGGAACGAGCTGCCTCCTGAAATTCGTTTGATCCCGGAGCTCCGCGCTTTCCGAAAGGCCCTTAAGACTTATTTATTCCAACAAGCCGGCCTTGCTTGCTTGCTTGATTTTAATGGGGTTTTAAAATTTTTGGTATTATTAATTTCTGGGGTTTTAAATTAGGTATTTTAACGGGGTTTGAGACTTTTATTTTGGAACGCCAACGATTTAATCTAATTTTAAGTTTTTTAATATTTGTATTATATGTGTTTTAATTTGGCTGTTCACCGCCCTGAGTCCCCCTCCCGGGGAGAAGGGCGATATATAAATTGAAATAAATAAATAAATAATAAATAAATAAATAGTTTTAGAAAATACACTTTTCTCAAAAGGTTCCCACAATTTTGGCTACTACTGTACAAGCCAAATCGCCTTTTAATCAATACTCAAGGGATCGTGTTTAGTTAGATATTTCCACAGCAAGTGTCAACTCTGCCCGTAAAGGGAAGTCACGCGTGTCCTTACCTCAACGCAGTTGTCGCAAACGCTGCAGTGGGAGCAACGAGGAGGGCGGTAAAAGTGGCAGGTGGCGCACCATTTCATCCGAACTTGGATGCCTTTGATCTCCACGTTCTTATAGAGTGGCGCTCGGAAGTCGTCATCTTTATCCTCGTCTTCGTCGGCTGCTCGGTGGTCGGACAACACAAAAGAAACGGTTCGATGAGACACAACAACGTTCTTGGTTCAGTTCAGGCAGTCCTCGGCTTTACAACAGTCCCAAATTTACGTTGCTAAGTGAGAACTCACTTAGCAACGTAACTCTTCGGTGAGTTTTGCCCCGTTTTATCACCTTTCTGGGTACAGCTGCGCAGCGAATCGGTGCGAGTTGTTCCGTTAGCCACACGGTTGTTAAGTGAATCCCGCACGCCCATTTTGCGGTCTGTTTGTGTTGCTCCCCTCTGAGGGGAAGTTTTAGCAGGACTACCAGATTTTGGAACAGTTTTGTTGCTTAGGCCATCCACCTGGTAAACTCACAAGATTCGTTTTTTTCACTGTTTACATGTATACATCTGAACTAAACTGTGTTGTTTCTCTGTGTCATATAATATATGTTGGTATGTTCTACTTATCTTTACTACCGGTTCGCATGCGCAGATCACCCATGATGTCATGGCGGGTGGGCGGAGCCTCCCGCCGGTTTTACTACCGGTTCTATAGAACCGGACCGAACCAGGGGCAACCCATCACTGGTATGTACCCTGTTTCCCCCCAAATAAGACATCCCCTGATAATAAGCCCAACTGGGCTTTTGAGCACATGGCAATAAGGCCAAGTGCTTATTCCAGGGTTCAAAAAAATATAAGGCAGGGTCTTATTTTTGGGGAAACAAGATAGATAGATAGATAGATAGATAGATAGATAGATAGATAGATAGATAGATAGACAGACAGACAGACAGACAGACAGACAGACAGACAGATAAAAACCGTGTTTTCCCCAAAATAAGACATCCCCTGATAATAAGCCCCATCGGGCTTTTGCGCGCATGGCAATAAGACCAAGCGCTTATTTCAGGGTCCAAAAAGTATAAGACAGGATCTTATTTTTGGGGAAACACTGTAGGTATATGCATAATTTTGTATTTTTTTATTCTGTCATGGTTATGTAGTGTATATTAGAGGTGGTGACCCTTTGAGAGCTGTATGCAATGAAATTTCATTTTAATGCATGCTGATGTATGTGTGTTTAAAGCAGGGGTGAAATGCTCCCAGACCAGATTGGACGATCCGGTAGCGATTGTGGCAGGTGGTTCGGAGAACCGGTAGCGATGGTGGTGCGAGGCTCCGCCCACCCACCCGGGTATCATTACTTCGTGCTTTTAAAAGGTAAAAAAAAGGCTCTGTGATCGTCAGAGCCTTTTTAAAAACTTTTAAAAGCATTTTTTTATTACAACCTATTCGGGCGAATAGGTTGTAAAAAAATGCTTTAATTTTTTTTTTAAAGTTGGCCACGCCCACCCAGTCACATTACCCACCACCACTACCAAGCCACGCCCACAGAACCAGCTGTAACAAATTTTACATTTCACTACTGGTTTAAAATGACAATAAAGTTATTTTAATCTAAGCCTAATCTGGCTTTCCCGCTAACGTTGCTTGTCAGGAAGTTGCGACGGTCACTTTTTTTCAGTCATGTTCGAACAGTCACTAAATGAACGGTTGTAACCCGAGGACTAGTATAGTTTTTTCGCGTCTGCCTCCAATCTCTAACCATCAATATCCCTGGATGTACCCAGATAGTTGCAAGGTGGTCCAATTATGTTCCAGTCAGGGATGGGCTTCAAAAATTTTAGCAAGGGGTTCTCTGCCCCGTTGCTGGGTGGGTGTGGCCATGATGGGAGTGGCCTAGTTGGCCTCCTGCATAACGGTACCTTCCGCCGCGCCCTAAAAACGTTCCTATTTCACCAGGCTGGCCTGGCTTAAACCTCCCTTTATAATGGGTTTTATACTGGGTTTTTAAATGTCTTTCATAATTGGATTTTAATTTGCTTCAGCCTAATTATTTAATTTATTTTAAATTTTTAACTTTTGTATGATATTGTATTTTAATCGGCTGTTCACCACCCTGAGTCCCTTCGGGGAGTAGGGCGGTGTACAAATTTGAATAAACTTGAAACTTGAAACGGTGGAGGAAGGGGGCATTTTTGCCCTCCCCAGGCTCCGGAGGCTTTTCTTGAGCCTCCGGGAGGACAAAAACGGCCTCCCAGGCTCCGGAGGCCCTCTGGAGGCCGGGAACGGACTTCCCGAACTTCTGGTGGGCCTGTTTTTTGCCCACCCCGAGCCTCTCCATGCACCCTGCATTTAGCTGCATCCAAAACGGGCTGTGTGGTTCTCCTGGGAGGGGCAGGGCAAGGTGGACGGAGCCAGCTAGAGTAGGATTTGGGGGTTCTCCGAACTGCACAGAATCTTAGCTAGAGGTTCTCCCGAACCCTTGCGAACCCCCCCCCCCCAGCTGCCCACACCTAGTTCCAGTTGGTCATTTTTTAACCTTTTAGTTGTGGGAAGCCAGACACAGAGGTCATATTTCTTCAGCCAGATGACCCTTGGAGTACAATGGGCCCTGTTCCCGTGAAAAGCTTTTCCCAACTCAAACTTGCCAAGATTGCTTGCGTGCACATCTGCCAATCCAAAACGCCAGCAGAGCATTCTCCAAACACCCCCAGGCAGCTGACAAGGCTCTGAGTCATTGGCCCCAGCAATTACAAATGGCAAAATAACAACAGAAGCATCCAAGGGGATGAATAGCATATTCAGGCCCCGAGTATGAACGAAGCTGCCATGTACGAACCAGAAGGAGGTTAGGAAATCTAGAGACTTATTAAAGTCGCAAAATAAGTTTCGAAGCTTGTATCTATCTGAATTTGCAAACTAAATGTTGGAGATGTGATTGTGATGATGCCACTTATGGTGGACTTGTAAAAAAGTTAAAGCATTTTGGATAAAAATATGGTGGGTTATCCAAAATATTCTTAAAAAGAAGATAAAGTTCACTCCACAGTTGTTTTTGTTGGGTATAATTACAGATTGTACAGTTATAGAGACTAAATTGATTTTAAATTTAATAACTTTTGGTGACACAATATTGGAAGAAGGAAGATCTGCCTGCTACTGAAGAATGGACATTAAAAGTAGCGAATTTAGCAGAAATGGCAAAAATTTCAGCATATTTGAAAGACCATTGACAAGAAAGATATATATCGGAATGGAGAAGATGGACTGATTATATTCAAAACAACTATTGGACCAAAAAGTATCAAATAGCTTATGAATGAATAGAAAAATTATGAGTATTCATATTTAGTTAGGTAAAAGAGGAGTTAAAGTGTGAAGTGGGGGATAGGAGTCCATAGATAGCTAGCCTAGTTTAGTATATGATTGTTAATTGTTATACCCTGTATTTTGGTCTGGGAAGTTTGGGGGGGGGGAAGGTAAGGAGGGGGGGGGGTAGTATTTGAAAAAAAAATTATAAAACTCTTTAATAACAATAATAATAATAATAATAGTAATAATAATAATAATAATAATAATAAGTTTTGAGGGCCCAGAGATGCAGCAGAGTGTGGAAAGACAACCAGATGGCAGATTTTCCATGAGAAGTTCCTTCAAAAAGGACATATCCTGCTATTCCTCGACTTATGACCACAACTGATTAAAAAAAGTTTCTGTTGCTAATTTTGTGAATTATGCTCCATTTTACGACCTTTCTTGCCACTTGCCACTGCTGATAAGTTTAATCACTGCAGTGGTTAAGTTACTAACTGGACTGTTAAGTGAATGTGGCTTCCCCGTGGACTTTGCTCGCTAAACGTTTGCAAAAAAGGGATCACGTGACCCCAGGACATTGCAACCGTCATAAATATGAGTCAGTTGGAGCGGTGCGGTGGCCTAGAGGTGGCGCTCTCGCCTCACAATCAGGAGGCTGTGAGTTCGATCCTAGGTAGAGGCAGATATTTCTCTTTCTGGGCACACTGCAAATATACCTGCTGAACAAAACTCCGGACTGGCAACAGGAAAGGCATCGGGCCATTAAAACACACTGCTAGCTCCATTCAGTTGCCCAGACTCTACCCCGCAAGGGATGATGGCATTGTTAAATGGGGATGATAAATATGAGCCGGTTGTCAAGTGTCTGAATTTGGATCACATGACAACGGGAATGCCACAATGGTCGTAAGTTTGGAAAATGGTCATAAGTCACTTTTTTCAGTGCCATTGAAACTTCAAAGGGTCACTAAACGAACTGTTGTAAGTCAAGGACCACCTGTAGCTGGCTGGCGATTTTGATGCAGGTCTCTTACAATTCCTAATGTCCCTTCTATCACAGGCATCCCTGTTGGGAAGGAGTGCCACAGATAATGACCTGAAAGGCATCTAATTTATTCCTCTGCCTGCATTTATTATTGTTGTTTATTTCCAGAAGGATTAATCATTTCTCCTCTCCTCAAAATTTAATCAATCCATCAAGACAGACTGCAGGAGGGGGGATGGCAGAACGTGGGGGGCGGAGTGAAAAGAGGGATCCGCCTAGAATCCCTACGTAGCCACAAGCAAACCTACCTCCAACTGTTCTTGAGTACCGTTGACTTTCATTTAAACCTCAGCAAGTTAATCGAGAAGATTCCTCAGCAAGTTAATCGAGAAGATTCCTGTGCGTAGGCCTTTATTTAGCAATAAATCACTTTAATTGAACCTTCTCATGTAATAAAAGTGCTGTTGATATTCCTTGGGCTCTAATGAAAAATACCCAGAAAAAAAAATGATCAAAGGACAAAGAAAGGAGGGGAAAGAATGTCCCGAAGGTGATTTTTCCAAGAGGCAACTGGACTTTCTGGTTTTTCTTTGAAGGGGTTTCGCTTCTCATCTAAGAAGCTTCTTCAGCTTCTTGGAGAAGAAACGAAACGCCTTCAAAGAAAAACCAGAAAGTCCAGTTGCCTCTTGAAAAAAAAGCACTTTTGGGACAATCATGATCTGGAGGATTGAGGATCTTCATAGACAGAGGATTGAATGTGGCCCAATGTGCGGTGATTATCCGTCCACCAAAAGGACCTTCTGGGTGATGTAAAGACGAGACATCTTCAAGGGCACCACGGAGCCCCTGTGGATCGATGCCAAGATTTCCTTGTCCGGAACCACCAAAAAAAAATGGACAAATGGGTGTAGAAGAAGGAGTGACAGAATCTGGGGGTGGAGTGAAAAGGGGTCTCAGCCTAGAGCAGGGGTGTCAAACTCGATTTCATTGGAGGGCCGCATCAGGGTTGTGTTTGACCTTGGGGCACTGCGGTGGGCGTGGCCAGCTCGACGTCACTCGTGTCGGGGGCCCAAGTGCTCTGCCAGCAAAAACGGGCTCTCGAGCTCCGTTTTCGGCTGCAATGGCTTCCTGCAATTCTCTGCCAACGAAAACGGAGCTCAGGAGGGCCGCACGCAGCCTTCCAGAGCTCTGTTTTCGCTGGCAGAGGCATCACGGGGCAGTCCTTCGTTGTTTCCAGGGTGGTTTTACAGGCCAGATCTAAGCATCCCGCGGGTCGGATCTGGCCCCCAGGCCTTGAGTTTGACACCCCTGGCTAGGATCTCCAGGTAGCCACAAACAAAGTTCAACCTCTCTTGAGTGCCGTTGACCCTGATCTAAATCTTAGCAGATTAGCCGAGAAGATTCCCATGTGTAGGCTTTTAGCAATGAAATAGTTTAATTGAAACTTCTTGTCCGGATTCTGCTCCTTTGCATGGCTGACGTTTCTACAACGTCATCAACTATTTCAAGGGATTTTGACAAGAAATGGTTCCTTCCTTCCCGCCCTTCTGAAATTCCCGATTTACCTCGTGGGAAGACTCCTGGGTCCATAAACGTGGCCATACTGAAATTTGCAAGCACAAACAGGAATACGAGCCCATTGTAGAGTGGAACAGCTGGGGAGATGGCTCTGGTCAACCACGGACACCTGAATAAAAACATGCGCAAAGACACCAGAATGTTATTCGTCAAACGCAACAACTGCTAACACTTCCCCACCAAAAGCAGGGGAAAGATACTGCAAAATCTCCATTCCCACCCCACTCCAGGGGAAAGATACTGCAAAATCTCCATTCCCTCCCCACTCCAGGGGAAAGATACTGCAAAATCCCCATTCCTTCCCCACTCCAGGGGAAGGATACTGCAAAAACTCCATTCTGTCCCCACTCCAGGGGAAAGATACTGCAAAATCTCCATTCCCACCCCACTCCAGGGGAAGGATACTGCAAAATCCCCATTCCTTCCCCACTCCAGGGGAAAGATACTGCAAAATCCCCATTCCCTCCTCACTCCAGGGGAAGGATACTGCAAAAACTCCATTCCCACCCCACTCCATGGGAAAAATCCCCATTCCGTCCCCACTCCAGAGGAAAGATACTGCAAAATCTCCATTCCCACCCAACTCCAGGGGAATGATACTGCAAAATCTCCATTCCTTCCCCTCTCCAGGGAATGGAGAAATCTCCATTCCCACAAACATGCGCAAAGATACCAGAACGTTATTCGTCAAATGCAACAACTGCTAACACTTCCCCACCAAAAGCAAGGGAAGGATACTGCAAAATCTCCATTCCCACCCCACTCCAGGGGAAGGATACTGCAAAATCTCCATTCCTTCCCCACTCCAGGGGAAGGATACTGAAAAATCCCCATTCCTTCCCCACTCCAGGGGAAGGATACTGCAAAATCTCCATTCTTCCCCTCTCCAGGGAATGGATACTGCAAAATCTCCATTCCTTCCCCGCTCCAGGGGAAGGATACTGCAAAATCTCCATTCCCACCCCACTCTGGGGCCAGCCAGTGGTGGTATTTGCCGGTTCTCCGAACTACTCAAAATTTCCGCTACCGGTTCTCCAGAACCTCTCAGAACCTGCTGCCTTTCACCCCTGATTCACAATCAATGATCACCGTGAAACCATAAAAATCGCATGGATATGGGATTGTTTTTTTTAAAAAAAAGAAAAGGGAATAGGATAGACCTTTGCAAGAGGAGTAGTAGGGGGAAAAAAAGAAATAAATTGCCCAAGATCGGATTGTGCAGAATGTCTTAAGTATTTCTTTTCTTTTATTTCTTGATGTTCTTTTCTTGTGCAACTGGCTACACCAGAAAGGTCAGACTATCTGAAACAATGCTAAGCGAGGGTTCCTCTACGCCTTATTGGCTTTTGCAGAGTAAAATAAATAGCAAAGTTTAAATAAAGGACACAGTGAATAATTATAAGCATCGTCCAGATGTCCTGGTTCCCCACCCTTTTGTTGTTTCTGGTATAATTTGTTTTCTGGAAATTAGTTTTTTTTTTACAAGCTCTCAAAGCATTGTGAAAACTTAGGAAGTGCAAAAAACTTTTGTAAATCTCCCTTTGCAAAATGTAATTCCATCAATTAAAGGACGAGGAACCTTCATTTTATAGAAGTGAAAGCTTTTTGTTCTTGGAATCATAGAAGCTGATGGTAACTTAATACCTAGAATGAGCACAAAAACAGGCTAACTCACGGCTCGCTCCAGGAGTTCGATCCTGACCGGCTCAAGGTTGACTTCTATCTTTCTGAAGTAGGAAAAATGAGGATCCAGATTGTTGGGGGCCATAGGCTGACTCTGTAAACCGCTTAGAGAGGGCTGGAAAGCACTGTGAAGCTGTATATAAATCTAAGTGCTTATTGCTATTGCTACTTGCATCCTTCAAGATATAAGGAGGAGTTGACTTGAGCTTCTTACTCCGAAACAAACTATCTAAACTTTGGTGTCTCTTGGTCCTCTGGAATGCAGACCTTCCATCCAAGGAATCCAGGCTACATTCCACCACAGTTAGGTTGACTATTAACTATTGATGACCGAGAGAAGGACTATTCTCCAGAAGCTTCATCTGAACATTCCATAGCAGGTCTCCAAATGTTCTAGTGGCTAATTTGGGAGGACAGGCCATCTCCCCACCAACAACCTGCTGTAATATCTCCTCCAATGATCTCCAAGCTTCCTTTAATAAGTATGTAGAAGCACTGGAGAGGTTTATACGTCCCTTAGTCCTGTAGCAAGAGGTGGGCCAGATCTTCAGACCATCCACAACTTTCATTCAAATGCTACTTGCTCTTCTGCTGATATCCCTCGTCTGTTCCTGCTACCTTGTTATGGATTACCAGGATTAAAGCAAATGGGTAAACTCAACCATAGAGCTGCTATACAGAACTGAGCATGGGGTGGGTGGGATTAAACCTATCCTTATCTCTCTAGTCATTTTCCCCAACCTATAGAGAGGGGTACAGGGATGATCGAAAAGTCAGCAGTTCAGTGGTTCGAATCCCTAGTGCCACGTAATGGGGTGAGCTCCCGTGACTTGTCCCAGCTTCTGCCAACCTAGCAGTTCGAAAGCAGGTAAAAAATGCAAGTAGAAAAATAGGGACCACTTTTGGTGGGAAGGGAATGGCATTCCGTGAGCCTTTGGCGTTGAGTCATGCTGGCCACATGACCACGGAGACGTCTTCGGACAGCACTGGCTCTTCGGCTTTGAAATGGAGATGAGCACCGCCTCCTAGAGTCGGGAACAACTAGCACATATGTGCGAGGGGAACCTTTACCTTTACCTTTATAAAGAGGGATATCCAACGAGGGCAACTTTTAAGCTTTGTGGACTTCAACTCAACTGAATTCTTCAGCCAGCGTGACATCCTCAAAGATCTTTTGAGTGGTGGTTGAAGGGCCTATATGGAGATGAACCTACGTCATGCCATATAACACACCACACACTTCAAGGTGTTGCTTCTATAGCCTCAATTTCTTTGGAAATTTCCCATCTGGGGAAACGTCTTGCCATGCGAGACGCAATTGCTCACAAAAACAATGAGGAGAATGTGATGGAGCTATCAACCAAGATTCTTCAGAACAACAGGGGAGCTGTTAATTTCTCTCCGCCGAGTTTTGAATAGTGTGTGTTTCTCTGTGTGTGGGTGTGTGTGCGTGTGTGCGTTAGACGCACCAGTTCCACCATAAAAAACTTGCTTTGTATTTCTCAGGAAACACATTGTGGGTTTTTTTGTACTGAGTCAGTTTCAAACGAAAACGGGAAGTCAGCACTATTATTTGGCTGCAATTCTTCTAATAAAAATAATAATAATAATAATAACTCAGTGTTTTGAATCTAAATTATAAACTTGTCTGTAGCTATCAGGAAAATACACTCCGGATCAGGGGTGAAATCCAGCAGGTTCTAACAGGTTCTAGTGAATCGGTAGCGGAAATTTTGAGCAATTTGGAGAACCGGCAAATGCCATCTCTGGCTGGCCCCAGAGTGGGGAGGGAATGGGGATTTTGCAGTATCCTTCCCCTGCCACGACCACCAAGCCATGCCCAAAGAACCAGTATCAAACAAATTTGGATTTCACCACTGTTTCCAACCATTGTTTCTTGTCCTGCTCTCTGGTGCTTTGGAGAATAATTTGACCCCCTCTTCTTTGTGGGAGCCCCTCAAATATTGGAATTCTACTATCCTGTTACCCCTAATTTCTCTTTTCTCTAAACTAGCCAGACTCAAAAGCTGCAGCCGTTCTTCATACGGTTTAGTCTCCAGGCCTTTGATCACCTTAGTTGCTCTTCTCTGAACTTTTTCCAAAGTCTCAACATCTTTTAAGTAGTATGGTGACCAAAAGTGGTTGCAGGATTCCAGGTGTGGCCTTACTAGGGTTTTGGCACTAATACTTCGTTATAATATTGGATAACCTAGGTTTAATATACATGTTTGTGAGATCCTGTCTAGTGGTTAAGGCATCAGGCTAGAAAGCAGGAAACTATCTGATCCTTCCTTAGGCATGAAAGCTGGCTGGGTGAGTTTGGGCCGATCACCAAGAGCCTGGGAGTTCTAGTCCCACTTTACGCATGAGAGCCGGCTGGGGAAGTTTGGGCCAATCACCAGGAGAATAGTGAGTTCAAGTCCTGCCTTAGGATGGAAAACCGGCTGGGTGACTTTGGGGCACTCTCTCTCTCAGCCCAACTCGCCTCACAGGGCTGTTGTTGTGGGGAAAAGAGGAGAAAGGAGTATATGCACATTCACTGCCTTGAGTTATTTGTAAAAGTAATAAAGGAGAGAGAGAGAGAGAGAGAGAGAGAGAGAGAGAGAGGGAGGGAGAGAGAGAGAGAGATGAGTGAAAGAGAGTAGATGATAGATTAGAGAGAGAGAGAGAGTAGATGAGAGAGATGAGAGAGAGTAGATGATAGATAGATATGAGAGAAAGAGAGTAGATGACAGATTACATAGAGATAGAGAGAGTAGATGATAGATAGATGGAAGGAAAGCAGATGGGAAAGGAGGAGAGGGGAAGGAAGGAAGGAGAGGAAGGAAGGATGGAAAGCAGAGGGGAAAGGAGGAGAGGGGAGGGAAAGGAAGGGAAGGGAAGGGAGGGAGGGAGGGAGGGAGGGAGGGAGGGAGGAAAGCAAAGGAAGAGAGGGGAGGGGAGGGAAGGGAAGGAAGAAGAGGAAGGAAGCAGAGGAAGGGAGGGAGGGAGGGAGGAAGGAAGGAAAGCAGATGGGAAAGGAGGAGAGGGGAGGGGAGGAAGAAGAAGGAAGGAAGAAGAGGAAGGAAGGAAGAAGAGAAAGGAAGGAAAGCAGAGGGGAAAGGAGGAGAGGGGAAGGAAGGAAGGAGAGGAAGGAAGGAAGGAAAGCAGAGGGGAAAGGAGGAGAGGGGAGGGAAAGGAAGGGAAGGAAGAAGAGGGAGGGAGGGAGGAAAGCAAAGGAAGAGAGGGGAGGGGAGGGAAGGGAAGGAAGAAGAGGAAGGAAGCAGAGGAAGGGAGGGAGGGAGGAAGGAAGGAAAGCAGATGGGAAAGGAGGAGAGGGGAGGGGAGGAAGAAGAAGGAAGGAAGAAGAGGAAGGAAGGAAGAAGAGAAAGGAAGGAAAGCAGAGGGGAAAGGAGGAGAGGGGAGGGAAAGGAAGGGAAGGAAGAAGAAGGAGGGAGGGAAGAAAGCAAAGGAGGAGAGGGGAGGAAAGGGAAGTAAGAAGAGGAAGAAAGAAGTGGAAGGGTGGGAGGAAGGAAGGAAAGCAGATGGGAAAGGAGGAAAAGGGGAGGGGAGGAAGAAGAAGAAGGAAGGAAGGAAGGAAGGAAGGAAGGAGCAATACAACTTCAAAAGGTTGCAAGATTAAGCCACACGTTCCTTCAGATCTCCCTCGTAGTCACCTCTGAGTTTATTGCTCTAGCCTGGTATTACTCATTTCCCCCCTTTCATTATAAATCATGTGCAAGGAGCATTGATGTGCCAGCAGCATTAAGAAACAGGGGGATGCAGGGGACAAAACATTAAAGGTAATGTTGTATACATCTCTCTCTCTTCCTCCCTCCCCCCCCCCTCTCCCTTTCTCTCTCTTTCTCCCTTTCTCCCTTTCTCTCTCTCTTTTCAGAAGCGGTTCCGGCTTATTAACTTCTTCTGCTCCTGGGGTCTGGTGCAGGAAACAAAGACGTTAAATCTTAATTGAAACTACCTTACTTTCAAAGGTTCAGTGGAAATAATTAAACCTTGCAGCCATGACTCAAGGGAACGCGGCTGCATTTTGATTCATGGCGAAACAAAGGAGCTACTTAGGTGTCGCCGAAGAGTAACACTATTCATCCCGGAGAGTGACCACAGGAGGAACATGTGTTTGATTGCCAACCGTGATTCTATTAGGCATGACAAGCTGTGGGGAAAAAAAAAACCTGTAGATGGGCTGAATGGCCGTCACAGGGCTTACAGGTATCGGCTCGGATTGCAAAACACGGTGAACAGAGTCACAAGGACTTAGGCTGACACAAACTGCCATGTTAGAGGGACGCTTGCATTGGCATACATCACATTTCACACCACAAAGGAGCTGGGCACATTTTTATTCTGGTACAATAAAAGGAGGAGGAGGAGGAGGAAGAGGAGGAGGAGGAGGAGAAGGAGAAAGAGGAAGAGGGAGGAGGAGGAGAAGGAGGAAAAGGAGAAAGAAAAAGAGGAAGAGGAAGGAGGAGGAGGAGGAGGAGGAGAAGAAGAAGAAAAGAAGGAGGAGGAGGAAGAAGGAGGAGGAGGAGGAAGAGAAGAAGAAAAAGAAAAAGGAGAAGAAAGGAGGAGGAGGAGGAGAAGAAGAAAAGGAGGAGGAGGAAGGAGAAGGAGAAGGAGAAAGAGGAGGAGGAGGAGGAGAAAAAGAAGAAGAAAAAGGAGGAGGAAGGAGGAGGAGGAAGGAGGAGGAGAAGATGATGAAGATGAAGAAGAAGAAGAAGGAGGAGGAGGAGGAAGAGGAGGAGGAGGAGGAGGAAGGAGGAGGAGGAGAAGAAGAGAAAGAAAAGGAGGAGGAGGAGGAGGAGGAGGAGAAGAAGAAGAAGAAGAAGAAAAAGAAGAAGAAGAAGAAGAATTTATATGATATAGTTTCTGTCTTTCATGTTGTTTTCATTCCAGAAAAAGTAGAGGAGCTGGGGATTGTGTTTCCTTTTTGCCATCCTTCTACTTGTTCCTTGTTTTTCCATTCCTCCTAAAACTATCCATGCTTTATTATGGGTATGCCCCATGTTCCTCCTTAACATGGATCTTTATCCAGCCACTAACTAGGTTAGTGAAACCCAAATAAATTGCAGTGGACACAAGTTGACAGATGTTGTGAATTCGGCCACAGGGCAGCAAGATCTCTGATCGATTCGTAGCCAGACATATTCAAGCAAAGTCAGAAAAGAAGAGGACAATTCAATAAATAAAGAAATAAATAAAACAAAAAATACTATTCATACTTTTGCTAATCTCTTAATCACATCGATAGAACATGTTGAGCGATGGTCCAAGCATGGAGCACCATGGCTTAGTGCAATGGTGGAATTCAGCCAGTTCGCACCACTTCGGGAGAACCAGTTGTTAACTTTCCAAGCAGTTTGGCCAACCGGTTGCTGGAAGAAATCATTAGGGCAGAGAACCGGTTGTTAAATTATTTGAATCCCACCACTGGCTTAGTGCCTATGTGAGAAAGGAGAACACTGGATCCATGCCTCACGTTAAAATACAGTTCTAGATTTATACCTATAGTTCTAAATAGCCATCCTTTTTTGATTAAACCGCAATGAGATGAATTCACTCATTGCAATAAACCACCAACCATTGTTCATAAGAGTTTGGCTTCACACAACACACGACGAAGACAACATGAGAAACAAGTCACAAGATGGGCTTGGGATTTTTCTGAGAAGCAGGCACTGGGACAGGATTCATACTTGGCTTAATCCCGCTAACCATCATTTTTTAACCATGATTTCTCAAAAGCGCACAGATTGGTTCACACAACTTGCTTAGCCATAAACTGTGGTATGCAAGCCACTGTAGCTAGGTTTCACCAGTGTGTCCTGGCTCACAGCCCAGCTCCTGTAATTTAGCACAATGTTGTTTTCCCCAGTGTTCGATATTGATTAAGAAAGTCATCCCAAGAAGTTTATATATATATATGCAAATTCAGCTGATTTTCTTCTGTATTCAGTGGGGGGCTGATTTCCAAGGAAATAAACAGTTTGTAAACACAATCTGGTTCAGACAGTAAACACAACCTTTTTCTCTAAGTGGGCTGGATTTTTATTCCCTTTGTACAGAGAAACGTGGAAACATGATGCCTCTCTGCTTGTCTATCTATCTATCTTTTCCTTCTCTTTTGTGAACAATCTATTTTGTTGAAAAAAATAATACTATGGAAGAGACCAGGAGTGGTATTCAGCCGGTTCAGACCGGTTCGAGAAAACCGGATGTTAATTTTAATCTGGTTCGCTGAATGGGTTATTCCAAGGACTGGATGACCCCGCCCACCCCACCCTACCCCCCCTAGGAGTCTCCAGGCGGCCCATTTTGAATGCCAGGTAAGTGCAAGGGTGCGCACGGAGGGTGAAAAACAGGCCTAGCGGAAGTCCGGAAACAGGCATGTTTCCGGCCTCCAGAGGGCATCCAGTGCCTGGAAGAGGCTGTTTTCGCCCTCCTGGAGTCTGGGGAGGGTGAAAAACAGGCTTACTGGAAGTAGCAGAAATCCAGAAATGGGCCCATTTCTGGCCTCCGGAGGGCATGCAAAGCGAACCAGTTGTTACAACCGGTGAATCCCACCACGCTGGGAAGGCAGACTCCTGAACCTAGTCAAGGTTATCCTGTGGAACGAAGAAGGCCTGAACTAAAAACCATCTAAAAAGCAAGATAGAAATTTGGGAACTGGAGAAGACAAAAAGCAATAGGTGGAAGGTCGTATGAGGGGGATGCAACCTGGAAATAATCAAGAATTTCTTGACAAAGAGGATGATTCATTCATGGAACAATTTGCCTGATGGAGTTGTGGATGCTTCATCACTGGAGGTTCTCAAGAAAAGATTGGATGGAAATGTAATCAGACACCAGGTTCGTATTATCATATGTGGTGGAGATGCCCAAAGGCAAAAAAAAATACTGTACAAAAATACATACTGTACACGGTTGGAAAAAATGATACAGACTTAAAACCAGAAATATTCTTGTTGGGCATCCTACTGAAAAAATCTAATAAAGGCAGTGGTGAAATCCACATTTTTTTACTACCAGTTCTGTGGGCGTGGCATGGTGTGGTGTGGCTTGGTGGGTGTGGCTTGGTGGGCGTGGCAGGGGAAGAATATTGCAAAATCTCCATTCCCATCCCACTCCAGGGGAAAGAATACTGCAAAATCTCCATTCCTATCCCACTCCAGGGGAAGGATACTATAAAATCCCCATTCCCACCCCACTCCAGGGGAAGGATACTGCAAAATTTCCATTCCCACCCCACTCCAGGGGAAGGATAATGCAAAATCCCCATTCCCTCCTCACTCCTGGGGGAAGGATATTGTAAAATCTCCATTCCCGCCCCACTGGGGCCAGCCAGAGATGGCATTTGCCCGTTCTCCGAACTACTCAAAATTTCTAGAATTGCTTTTGAACAACAATGGAAAAGTGAAGAGATTCCTACAGAGCAAAATGTAATTTACAAAATATTAGAATGCACAGAAGTGGATAGATTAACACTTGAAATCAAGAAAAAGGAAGAAACTGAATATTTTTGAACATGGGACTCATTTTATCAATGGCCAGCCAATAAAAGCAGAAGTTAGAAATATGGAAATATAAGAGAAGGATTAATTTTATAAGGAAGGTTTATTAAAATGGATAAGGAAATACTATGATGATGATGAGACCAATACCAATGTGATGAATACTATTGTAAATATTATGATTATTAGCTCTCAAATTATTTGTATGCAGGCAACACACTGTTTATTTAGAAATGGGATTTTGTATATGTAATAAAACTTTTTAAAAGTGGAGGGGGGAGAAAAAGAAAAGATTGGAGAACCTCTGGCATGGTATAAGAACTTCTGCCTTGAACAGACGGTTGGACTAGAAGACTGGCAAGGTCTCTTCCAGCCCTATGATTCTGTGAAGATTCCTGAGAATACTATGGATTGCCAAGAAAACAAAGAAACAGAATGTTGTACAAAACAATCTAGACTTCCCACTTAAGCACAAGTGAGAAGTCCACTCACTTAGAGGAATTATTGAGTCTGTCATCTGCACCTCTAACTGTCTTTAACTGGTTCTGCAACCCAACAAGACAGACACAGACTTCAGAGGATAGTTAGAACTGGAGAAAAAAAAAAACAATGGCTACCAACCTGCCTTCCATGGAGGACCTGTATGCTGCATGAGTCAAAAAGAGGGCTGTGAAAATATCTACAGACCCCTTGCATCCTGGACAGAAACTGTTTCAACTCCTACCCTCAAAACGACGCTATAGAGCACTGCACACCAGAACAACTAGACACAAGGACAGTTTTTTCCTGAACGCCATCACTCTGCTAAACAAATAAGTCCCTCGACACTGTCAAACTATTCACTAAGTCTGCATTACTATTAGTCTTCTCTTCGTTCCCATCACCCATCTCCTTCCACTTAGGACTGCACCACTGTAACTTGTTGATGTATCCTTATGATTTATATTTATTGTTTCCTAGTATGATTTGGTTGCTTATTTGTGCCCTATGACTATCATTAAGTGTTGTACCTTATGATTCTTGACGAATGTATCTTGTCTTTTTATGTACACTAAGAGCGTATGCACCAAAGACTAATTCCTTGTGTGTTCAATCACGCTTGGCCAATAAAGAATCCTATCCTATCCTATCCTATCCTATCCTATCCTATCCTATCCTATCCTATTCCTACCAGGCTCTAAGTCATATTTTGGACACATGATGCTAAGTCTCAAGTGTCTTATGAAGGCCATAATGCTGGAAAAGGCAGAAGGAGAGGGAATAGGAGGACAACCAGATGAATGGACTCAGTTACGGTAGCAATGGGAACATCATTGAAAGACCTGAAGGACCAAGTTGGAGATAGCTCAACCTGGAGAAAAATCTACCCTGTTTCCTCCAAAATAAGACATCCCCTGATAATAAGCCCAACCGGGCTTTTGAGCGCATGGCAATAAGGCCAAGCGCTTATTCCAGGGTTCAAAAAAATATAAGACAGGGTCTTATTTTTGGGGAAACAAGATAGATAGATAGATAGATGATAGATAGATAGATAGATAGATAGATAGATAGATAGATAGATAGATAGATAGACAGACAGACAGATACCCTGTTTCCCCCCAAATAAGACATCCCCTGATAATAAGCCCAATTGGGCTTTTGAGCACATGGCAATAAGGCCAAGCGCTTATTTCAGGGTTCAAAGAAATATAAGACAGGGTCTTATTTTTGGGAAAACACAGTATTATTATTATTGTTGTTATTTTTGTTATTGTTGTTGTTGTTTACCCTGTTTCCCCAAAAATAAGACATCCCCTGCTAAGAAGCCCAATCGGGCTTTTGAGCGCATGGCAATAAGGCCAAGCGCTTATTTCAGGGTTCAAAAAAATATAAGCCAGGGTCTTATCTTTGGGGAAACATGGTAAGTGGTTGCTAAGCATCAACACCGATTCGAAAGCAGATCATCAATTTTTGGCTAGGTTGCACACCACACTTTTCTCTACCTAACCGATCTGTTTTCCCATCTGGTTCCTTTGCGCCCGTCTCTCACGTGAAGCATTCGGTCTGCTAGTGACACAGTCAGGGGGCATAGGGCTCCTTGATGCCAGCCAATATTCTTATTTAACTCCGGTAATTGTTGTCTAACATGCCACGTACTTGGCAAAAGCAAGCGCAAGAGCCCAGCTGGAGAACATTTCATATAGCGATGCCAGTCCCGATATTTGGTCCCACCAGCTGAGGACTTTGGCATGAAGCGCGGCTCCCTCTGGTCCATCAAAAGAGAGTTTCGTTAATGGATAGTCCCTGATGGCACCAGGGTCCTTGCATTAAAATCTTCACTGGGAAAACCAGCAAAAACCATTTTTAGTTCGGTGTCGGCCCCGAGAGTTTGTGTGTTTGTGTGTGTGTTTTTTTTTCCTGAAGAAAACGAAAGGAGGTGGGATTGTCACAGAGTGCAGAATGAGGCAAGGGAGAGAGGCAGACGTAAAAATTACAGAGTGGAAAAAGGAGAAGGGTAAACAATAATTAAAAGGAATTACTTTCCTCTCGATTCCCACTAACCCCCAAAAGGGTCGCATCCGAGGATGAAATCCACTTACTTTTGCTACCGGTTCACAAATGAGAGCACGCGCACCAGTGGCGGGTTGGCCCCGGTTCGCTCCGGTTCGATAGAACCAGTAGTAAAACCTGTGGGAAGCCCCACCCACCGACCCCAACGTCATCAAAACGCTTCTGGGCGGCCTCATTGCGAACCGGTAATACCGGTAAGTAGAACCCACTCCTGGTGCGTGCAACACCTTCTGTGTGTGAGCATGCGCAGAGCATCAAAAACGGGATGTGATGACGTCCAGGTGGGTGGGCGGAGCTTCCCGCCGCCAGCGCTACCGGTTTGCCCAAGCGGGATAGAACCCGGCTGCATTCCACCACTGATCACATCACATCACTGCGTAACCTGAAGTCTGAAAAAGCTAGACTGAAACCTTCACAGTATTTATGTAAAATAAAATGCGTGTAATCCGTAGGACTTCTGTGACATTAAATTGTACTGAATACTGATATCCAATATAAGAGAGAGAAAGAGAGAAAGGGAGGGAGGGAGGGAGAGGGAGAGAGAGAGAAAGAGAGAGAGAGAGAGAAAACTTGGTGCTCCTCTATGCACTAATGCCATAATCTAATAATAATTATCCATCTAATTAAATGGCAGCCTCTATCTGACCTTGCCTGATCTCAAAAGGCTAAGCAGGATTGGATCTGATTTATACTTCCATGGTTGAACACCAGGAATTGGAGAGAGAGAGAGAGGAAGGGAAGGGAAGGGAAGGGAAGGGAAGGGGAGAAAGGGGAACGGGAGAAAGGAAGAACAGTGAAAGAGAAAGAGAGAGGAAAGAAGGAAGGAAGGAAAGTGAGAGAGAGAGGAAAGGGAAGGGAAGGACATAGAGACAGAAAGACAGACAGAAAGAAAGGAGATGGAAAGGGAAGGGAAAGGAGGGAAGGGAAGGGAAGGGAAGGGAAGGGAAGGGAAGGGAAGGGAAGGGAAGGGAAGGAAGGAAGGAAGGAAGGAAGGAAGGAAGGAAGGAAGGAAGGAAGGAAGGAAGGGAAGGGAAGGGAAGGGAAGGGAAGGGAAGGGAAGGGAAGGGAAGGGAAGGGAAGGGAAGGAGAAAGAAAACAGGAAGGAAATGGGAAGGGAAGGGAGGAAAGGAAAGGAAAGGAAAGGAAGGGAAGGGAGGAAAGGAAAAGAAGGGAAGGGAAGGGAAGGGAAGGAAAGGAAAGGAAAGGAAAGGAAAGGAAAGGAGATGGGAATGATAACTAATGCTGTATTGTTAACAAAAAAGAAACACAAAGACATTGGACTTCACAGAAAAGAGACTCTTGTCTTCATAAATATCCATGCTACTGTATTTAAAACCAACCCTAGTTTTTATAGCTGAGGTTGTCCTCCATCTTTCTAGGCCAATTAATCTCTTTTCTCCAGCCTGGTATGCAGGTTGGGGAACCCCAACAAGTGGTGGTTTAACCACGAAACCGGGATTGAGCAAAGCCTAGCGTAGCAGGCTATTTTATGAATATAACTTCAGGCATCTAAACCAAGTGTGAAGCTTCCGTTACAACACACCATTCCTTTCCCTTCCTCTCCACCCCCCCCCCACCCCCACTTTGGAGTTTTAAAGTTGTTAAGAAACTTCGGTGTGATTTTTGGCTGCGGTCTTAAACCGTGAAAACAATGGGACTTCCAGATAAACAGGGACCGGGATCAAACTGTCATGGTGCATTTAATGGAATTACGGAAGCAGCTGCGATGTTCGCTTGGAGTAAAGACTCTTGTGAGCCAAAAGGCACGGAGATGAACATGCAAACTGTGCGTTCATGTCCTGCTGTATCTATAGTAACAGGTAGTCCCGGACATACAACCGTTCGTTTAGTGACCGTTTAAAGTTACAACGGCACTGAAAAATAGCGACTTAGGACCATTTTTCAGACTTACGACCAAGGGTGAAATCCTTCACGGTTCGCTGCCTACGCATGCATGCTGCACGTCAAATGCATGCTGTGTGGGTGCCCATGCGCAGTGTGCACCAAATGCATGCTTCGCATGAAAAAAGAACACTTAACAAGGTAAATAAAACAGCAAGGGGGGGAAACAGCTGTGCCGCGCTACTTAGATTCGCTAGAAAGGATTTGCTGCTTTCTAGCGAATATAAATCACGTGGCACAGCTGATTGTTGGAAATACCGATTCGGAACAATCAGTAGCTCTTTTTTTACTACCGGTTCCCCTGAACCGGTGCAAACCGGTAGGATTTCACCACTGCTTACGACCATTGCAGCTTCCTCATATCCACTTGGTCAAAATTCAGACACTTGGGAACTGACTCACGTTTATGACGGTTGCAGGGTGTCCCGGGGTCCTGTGATCCCTTTTTACGACCTTCCGACAAGCGAAGTCAAGAAGGAAGGCCTGGGTCATTGAATGGCCGTGGGACTAACTTAAAACAGCTGCAGGGATTCACGTAACAAAGGTCATAAAGCGAGGCAAAAACTCAGCTCATTGTCTTGCTTAGCAATGGAAATTTGGGGCTTAACTGTGGTCGTAGGTTGAGGACGAACAACTCACAAAGAAAGAGATATCTTTCTCGCTCTCTGTCAAGAAGGATCTTTGACAGACTTTAACATTGGGCGCTATCTAACAAAATGAAATTCAAGGGTGAAAAAAGGAAGGTTCTACATTTAGGCAAGAAAAACCAAATGCACAGGTACCGTATATATGGTACATTGCTCAATAGTAGTAACTGTGAGAGGGATCTTTGAGTCCTAGAGTTAGAAGAAACCAAGAGGCTCACTTAAATATTTCACTTAAAGATGAGCCAGCCGTGTGCTCCAGCTGCCAAAAAAAGCCAACACAGTTCTAGGCTGCATAAACAGAGGAATAGACTCAAGATCACGTGAAGTGTTAATACCACTTTATGATGCCTTGTTGAGGCCACACTTGGAATGCTGCATGCAGTTTTGGTCACCGCATTATAAAAAAAGATGTTGGGACTTGGGAAAGAGTGCAGAGAAGAGCAAGAAAGATGATAAAGGGACTTGAGGCTAAAACATATGAAGAACGATTGCAGGAACTGGGTATGTCTAGTTTAATGAAAAGAAGGACTAGGGAAGACATGATAGCAGTGTTCCAATATCTCAGGGGCTGCCCCAAAGAAAAGGGAGTCAAGCTATTCTCCAAAGCACCTGAAGGCAGGACAAGAAGCAATGGGTGGAAACTAATCAAGGAGAGAAGCAACTTAGAACTAAGGAAAAATTTCCTGATATTGAGAAGAATTAATCAGTGGGACAACTTGCCTCCAGAAGTTGTAAATGCTCCATTCCCTGGAAGTTTTTAAGATGATGTTGGACAACCATTTGTCTGAAGTGGTGTAGGGCAGTGATGGCTAATCTTTTTGCCCTCGTGTGCCAAACGCGGGGGAAATGCAGGGGGGTTCACGCGTGTGCACATGCCCATACCTATAATTCAATGCCCCCCAATGCCATGCCCCCTTCTGCACTTGCACGCGTGACACCCCTCCCCCCACGCTCAAAATGGTTACTGATGTGCCTGGTAGGCCTCCCCATGCAACAGAAGGGTCTTATACTATAAATCATATTAATCTATGTATTGTATTATTCACAGGATTAAGTTACTCTCAGAAGTGTTGACATGGGAGTAGAAGTTATGTTGCAAACCTCAGGAAAGTACAAGGAACAGAAATAAGGAACTTGTTAAATGTACTGATGAGCTTAATGACCTATGTTCTATATCATCCCTGTAACGAACTTATATTAAGAAACATATTACCAGAAGTGTTCACGGAAAGTAACAGACAGTATACCCATGTATGGAAATAGAGTCAGAAGCGTAACACCTCTGGTGTGGCTAGAATTGCAAAATGTATAAAAGATAAACCTTGGGTGTAGCCCAGGGTTCGGAATCTGACATGTGAATTCTCCAAAACTTTGCTAGCAAATAAACCTGTGTTCTCCAACTTTTGTGGTCTTGTCTCCTGCATTTGGGAAAGTGGGTTTTTCTGCTACATTTCTGGCGACCCAGATGGGACTCGAACCCACAATCCCCAGTTTAGAATTGGAGCTTTCTTGGAGCCTGGGGAGGGCAAAAACAGCCTTCCTCCCCGGAGGTCATCTGGAGGCCAGAAACAGCCTGTTTCCTGACTTCCATTGGGACCAGAAGGCCCGAATATCAGCTGGCCGGCATGCACATTGGCGCTGGAGCTGGGCTAGGGCAAACGCTTGCGTGCCCACAGATATGGCTCCGCGTGCCAGCTGTGGCACGCATGCCATAGGTTGGCCATCACGGGTGTAGGGTTTCCTGCCTAAGCAGGGGGTTGGACTAGAAGACCTCCAAGGTCCCTTCCAACTCTTGTTATTCTTATTCTCTCTCTCCTTAGTAAGGCGTCGAGTCCCTAAGAGACGAATCCTTGCATTTTGCATAAATTACTAAGATGCTTTTAAGTTTTGTCTACAAGCGTGCCTTTCACTGTAATAGATTAATTACACAATGACTAAATTACTAATTATAATTCAGGTAATTATGCAGAAGGGAGCACTGTGGCAACAGTGCAAGCAGCTGGCCTTGTGTTTGGTATATATTAATTTGCTTCGGTTGTTTTCACTGTTTTGATATTCATTGTTCTATTGTCGACCGTATCAATTTTTTTTTTTGCTTGCTTTCACAGTGTTTTTAAAGTTGTTTCCCCATGTGCTTTTATTTTCATCACAATTTGGTGAGGTCTCAGCTGTTCAGCTCATAAGCGTGAGGACCGGGTGTGAGCCACAGTGCCATTGTAAAGTTGAATGGTCACTAAATGAATGGTTGTTAACTCAAGGATTCCCTGTATTCAGCTAAATATTTCAAGGATTTGAAACCATTCAAAGTTAGCGCTGAGTAAAAGTCCAGCTAGCTACCCTGGAGGAAAGGTTTTTAATTAGCATATAGGTAGTCCTCGGTTCATTTGGTGACAGTTGAAAGTTACAATGGCACTTTGTTTAAAGATAAATCAGCTAAATGTTGGAAATGCCATCAGATACCGAAATGGTATAATCATATGTGGTGGACATGTCCAGAAGCAAGAAACTATTGGGTAGAAATTTGAACATGGTTAGAGGAAATAATACAACAACATATTGATTTAACACCTGAACTGATCCTATTGGGTATCTTACCGGAGAAGTATAGTAAAGAAAATATATATCTGATTATACACATAATAGCAGTGATGATAGTATTTGCACAAAATTGGAAAGCAGAAAAAAAATCCCTATAGAGGGAGAAGTAATTAAGAAAATATTGGAATGAATAGATTAACACTGTCAATTAAGGGAAAGGAGGAATCAGAGTATTAGAGGATATGGGGGCAATTCTATCAATGGATAGAGATGAGATATAATAAAAATTAATATAAACGCAAGAGATTTGGAAAAAATGTTGTAATAAATTAAATTAAAATGTAAAAGTAAGATAGAAACGTAGCAAGGACATGAGGGTAATGAGGGAATATGATGACACAATAATATGTACTCAGATGACACCCTGAATAATTAATGATGTATTGTTTGTTTAAACATAAAAATAAAAAAAACTTTTTATATTTAAAAAAAAAACAAAGTTACAACTGAAATAAAGTGATTCATGACCGTTTTCCACAGTCAACGACCATTGCAGCATTCCCGTGGTCGCATGATCAAAATTCAGATGCTTGGCAACTGTTACGCGGCACTAGGGATTCGAACCGCTGAACTGCTGACCATTCGATCGACAAGATCAGTATCCCTCCTTTTTTATGGGGCTAACCTCTTAAAGTATCACATATCTCGATAGGGACTGTGTGTGTGTGTGTGTATATATATATACACACATTTTTTAATATATATATTAAAAAAATCAATCAGACAAGTCACAGCCTTGTAAGTCCTGAGCGTTGTGGGTTTGCGATGAAGTGTGAAGGCTGGTGCTTCAAGCATTTATCAGGCGTGCAAGAGCTGAACGCAGAAAGAAATTGGCGTGTCACTTGCTAATGGACTTTGTGATGAATCTACCGAGGGGGACGGTAATGAGCAGACTTGCGGGCGAGACCAATGCTTCTTCTCCACGTTGTCGACTTGCGTGTGAAGTGGAAGGAAGTGGCAAGATATTTGTGGCCTTTATCGGTCGCTTGCTGTTGAAACGCGCGGCCTCCGGAGACACCTTCGATGTGGCAATTATTCCTCCAGCAATTTGGTGGGAGTATTTATACATTGGGTTGGGGGTTTGATGCATATTATGGGTTTAGGACAGTGATGGCTAACCTTTATGCCATCGTGTGCCAAAAGCAGGGGGAGCGTGGAGAGGGTCACACACACACGTGTGCCCACATCCATAGTTCTATGCACCTCCCCTCCATGCTTCCCATGTTTTTGGCACGCAATGGCACATGGGCCCGGTAGGCCCATTTTTCGCTCTCCCCAGGCTCCTTCTTTCAAGGAGCCTGGGGAGGGCAAACACAGCCTTCCCCACCCCCATAAAGGCCCTCCGAAGGCTGAATACAACGTGTCTTCTGACTTCTGGTAGGCCCAGAAGGCCCAAAAATCAACTGGCTGGTGCATGCATGATTCTGTGCAGTTCAGAGAACCCCCCCCAAATCCCACTCCTGGCTGGCCCCGCTCATCATGCTCCTCCCCTCCCAGGAGTCCCCACGTGGCCCATTTTGGATGCAGGAAAGTGCAGGGGGCGCACGGAGGCTTGGGGAGGGCGATAAATGGGCCTACTGGAAGTTCGGGAAGGCTGGAAACAGGCTCGTTTCCTGCCTCCAGAGGGCCTCCAGAGCCTATTTCACCCTCCCGTAGGCCCAAGAAAAGCCTCCGGAGCCCAGGGAGGGCAAAAACGCCCCCCCATGGTGCAGGAAGCTGACTAGGCCACACCCACCATGGCCAAACCCACCCAGCAACCGAGCAGAGAACCCCTTGCTAAAATTTTTGAAACCCAACCCTGGGTAGGCCTTTTATTTGTATATCAGACTTCCTCACATGAAGGCATTTAATGCATAAATTGTGGGCCCTCCATCGCTGGAGGTTTTAAAGAAGAGATTGGACAGCCATTGGTCTGGGCATTGATGGCATTTCAGAGCCGTTCGTCCTTTAATCTCCATACTTTTCGAGGGTGATTTCTTTAATTTTTTTTCCCCTCTTTCTTCTTCTTTTTTGGCTGAAACTAGCACAGAAACACATCAAGTCCAGCGGGAGGATGTTTGGGAAGGGGAAGGCCGAACGGGATGAGGTGTGGTTCAAAAATGCCTTTTGCAACATGTAACCAGCTCCTCGGCTCTTTCTCGCAAGCCAGAGACATCCCCATCTCCCTTGTACCAAACGCAAGATGTAACGTGATCTTTGCGGCCTGAAGGAAAAAGATCAACACAGATTTCTTCCCTCAAGAGACAGGCTTTTTTTTTTTTTAAATCACATTTCCACACAGTTTTCAGGCAGACAGGAATCGCTTTTGAGGGTGGAGAGATCTTTTCAACGGTGCTCTTTTCAAGCGGTTCCCCCTAACTCCCAGGTTTTGAGGGGCGGTCCCAGAGGGGCTACTGCAGTGATGGCGAACGAGTGCCCAAAAGATCATGCGGAAACATCACACGCGCATACGCACCCTCATCAGGGCCGCACTTTGGAAAAGCCAAACTTCTGGGTTCTAGCATGCGTGCGCACCCAATGATCAGCTGGCCAGCGAGCATACGCAGGCCGGTTTTTGGCACTGCTATGTGCACAAGGGGATCGCGCTCCGGAAGAGTTGAATATCCGAGTTCTACCGCACATGCATGACTTGACAATCAGCTGGCCGGCGCGCATGTACACACCGGTTTTCGGCACTGCCGCGCACAGAAAAAACAACTGGTCATTGTGCACGCATGCATGCCAGAAACTCGGAAGACAAACAGGTAAGGCCGTGCGTGCCGGGCAACATGACTTCGTGTGGCACTTTGGGCCCCCGTGCCATAGGTTCGCCATCACGGGGCTACTGCATTGAATCTTCACCTCCGTCTGGGTTTCAAGGATATCTTACAGAATACAGAATTTAGGGAGTCGGATGGGACTTCGGAGGAGATGTAACTGACCTATTTGGAAGATCCCTCCCCCACATCGTTGAAAAAACCCAATTTCTGTCCATATCCTTGATTTATTGATTTTTTTCAATCGAAGGATTACAGAATAACAGAGTTGGAAGGGACCTTGGAGGTCCTCTAGTCCAGCCTTCTGGAAACCAGATCTCATTCCCAACAAATAACTGTCCAGTCTCTTCTTAAAAATCTCCAGTGATGAAGCACCCATGACTTCTGGTGGCAAGCCGTTCCACTGGTTAATTGTCCTCACTGTTAGGAAGTTTCTCCTTAATTCCAGGTTGCTTCTCTCCTTGGTTAGTTTCCGTCTGTTGTTTCAAGTCTTGCCTTCACATGCTTTGGAAAATAGTTTGACCTCCTTCTCTTTGTAGGAGCCCCTTGAATATTAGAACTCTGCTATCATGTCACCCCAATCCTTCTCTTCGTTAGACTAGACATACCCAATTCCTGCAACCGTTCTTTGTATGTTTTAGCCTCTTAGTTTTAGAATCATTAGGATCTTATTAGAATTCAGAAGTTGTGGGAGTTTCATCCACTAGAAGCTTTCAAGAACAGACTGGACTGCCATCTGTCAAAAACGGTGCAGGGCAGTGGTGAAATTCAATTTTTTTTTTACTACCAGTTCTGTGGGCATGGCTTGGTGGGTGTGGCAGGGGAAGGATACTGCAAAATCCCCATTCCCTCCCCACTCCTGGGGGAAGGATATTGCAAAATCTTCATTCTCACCCCTCTCTGGGGCCAGCCAGAGGTGGCATTTGCCAGTTCTCCAAAGTGCTCAAAATTTCCGCTATCGGTTTTCCAGAACCTATCAGAACTTGCTGGATTTTACCCCTGGTGTAGGGTCTGCTTGGGCGGGGGGTTGGAGTAGATGACCTACAAGGTCCCTTCCTACTCTTGTTAATCTGTAATTAGATGCAGTTGTGAATTCCAGGATGGTCACAATGATCAGCCTCCCCCAGGCATTGACGTAAGTAGCGGGCATTCCACCGGACACTGTTTCATGCACCTGGACCAAATGTCGGATCTGAAGAAAAAACAATGATGTGTATGATGTGTTATGATGTCCTAAAAAGTTGTTGACCCTCAGAAGTGCACTGACACACCTTCTTAATTAACGTGACACGTCTGCTGGAAACGTGTTCAAGGACAATAGCTGGGCCCCACAAATTCGCTTCCAACGAAGGCATCGATGGGACAGCGGATACTCCGTTAAAGGTCTCCATAGCAAAATAAAAACAACGGGTTTTTTTTTCCCAATCACTATGGCAATAAAGGCACATTTTCCTACCATGAAATCATTTCTGTGCAGAAATGTCTGTCTGTGTGTGTGTTTGTGTGTGTGTGTGTTTGTGTGTCATACAGAGTATGAAATAGCACTCATACTACGGAACGTAATGGCTCTCAGGAAGGCCGTCTGGGGCTGATATTCCGTTTTGAAGAGCCAGTTCTTGAAGAAAGAGAGAGAGTTCCACTTACAAAAGAGAATTTTTATGATTTTTTTTTCTTGCCCCAGGAAGTGTGTAAGATAACCTCCTTCTGAAGTGGGGGCTCTTGAAATCCAGCAGGTTCTGACAGGTTCTGGAGAACTGGTAGCAGAAATTTTGAGCAGTTCAGGGAACTGGTAGCAGAAATTTTGAGTAGTTTGGAGAACCGGCAATTACCACCTCTGGCTGGCCCCAGAGTGGGATGGGAATGGAGATTTTGCAGTATCCTTCCCCTGGAGTGGGGTGGGAATGGAGAAGAGAAGAGAAGAGAAGAGAAGAGAAGAGAAGAGAAGAGAAGAGAAGATTTATTTGGCCTAGTGCGATTAGATACACAAGGAATTTGTCTCCGATGCAGAAGCTCTCAATGTCCATTCAAATGAACAGAGTGTAATAATCATAATAATGACACCAAATAATGGGGGTCGTAGAGAAGATGAGAAGAACCCAAACAGTGCAATCCCAGCTCCTCTTGAATCCCGCTGACTCGGTGCCAATTTATTACAGAATTTTAGTCACCTAGATTCTTGCGTACTGATTTGAGCAATCGGCCTTCTGAACTGCAACTTACATTATATGAACCTGATCCTTTTGCGCTTGGCATCCCTTACCTTTACAACTATCACAGCCTCGTCACACACTACACAACACATGTGCGGGGACGAATGCATACGGAGGCCACCTTGTGTTTTGAAGAACACACAAGCTGTCATCCTCACCGAATTTTAAAATATTGAAGATGAGACCTCAGGAGAAGGTGACGACGTTCCTTCAAGGCGGCCGCCTTCTCAAGAGGCTAGGAAAGCCGAAGGATGCCTTTCTTACAAGGGGTTGGAAAGCCATTGTAGCAGCTGTTCTCCTTCTCCAAGAAGAGCCAATTGCCGTCACCTACCGAAGCTCTTTGGGAGACCAGAAACTGTTTATGTTTGCTTAATTGAGCCCTGCTCGGCCAGCCAGGATGTGCCAGAGCACTGTGTAAATAATGAAAGCTAATTTGCAGCTAAGCACCCTGGCTGGAAACATATTTATATAAATATGGTGGGCCGCTAAGGCAACCAGAGCTTGCCAAGGAGGGAAGGAGGGTGGAGAGATGACACGACACCGAACACGACGGGGCAAACTCAAATTCCTGAGGAGAATTATGAGGCTGAGTTTGACTAACAGCAGGAGCGGCCCCATCTTTTCCAGCAACCCCTCAGTGATTTCACACTCGTCGTCAAAGAGGGCTCAAAAAATATAATGTACTTATGACGCGGTTATTATATTAATCGGCATTTTTTTTTAAAAAAAAAAAGTTTCCCATTTAAAATAGCCAAAGCTCATGAGGGATCTTGCAAGGGAGCTGCTGAACTCTTCTGAAGATCTGGTAACGTCCTGAGATTTTAATTTTTTTTTTGTTTACATTTCTTTGTGAAAGAAAAGGATGCCATTTTAGGGTCCTGAGTCAAATGTCTCTAGTATCAACCCTGAAGCTGAAGCTATGGGAGCTTCAGCGTTGCCACACTGGAGTTGAGGGAGAGGGAGGGGGGGTTAGAGGTTAGAGGGGTTTGTGTAGCCAAAACAAAATACTTTCTCTTGAGAACGAAGGACATTCTCACACCTGGGCTATGGAAGGAAGAAGGAGGTCACCAGACAACCAGACAGCGTCTTGATTGGACCATGTGACTGATCGTTTGGGATTGTGGAAAAACTTTCTCTTTTAACTAGGTGAAAATCACGGGAATCTTCAGAGTCGGTTTTCACCAGATCTGTGCCAATATGATATTTCCAGTAAAGCTATCCTTTGAGGAATCTATCTGCCACAGAGTTTGGATTGTTATGGATGTATTACTTGGAACCCTGACATCTAGATCTAGCAGACAACTGCTTGAACGCTCGCTAATGCTTCAAACCTTACTAAAAAGATAATAATTTTGCTTCTGCTAAAGCTGTGATGGCGAACCTATGGCACGCATGCCACCTGTGGCACGTGGAGCCATGTCGCCTGGCACGCCAGCTCAGCTCCATTTCGGGCCTTCTGGGCCCACCAGAAGTAGGGAAACAGGCTGTTTCTTGCCTCCAGAGGGCCTGGGGGTGAGTGGGGAAGGCCCGTTTTTCTTCCTCACCTGGCTCCAGATTTCTCTATGCACCCCCTTGGAAGCCCTCTGGCTTCCCTACCCCCTTGGAAGCCCTCCGGAGGCCCGAAATGGCCCGTTCCCCAACTTCCGGTTGGACAGGAAGTGACGTTTTTTGCTGTCCCCAGCCTCCAGAGCCTCTCTGGAGGCTGGGGACAGCAAAAAACGTCACTTCCTATCCAACCGGAAGTTGGGGAACGGGCCATTTCAGACCTCCAAGGGGGTGGGGAAGGCTGTTTTCACCCTTCCCAGATGCATAGAGAGGATCTGGAGCCAAGTGAAAAAGAAAAACTGGCCTACCGGGCCATCATGTGCCAGGAGTGGGGGGAAGGGGGGTCGTGTGCACCTGCGTGGGGTGGGGCACATAGAATTATGGGTGTGGGCATGTGCGCGCGACTGTGACCTCCCCCCTCTCCTGGCATGCAGTGGCAAAAAGATTAGCTATCACTGTGCTAAAGACACCTCCGCAGGACCTCAGACTGAAAAAGCAACAATGCAGGTAGTCCTCGATTTACAACAGCTCACTTAGGGACTGTTCGAAATTACAACGGCACTGGAAAAATGGACTTATGACCATTTTTCACACTTACAGCCATTGTAGCATCGCCATGGTTACATGATCAAAATTCGGACGCTTGTCAACCGACCTGTATTTATGACCACCGCAGTGTCCAGGGGTCATGTGATCCCTTTTTGCGACTTTCTGACAAGCAAATTCAATGGAGAATCCAGATTCACTTAAACAACTGGGTTACTAACTAATCTACCACAGTGGTTGGCTTCACAAGAAAGATCATACAAGGGGGCAAAACTCACTTAACCACTGTCTTCCTTAACAACAGACATTTTGGGCTCGATGGTGGCCATAAGTCGAGGACTACCTATACAGAATTCTGCAGAACTTCTTTGTTTTGCCGTGGGTTCTTTTAATTATCCCCAGTTTGGTGGACCTGAGACACAAAACTAGCCAACAGCAACATAGTTCCCAAATCCTTAATTCCTTAAAGTCCCTTAATTCCTTAAATCCTGGACCAAGGAACACAGCCCCCAAATTCTTAATTCTTCAATACCCAAGAAAAGCCAATGATTTTGTGGGTCTCCTGGACTTTTAATCAGCCAGGAGACCCACAAAATATCATTGTCAATTTAGGAGGACGAAGGGCTGATGACATGGAGTCCAAGCATTATTGGACGGTGTTCTTCTAAGGGGAGGATAAAGCAGCAGAAGGCAGGACAAGAAACAATGGATGGAAACTAACCAAGGAGAGAAGCAAACTGGAATTAAGGAGTAACTTCCTGACAGTGAGGACAATTAACCATGGAAAGGTTAGCCTTCAGAAATTGTGGGCGCTCCATCACTGGAGGTTTTCAAGGAGAGTTTGGACAACCACTTGTCTTTAATGCCTTGGTAAGGCCACACTTGGAATACTGCATTCAGTTTTGGTCGCCACAATGTCAAAAAGATGTTGAGACTCTGGAAAGTCCACAGAGAAGAGCAACAAAGAGGATTAGGGGACTGGAGGCTAAAACATATGAAAAACGGTTGCAGGAATTGGGTATGTTTAGTTTAATGAAAAGAAGGACTAGGGGAGACATGATAGCTGTCTTCCAATATCTCAGGGGCTGCCACAAAGAAGAGGGAGTCAAGATATTCTCCAAAGCCCCTGAGGGCAGGACAAGAAGCAACAGATGGAAACTCATCAAGGAGAGAAGCAACTTAGAACTAAGGAGACATTTCCTGACAGCGAGAACAATTAACCAGTGGAACAACTTGCCTTCAGAAGTTGTGAATGCTCCAACACTGGAAGTTTTAAAGAAGATGTTGGATAACCATTTGTCTGAAGTGGCGCAGGGGGTGGTGGTGTAGAAGACGTCCAAGGTCCCCTCCAACTCTGTTATTCTGTTCTGTTCTGTTCTGTTCTGTTCTGTTCTGTTCTGTTCTACTCTACTCTACTCTACTCTACTCTACTTTATTCTATTCTATTCTACAATCAGTTATCTCATATTCTATTCTATTCTACTCTACTCTACTCTACTCTACTCTACTCTACTCTATTCTGAAGTGGTATATAAGGTTTCCTGCTTGAGTAGGGGCTGGACTAGAAGATCTACAAGATCCCTTCCAGATCTATTCTGATTGAAGTAAGTTTTCTCCCTTATTTGGCATAAACTCTCTTTATTCCTTCCTTTTAGGGCCATGAAAGAAGTCGATTCCGTATGACCTGTAAATACATTTTGGCTTCAAGCCATCCATTTTAATTTCAGCGGAAGGGAGAGCCCTCCATGAAATGAGGCATGGATAAGCTCTTCTTGGTTGCCAGCTGATGGATCACTGTTACAGTACAGTACAGTACAAGGGCTATGCAGGTAACGGGGAAATTAGTGGAAATTGTATTCTAACAACTTGCCGTTGTGAAATCCTGAGGGACTATAGCCAAAACGATGGAAGGAAGCAGATTTTACAAAAGTGTGCTGAGGTAATTTTTTCCAAGCCTCCGTTCGGAAGCCGGCAAAATGGTAGGTTTGTAAAGCCAATGAAAGAAGCCTCAATTAAAAATAGAGGCTGCACGATTAATTGACAATATCTGCGTATTTTGAGTGATGGCTTTTTTTTTTCCTTCTAAATCTGGATCCTGAGATAAGCAAAGCAGCCGGAGAACAAACAAAATCAGCAAGGTAGATAGAACTCCGAAAAAAGTAAATAACAACAACAACAACAACAACAATAATAACAACAATAACAACAACCACTACCACTTTACTCGGAACAGCTTACATCCTCCGACGATACCTGAACAGTTCCTAGGTCCTTGGTTAGGACTTGAGCTGCTGAGCTATTAACTGGCCTCAAAGGCTGTGAATCTCACTACAGATTAAATAATAATAATAATAATAATAATAATAATAATAATAATAATAATACAGATAGTCCTCGACTTATGACCACAGCTGAGCCCAGAAGTTCAGTTGCTCAGAGAGACACTTGTTATGTCAGTTCTGCCCCGTTTTATGACCTATCTTGCCAGAGTGATTGAGTGAATCACTGCAGCTGTTAAGTCACTGCATGGTTGTTAAGTGAATTTGGCTTCCCCCCAATTAACTTTGCTTGTCAAAAGGTTTCAAATGGGGATTATATGACCCCGGCTGGGACATAGCGACCATCATAACTATGAGACACAAATTTTTATCACAGGGGCACAGTATATTCTCTTCTTTTTCTTCTTCCTCTTCCTCCTCCCCCTCTTCGTCTTCTTCCTCCTCTTCCTTCTCTTTTTTCTTTCTCTTCTTCTTCCTCTTCTTCACCCTCTTTGTCTTATTCCTCTTCTTCTTCCTCCTCCTCTTCCTCCTCCCCCTTCTTCTTCTTCCTCTTCTTCTTCTTCTTCCTCTTCTTCACCCTCTTTGTCTTATTCCTCTTCTTCTTCCTCCTCCTCTTCCTCCTCCCCCTCTTCTTCTTCTTCTTCCTCCTCCTCCTCCTCCTCCTTCCCCTCTTCGTCTTTTCCTCCTCCTCCTCCTCCTGCAATTGAGTTTGGGAATTTTAAATTCCAGATCTATATATTGTTCCTTCATTGGAAACCCTCCTATCCATCTACATCGTGGCTCCAAGCCACTCGATCCAAAATAAGGAAATTAAGAAAATGCTAACCCGAGATTTTTTTTTATTTTTTATTTTGCATAAAAATGTGAAGGAAGAACAAAGAAGTCCAAAACAATGTTCTTGAAAATAATCGGGGGAAAAGAACACGGTGCAGTATTGTTATCTTCTGCTTGAAAAACACAAAACAGAATGTTATGGTTTCTCCTTACAGTTTGTCCCCCGTTGTTATGACTAGAGGTTAGATTTATGGGTAGCTTCAGCTTCGGCCTTGTGGATTAATCTTCTAGAGCTGCTGGACATGAAATGATCACAGGACACTTTTTTATATATATTAAGCCAGCATTCGGATGGACGGAGACTTTTTGTTGTTGTTGTTTAGCTACCTTGCAAAGATTTTGGCAGTTGGATGCCTCTGTTGGTAACCTTATCAGCTACATCTGAAGACCTTCTGGCTACTATTATATCTTCCCTTTTTTTGACTTTGTTTTCTTTGTGATAAGAAAGTATACTTTGCTGGCAGAAGGGAAATCTGGAATGGCTGAGATAAGTGCAGTAAAGCAGGGAAGGGGAGAGACGGCAGGTTTTATAAGGGAGGTTTTGAGAAGATGTGAATTTAGGAAGTTGCTGGACACTGATATATTCTCAGTGTGTCAGCACTCCAAGCCGCTTTCACTCTAGTGCTGACATAAGAAGGAGAAGAAGGGCATCTGGAAAGGGACGTTTTGACTCTTCACCTACTTATTTTCCCTGGAGATAATATCACCTAGGAGATGGGATGGGAGGGGGGAAATTCCTTTGAGCTGGAGCGGTAGATTAGGGAAAGAGTGACTTGGAAGATGGCCAATGAGTGCAGAGGAGTAGGGGAAGGAAAGGGAGGGGTTTTGGGTCGGAAGTCAGTGTTGGCTGCGATGAGTCGGAGCGAGAATGTCGTGCTTAATAAATGAGTTTTTTCATCAGACTTTGTTTGAAATGCAATTTATTTGAGACGACCTTGAAACCTGACACTCAGACTGCAGGTAGTTCTTGACTTACGACCAGTTGAATAACAGAATAACAGAGTTGGCAGGGACGTTTTTGTTTTTTAATTTGATTTATATGCCGCCCTGAGTCAACCTTGAGCCTGGTGAGCCTTTGAACTTACAGAAATTGCAGACAGCTGGTGTTAATCACAATGCTTTTAGTCTGCTGAGCTACCAGGCCCGTTGGAGGTCTTCTAGTCCAACCCCTTAATCAAGTAGGAAACCGTGTACCATGTCAGACAGATTAATAGGGGACTGGAGACTAAAACATATGAGGATCGGTTGCAGGAACAGTGCTTATCAGTGGACTGCTGGGGGTTCGCAGGGGTTCAGGAGACCTTCTAGCTAAGATTCTGTGCAGTTCGTAGAACCCTCAAATCCCACTCCTGGCTGGCCCTGCCCACCCCACTTCTCCCAGGAGTCCTCACGCAGCCCGTTTTGGATGCAGGTAAATGCAGGGTGCGCACAGAGGCTCGGGGAGGGTGAAAAACAGGCTTACTGGAAGTTTGGGAAGGCCAGAAATGGGTCCATTACCAGCCTCCGGAGCCTGGGGAGGCCATTTTTGCCTTCCCAGAGGCTCGAGAAAAGCCTCTGGAGCCCAGGGAGGGCAAAAATGCCCCCCTGCCGTTGTGTAGGAGGTTGACTAGGCCATGCCCACCCAGCAACCAGGCAGAGAACCCCTTGCTAACATTTTTAAAACCCGCCCCTGATCTTGCCCCCAACAATCTGGGTCCTCATTTTACCGACCTCGGAAGGAAAGATGGAAGGCTGAGTGAACTTTGAGCCTGGGTGATATTCAAACTTCCAAATTGCAGTCTGCAGAAGTAGCCGGCAGTACTGCACTCTAACCACTGCGCCACCGCGGCTCTTATCAAAATCTTCTCAAAATCCTGAACGAATGGCTCAAAGGTTTTCTTCCTTGCATATTTGTACCCTACGACCGTCACTAAGTGTTGTACCTTCATGATTCTTGACGAACGCATCTTGCCTTTTTATGTACACTGAGAGCACATGCACCAAATACAAATTCCTTGTGTGTCCAACCACACTTGGCCAATAAAGAATTCTATTCTATTCTACTCTATTTTTCTTTGTGTCTGTATCCGTGTCCGTGTCTGTGTGTGTATGTGTGTTTTGCATTCATCCCAGGGGAAACTAAAGCCGGCATTAAGTACTTGATCTCTGCAACTCCTTTTTGTTTGAAAAACAGAATGTTCTTTGTTTCCACAAGCAACATTTGCAGCTTCCTGGTTAAAGTCCCCACTGATTAATAAATGGCAATAAAGTTTAATAGAAGGGACACACAATTCCCTCCCTCCATACACACACACTTCCTCTGCACTGTTGCCCAATTTCTTACAGTGGTTAAGTACAATGTGCTTTTTTTTTCAAGAGGCAACTGGATTTTCTGGTTTTTTCTTTGAAGACATTTTGCTTCCCATCCAAGGAGCTTTTTCAGCTCTTGACTTCCATTCCCCATCATCATTGGCAGAAGGCGGTCTCGTAAATATCCGGGTCCTAAGCCATGGAGCGCTTTAAAGGTGGTGACCAACACCTTGAATTGCACTCGGAAGCCCACTGGGAGCCAGTGCAGCTCGCGCAGGAGAGGTGTCACATAGGTGTGACGAGTCACTCCCATAATCACCCGCGCAGCTGCATTCTGGACCAGTTGGAGCCTCCGAGTGCTCTTAAAGGGGAGCCCCATGTAGAGAGCGTTACAGTAGTCCAGGCGGGAAATGAACTTGAACTAAAAAACCTTTTGTTTATTTCAAGAGAAAACTTTTCTTGGTTTGTTTCAATGCCCTTGAACCAAACTTATATAAACTTCGTTACCTGTATCTTTACGATTCATATTGTTTTACTTAGTTTCCTAGTATGATTTTTGTTGATTGTTTATTTAGTATCCTATGACTATCAGTAAGTGGTGTATCTTATGATTCATGATGAATGTACCCTGTTTTCCCCAAAATAAGACATCCCTTGATAATAAGCCTAATCGGGCTTTTGAGCACATGGCAGTAAGGCCAAGCGCTTATTTCAGGGTTCAAAGAAATATAAGACAGGCAGGGGTGAAATCCAGCAGGTTCTGATCTGATCTGTTTGTTCTTAATCTGTCCAGCGATTCTAACGAAGGGGATGAATTGGCGTTTCGTGGGATGAAGAGTTCACAAGCGTTGTTTCACATCTGAAGAGGTGAGGTCAGCAGATTGCCAAGTGCCCCGTACAATTATGGCTGTGTGGTTTCTCTCTTAGTTGCTGAGAAGGTACTTTGTGCAATAAAGCCCACAGCTGGTGGAACATCAGCTGTGTCAAAGGAAGCCGTTGGAAACCATCAGCAAGTCCTAAATGCTTTGTTTTCTTAAGCGCCCTTCTCTCTGGACCTATTGTTTAAATTTCTAGGGCAGCTAGTTCTCGACTTATGACCAAAATCGGGAACGAGAATTTCCTTTGCTAAGCAAGGTGGTTCTTAAGTGAGTTGCGCCCAATTTTATGTCTCCGCCCCCCCTTTTTTTGCAATGGTTGTTAAGGCAATCGCCGCGGTTATTAACTGAATCATGTGGCCATTAAGCAAATCCAGTTTCCTCCATTGACTTTGCTTGTTGGAAGCCAAGAAGGGAAGGTCACAAACGGTCATCATGTGATCTCAGGACACGACCAACATAAATGCCAAGTGGTCGCCAAGTGCTCAGTTTTTGATCCCATGACCGTAGGAATGCTGTGATGGTCATTAAGCGCGAGGATAAGTCTCCAGTCACTTTTTTCAGTGATGTAACTGCAAACTGTCAGTAAACAGACAGTTGTAAACCGAGGATTATCTGAATTTCTCGGCTGGAAACAACCCGGGTTTGAGTTCCGAGTGTTTTGTGACGGGGTGAGCTCCCGTTCCCTGCACCAGCTCACCTAACAGTTCAGAAGCATGCAACTGTGAGTAGATAATAGGTACCACTTTGGTGGGAAGGTAGCAGTGTTCCATGAACCTTTAGCATAAAGCCATGGTGGCCATGCATGACCACTGAAATTGTCTTCGGACAATGCTGGCTCCCTGGGCCAAGAAACGGAGATGAGCACCGTGCCTTAGAATTGGATGCAACTGGACAGGGAAAGCATAACATAAAGCTGTTTTGGAAATCAAAACTTCCCGGAGCTGCGCAGACTGTAACTCATCCTTCGGTCACCAGAGGAGCCCTCAGAGTGATGACAAACTGTCTAACAAGACATTTTTCTGTCACTTTGATACCTTGAGGAGACAAATGTCATGGCCTCTATGGTATGAACGCCTTGCTGATGCCAAGTGTGGCTATCTCAGTATCTCTGCTATTTACAGATATGATCCGTCACTCAAAGCACACAAGTAGGTAGGAGGCATCTCAGCTTAAAGAAATGGATTGAGAAAGGAAGGAAGGAAGGAGGGAGGGAGGGAGAGAAAGATAAAAGAAAGAAAGAGAAAGAAAGAAAGGGAGGGAGGGGGAGGGAGGGAGGGAGAAAGGGAAGAAGAAAGAAAAACAAAGAAAGAAGGAAGGGAAAGAAAGGAGGAGGGAGGGAGCAAAAGAAAGAAAGAAAGAAGGAGGGAGCGGGGGAGGGAGGGAGGGAAGGAAGGAAGGAAGGAAGGAAGAGGGACAGGGAGGGAGAGAAGGAGGGAGAGAGGGAGGGAGGGAAGGAAGGAAGAAAGAAAGAGATAGAAAGAAAGGGGGGAGGGAGGGGGAGAGAGGGAGAAAGGGAAGAAGAAAGAAAAACAAAGAAGGAAGGAAGGGAAAGAAAGAAGGAGGGAGGGAGGGTGGGAGCGAAAGAAAGAAAGAAGGAGGGAGCGGGGGAGGGAGGGAGGGAAGGAAGGAAGGAAGAGGGACAGGGAGGGAGGGAAGGAGGGAGAGAGGGAGGGAAGAAAGGAAGAAAGAAAGAGATAGAAAGAAAGGGGGGAGGGAGGGGGAGAGAGGGAGAAAGGGAAAAGAAAGAAAAACAAAGAAGGAAGGAAGGGAAAGAAAGAAGGAGGGAGCGAGGGAGGGAGCGAAAGAAAGAAAGAAGGAGGGAGCGGGGGAGGGAGGGAGGGAAGGAAGGAAGGAAGGAAGAGGGACAGGGAGGGAGGGAAGGAGGGAGAGAGGGAGGGAAGGAAGGAAGAAAGAAAGAGATAGAAAGAAAGGGGGAGGGAGGGAAGGAAGGGAAAGGAAGAATGAAAGGAAGGAGGGAGGGAGGGAGTGAAAGAAAGGAAGAAAGGAGGAGGGAGGGAGGGAGGGAGGAAGGAAGGAAGGAAGGAAGGAAGGAAGGAAGGAAGGAAAGAAATTTTTTATTCAGAATCTTTGGAGGGAACTTATATAATTTAGTCTCTGACTCACTGGAGTTCAGAGAAATATAAAAATAGATGAAAAAAAATGTGCAGGGATATAAGTTGTAACTCAACTGGATGGAGCTCGCCTGGGCTTTGAAAGTGATCTGCGTGGTAATGGCTAATTTTGTGAGGAACATAACCTGCTTTATTAATAGCCAAATTCCGTCCTGATTTCAAAGCCCTTCATTTAGCTAATGAAAGGAAAAGGAGGAGTGGGGGGGGGGATGCCGTTTGGAGCTTCGTTTTCAAATGTCGCGGAGGCAACGATCCAGCTGCAGGGACAATTACACATTTCCTTTCCAGTTTAGAAAGGAAAAAAAAAAATGAAATCAGGCATTTGCTTTTCTACCTGAGAAGATCCTTGAAACTAAGCAGCTTTCATCGCCATCGAGGCCCAACATCGCTATTATAATTCAAGTCCTTCACCTTTTTCTAAAACCTGCACCGGCTCAGCTTGGAAGCTTTCCCTCTATTTCAGGAAGCAAGCAAAGTTAAGCTAGAACGGAAGGAAAGCCGACTCAAAAGAAAAGAAGGAAACGCCAGTTTTTCAACTCCTTTGTAAATGTTTTAGAGATCACCCTGCCTATCATGTGAATCGACAGGCTGACCTCTCCCCAGGGTGACCGTCTTGTGAGAATGCTCACATTGTCTTCTCAAAAATTCCAAATGTGACCCTTGGCTTAAATATTTCACCTAATCCTGGTTGATATTTCTAGTCAAATATCAGGATACAGCATAACCGAGTTGGAGGTCTTCTAATCCAACCTCCTGCTCAGGTCTCCAACCTTACACAGTCAAAGAGCCATTTGGACCCGTTTCCCACAGAAAAGAAAACACCGGGAGCCACAAAACCCTTCCCGGGACTGACTATTTCTGGAACGGCCACAAAACTAGCATAGGTAGTTGAATTAAACATTCTGTTTTCTTCTGAAACTTTTCTTTTCTTGGATTTATCCATGGTTGGCCTACCGGGGGTTGAAAAGCTCAATACATTGCGTGCCAGCGGGTGTCGCCCATTGGCGGCTATGATGCATATTTTGAGCGTCAGGAAGCCGCAGCAGAGGGGTGAAAGAGCCACATGCGGCTCCAGAGCCGCAGGTTGCTGACCCCTGCCCTATACCATTCTGGACAAATGGTTATCCAACATCTTAAAAACTTCCAGTGTTGGAGCATTTACAATTTTGTTCCACTAATTAATTGACAGGAAATGTCTCCTTAGTTCTAGGTTGCTTCTCTCCTTTTTAAGCCTCTCCATCCACTGTTTTTGGTCTTGCCTCTTGTACTCTTTCTGTATTCTTCATATCTCATGGATGCTCAGAATGAAATCAACAAAATATCTCCTTGAAGCGGGGAGAAACTTAATCCTTTTAGCCACTTGGTTAGCAACTCTTACTGAGAATAACAGAGCAACACAGTTGGAACAGTGGTGGGATTCAAATTTTTTTACTACGGGTTCTGTGGGCGTGGCTTGGTGAGCATGGCAGAGGAAGGATACTGTAAAATCTCCATTCTCTCCTCACTCCAGGGAGAGGTTACTTCAAAATCCCCATTTCCTCCTGATCAGCTGGGACTCGGGAGGCAAAGAATAGATGGTGGCGGGGCCAGTCAGAGGTGGTACTTACTATTCAAAATTTCCACTACTGGTTCTCCAGAACTGGTCAGAACCTGCTGAATACCAACTCTGAGTTGGAAGGGACCTTGGAGGTCTTCTAATCCAATCCCCTGCTCAATCATCCGGTGTATCCAACTCCGGAGGACCTCCGGAACCCAGGGAAGGCTGTTTTCGCCCTCCCGGAGGCTCGAGAAAAGCCTCTGGAGCCTGGGGAGGGCAAAAACAGACACACCCCCACCACAGTGCAGGAGGCTGAGTAGGCCACACCCACCATGGCCACGCCCACCCAGCAACCAGGCAGAGAACTGGTTGCTAAAATTTTTGAATCCCACCCCTGCCTGTTTTGCTGACTTAATCATGGTTAAGTCTTAGGGCTCTGCATAGTATAGCATAGTCTGTTTATAGCTAACCCAGCTAAAAATACATTTTTTTGTGTTAGTAATATTAATCATACATGCTGTGTCCATTCTTTGAATAGAGGCAATTGTGAATAAGGAAATAGATGGAGATGGATGGGCTATCTAGCCCCATATCTAATTCTTAATTATTTAAAGCTGGGTTCACAAATGTTGTGAGAAATGTATAGAAAGTATTACTTTCCTTACATGTAAAAAAACCGAGGAAATTGCAATGTCTATCTGCTGGAAAGATCTTGGGAAAAGATGGCTGTCTCTAATTACAGTTGGAAATTTTACAGACCCATTAAAACATGGCTTTTATCTAAAATTACTTTCATTACATTAGTGTTATCCAAATAAATGAAGCGTAGCCTTAAACTATATCCCGTGGAAAGCAGCAGAAAATACAAAAATGGCGGGAGGGAGGGAGGGAGGGAGGAACAGAAAAACAGAGGGAGGGTGGAAGGAAGGAAGGAGTGGAGGGAGAGAGGGAGGAAGGAAAGAGGAGTGGCGGGAGGGAGGAAGGAGTGGAGGGAGGGAGGGAGGAGTGGAAGAGGGAGGGATGGAGGAAGGAGTGGAGGGAAGGATGGAGGGAGGGAGGAAGGAGTGGAGGGAGAGAGAGAGAGGGAGGAGTGGAGGGAGGGAGGGAGGAAGCAAGGAAGGGAGGAAGGGATAGTGGAAGGAAAGTTTCTATAAACATCTAAAATAGGTTTAGGGTCTCATCACCTTTTTGCTTCATTCTCCTCCTCAAAGGAAAGTCAATTCCAACATGCCAGCCCAACTTCCATAAAACCATCAAAAAGTTCTTTATACAGTTTTAAGATTTAAGACTTGAAGATTTTGCCAGTGATACATCCCTCAACGTACTGAAGGAAACTTCGAGCGTCATCCTTCATCCTTGCCACCACCGAGAATAAATATCAAATCTTTTTTTAAATGATATCACCCGTATTTTTTGGGGTGTACAATCTGACCTAAGGTTTTTTTTCTTCCTGCTGAGCTGCAATAAAGCTTCCAGCGATGATGTCAGTCAGGGGGACAATTACATATAATTTTTTACAACTCAGGGCATGCAACTCCACAAATGGATAGAAGCCTTTGAAGGAAAGTTAAGCGCAGCTAGGCTGTCGTGGCAAATCCGCCAACGTAGAGTGAATCAATCCCAGGGCCAAATTCAAAGTTGTGTGATGCTGCAACTTTTGGGCCCGAGAAAAAAAAGAAAGGTTGGGATGGAGGAATTTAAGAGGGATTAGCTACTTGGGGCAGTTTACACATATTTATTTATATTGTACCTTTATGGTCATGGACAACTCGAAGAAGTGAACACACGTCCAACATGAGCCTAGATAGCTCTGCAGACTAATGCATTGTGATTAACATTCAGCTGTCTGCAATTATTGCAAGTTTGAATCTCACCAGGCTCAAGGTTGACTCAGCCTTCCATCCTTTCTAAGGTAGGTAAATTGAGGACCCAGTTTGTGGGGGCAATAAGCTGACTTTGTATAAAATATACAAAAGTATGAAGGCTATTGCTTAATGCATTGTAAGCTGCCCTGAGTCTCCAAAGAAGGGCGGCATAGAAATCTAATTAAAAGAAGAAGAAGAAAGAAAGAAAGAAAGAAAGGAAGGAAGGAAGGAAGGAAGGAAGGAAGGAAGGAAGGAAGGAAGGAAGGAAGGAAAGAAAGAACATTCAGCTGTCTGCAATTACTGTAAGTTCGAATCTCACCAGGCTCAAGGTTGACTCAGCCTTCCATCCTTTCTAAGGTAGGTAAATTGAGGACCCAGTTTGTGGGGGCAATAAGCTGACTTTGTATAAAATATACAAAAGTATGAAGGCTATTGCTTAACGCATTGTAAGCTGCCCTGAGTCTCCGAAGAAGGGCGGCATAGAAATCTAATTAAAAGAAGAAGAAGAAAGAAAGAAAGAAAGAAAGGAAGGAAGGAAGGAAGGAAGGAAGGAAGGAAGGAAGGAAGGAAGGAAGGAAGGAAGGAGGAAAGAAAGAACATTCAGCTGTCTGCAATTACTGTAAGTTCGAATCTCACCAGGCTCAAGGTTGACTCAGCCTTCCATCCTTTCTAAGGTAGGTAAATTGAGGACCCAGTTTGTGGGGGCAATAAGCTGACTTTGTATAAAATATACAAAAGTATGAAGGCTATTGCTTAACGCATTGTAAGCTGCCCTGAGTCTCCGAAGAAGGGCGGCATAGAAATCTAATTAAAAGAAGAAGAAGAAAGAAAGAAAGAAAGAAAGGAAGGAAGGAAGGAAGGAAGGAAGGAAGGAAGGAAGGAAGGAAGGAGGAAAGAAAGAACATTCAGCTGTCTGCAATTACTGTAAGTTCGAATCTCCCCAGGCTCAAGGTTGACTCAGCCTTCCATCCTTTCTAAGGTAGGTAAATTGAGGACCCAGTTTGTGGGGGCAATAAGCTGACTTTGTATAAATATACAAAAGTATGAAGGCTATTGCTTAACGCATGGTAAGCCGCCCTGAGTCTCCGGAGAAAGGCGGCATATAAATCAAATTAAAAAAACAAAACAAAACATGCCTGGATGGATGGAAAACTTGGGTGGAAACCAATCAAGGAGAGACGCAACCTAGAACTAAGAAAAAATTTCTTAACAGGGCGAACTATTCATCAGTGGAACAGAAGTTGCCTCCGGAACATGTGGATGCCCCAACACTGGAGGTTTTTAAGAAGAGACTGGACAGTCACTTGTCTAAAATGGTATAGGGCAGTGACGGCTAACCGTTTTTGCCGTAGCGGGTAAAAAGTGGGGGGAGCATGGGGGGGTTGCACATCGCATGCCCACACCCATAATTCAATGCCCCCAAAGTCCCACGCTCTCCCCGCTTTTGGCATGCGATGGCAAAAAGGTTAGCGGTGGATCTGGTAGGTCTGTTTTTCACCCTCCCCAGGCTCCAGAGGCTTTTTTGGAGCCTGGGGAGGGCGAAAACAACCGCCCCCACCCCTCCTGGAGGCCAAAAACGTCCTCACAGAGCCTCCGAGCAAGCCCTATATTTACTTGTCATTCAAAATGGGCTGCATGGAGACTCCTGGGAGGAGAGGGGCTGGCTGGAACATGCATGCACGCTCCGTTCCATTCTTACTCTATTTTCTCCTTCCTCTGCTTCTACTTCTCTCATTTTTCTCCTTCTTTCCCTTCTCCTTCTCCTTCTCCTTCTCCTTCTCCCATTCTCTACTCTTCTCTACTCTACTCTACTCTACTCTACTCTACTCTACTCTACTCTACTCTACTCTACTCTACTCTACTCTACTCTACTCTACTCCTAGAGTTTGTGGTGCTACGGCCAACTTTCCAGGTCTATCATACAATATCTACTGCTGCAAAAATTGTGAGGAATTACAGTATGTTGCAAAAGGCAGATTTTTTAAAAAAAAAAATAGCCATTTTTTTTCCAAACAGGAAATCCTTCTGTACTTTGTTCACCAACATCCAGATGCAGATGGCACTTCGGTTGTGCCACACAAACACAATCAAACCCTTAGGATTTGTGCCCTGCCGGCAATAGTCGCTGGCTGCAAATCCCGCATCCATCCCGTATTAACCCTTCAAATTCCCTCTCGCAAAATCCAAAATCAATAGCTGCTGTTTGTTTGTTTGTTTTTTTCTCCCAACAAACCAACCGCTAAAATCTTATTTCAGGCTTCTTAAAACCCAGGGTTATCTTCGTGTTGTGACAGAGGAAACCTTTGGGTGAAAAAAGAAACCCACGGATGGATTTGGAGAGATTACAAAAGTCCAGATCTTGAGATCTATCCTCTGGAAGATGCAATGTGGAAGCTTGTGAGAAAGTGACAGACAAGGATCTTCAGCAAAATCAAATCGGCCCCAGCAGAAGGAGACCGATTCATGTTTAAACAAGCCAGCATTAAAGTGTTCTTAAACCAGGGGTCGGCAACCTGTGGCCCTGGAGCCGCATGTGGCTCTTTCACCCGTCTGCTGCGGCTCCCTATCACTCAAAATATGTGTCACAACCGCCAATGTATGACATCCGCCGGCACGCGATTATTGAGCTTTTCAACCCCCAGTACGCCAACCATGGATAAATCCAAGAAAAGTAAAGTTTCAGAAGAAAACAGAATATTTAATTCGACTACATACGCTAGTTTTGTGGCCGCTCAAGAAATAGTCAGGCACAGAAAAGGTTTTGTGGCTCCCGGTGTTTTCTTTTCTGTGGGAAATGGGTCCAAATGGCTCTTTGAGTGTTTAAGGTTGCAGATCCCTGTCTTAAACCTTTAAGCCAATAGCTGGAAAAAGCTGGAGGATGAATGGCTGTTCTAATCATGGCTTTTTGATGGCTTAATCTACACTAATCATTACTTTGGTGGTTAGCAAACAGGACCAGAAACACCAATCAAGTCTATACCTGCAGAAAATGAAGAAGAAATCTCACCAGGAAATCATTTTTGGTCAGATCAGCTCAATCCCAGCCATTGGGGGGCAGGGGCAGTTTGCTGCTGAGAAGCAAGCATCTCTAAAGGTAAAGGTAAAGGTTCCCCTCACCCATATGTGCTACTCGTTCCTGACTCTAGGGGGCAGTGCTCATCCCCGTTTCAAAGCCGAAAAGCCAGCGCTGTCCAAAGACGTCTCCATGATCATATGGCCAACATGGCTCAACGCCAAAGGCGCACGGAACGCTGTTCCCTTCCCACCAAAGGTGGCCCTATTTTTCTACTTGCATTTTTTTTTTACGTGCTTTCGAACTGCTAGGTTGGCAGAAGCTGGGACGAGTCACGGGAGCTCACCCCGTTACGCGGCACTAGGGATTCGAACCGCTGAACTGCCGACCTTTTGATCGACAAGTTCAGCTTCTTAGCCACTGAGCCACCGCGTCCCCTGTGCAAGTATCTCTATAAACTGGCTAATGCTGAGATATTTCTGGGCCACTTCAAGGCTACAAGATCAGCCTATCGGTTGCCTTTGTCTCAATTGAAAGAAAAGAATCACCAAAGAAACATTGTTGGTTGGATGGCAATAACAGAATAACAGAGGTGGAAGGGACCTTGGGGGTCCTAGCCCAGCCCCATTCAAGCAAGAAACTTTATACTATTTCAGACAAATGGCAATCCAGTTTCTTCTTAAAAGCCTCCAGTGATGGAGCAGCCACAACTTCTGAAGGCAAGTTGTTTCACTGATTGTCCTCACTATCAAGAAAACTCCTTATTTCTGAATTGCTTCTCTCCTTGATTAATTTCCATCCTTTGCTTCTTGTCCTGCCTTCAGGTGCTTTGGAGAATAGCTTGACTCCCTCTTCTTTGGGGCAATTCCTCAAATATTGGAAGACTGGTCTCCTGTCTCCCCTGGTCCTTCTCTTCACTAGACTCGCCATGCCCAGTTCCTGCAACCGTTCATCGTATGTTTTAGCCTCCAGTCCCCTCATTCTCTTGGTTGCTCTTCTCTGCACTCTTCCCAGAGTCTCCACATCTTTTTTTATATCGTGGCGACCAAAACTGGATGCTGTATTCCAAGTGTGATCTCTTTGGCCTCTTGACATCTTTTCTCATATCTTCTGTTCGCCTTAAGCTGCCCTTTTTGTACAATGTGACCAGGAGTGGGCTTCAAAAATTTTAGCAACGGGTTGTCTGCCTGGTTGCTGGGTGGGCGTGGCCATGGTGGGTGTGGCCTATTAAGCCTCCTGCACCACGGTGGGACGGGCTTTTTGTCCTCCCCGGGCTCCAGAGGCTTTCCTCGAGCCTCCAGGAGGGCGAAAATGGCCTCCCCAGGCTCCGGAGGCCCTCTAGAAATGCGGGTATTTCCGGTCTTCCCGAACTTCCGGTAGGCCCATTTTTCACCCTCCCCAAGTCTCTGCGCGTGCTCTGCACTTACCTGCATCCAAAATGGGCCACATGGAGACTCCTGGGAGGGGCGGGGTGTGGTGGGGGCGGTTAGCCAGGAGTGGGATTTGGGGGTTCTTGGAACTGCACAGAATCTTAGCTAGAGGTTCTCCCGAACCCCTGCGAACCCCCAGCAACCCACCCCTGAATGTGGCTCAAGGTTAGAGCCCCCTTTTCCAAACTGAAGTGGTTCAGTCCAGAAGGGTCTGAGCCCCTGAGAAAGAAAGAACATCTCTATTCCTTAAGAATGGTCAGACTGCCATTTTTAGAAATTTCAACCAGTATAAGAAAAGTTGTAGAGTAGTGTTTCTCAACCTTGGAAGATTGAAGATGAGTGGACTTCAACTCCCAGAATTGAGGTGGACAGATAGGTATCTGAGATGGTCTAGGGCAGTGTTTCTCAACCTTGGAAGCTTGAAGATGGGTGGACTTCAACTCCCAGAATCCCCCAGTCAGCTGGCTGGGGGATTCTGGGAGTTGAAGTCCACCCATCTTCAAGCTTCCAAGGTTGAGAAACCCTCGTGTAGAGATTAAAAAACATGCTGAGAGCCGTAGGCCAGTATACAGTGATAATTTTTTTTTCCCTGGAGTGTGCTATTTCAGGTCATGGAAGGAAAAGGAGATTTTGTGAATCAGCCAAGCTTTATTTTTTTTTAACACACAAAAAAAAAACCTTTATTAGGGATTGTGTTAACGAACAGCCGCTGTTCTAAAAGTTACACAGTCTAAAGATAAAGATCTTTCTGATGAGCCTGGGTTTTGAGCTTCTGTAAACTCTGGATGTTCTGTTGACACAGCACTCTGTAATTTCAATTACAGGGCCTAACTTAATTAGAGGCGCTGCTAATTAGTTTCAAAAAGAACTGGCAACTGCTGTAAATACCCACCAGAAAGCAGCAGATCAAGAGAGCAAAACGTTACTTCTTGGGAAAGCAACCTTTCCATGCAAGGGCAATTTTAGATCCACCTGATGAAAGGGGATGGCTCTTGAGCAGGGAAAATCACAGGAAGTCAGATTGGTCAACCTTTGCAAGATAGGGAACATACCAAATGAGCTAAATTTAATTTACCCTAAGGCTACATTAACAGAATCTTGCAAGTCTGAAAGTACAGATCTCTCACCGTCTCCTTTATATCCTTGGACACTAGGGAGGGTCCCTTCTTGAGTCTCTTTCTCCACCCATTATGTAGCTGTGGGCTATGCTGTCTCTTATCGGACTGCTCCCTAGACAGCCTCTCTTCTCTCCTTTTCTGCCCCAACTCCCAAGGTCTTTTCCACCTACCATTATAGCCACCTCCTTTACAGCCTGAGAAACTAGTGAAGGTCCCTTCTTGAGTCTCTTTCTCCCCTCATTAGGAAGCTGTGGGCTATGCTGTCCATTATCTAATTATTCCCTAGGAAGCATCTCATCTCCCCATCTCCCAATGGTTTTCCCACATAGCATTACAGTCATATCTTTACAGCCTGAGAAACTAGAGGGAGTCCCTTCTGAGTCTCCTTCTCCACCCATTATGCAGCTGTGGTCAATGCCATCTCTTATTGAACTGCTCCCTAGGCAGCCTCTCTCCTCTCTTTTTCTGCCCCAACTCCCAAAGTCTTTCCCACCTGCCATTATAGCCACCTCCTTTACAGCCTGAGAAACTAGTGAAGGTCCTTTCTGGACTCTCTTTCCCACCCATTAGGAAGCTGAGGGCTATGCTGTCCATTATCTAATCATTCCCTAGGCAGCATCTCATCTCCCCAGCTCCTAAGGTTTTTTCCACATAGTATTACAGCCCTCTTCTTTCCATCCCAAGAAACTAGGGAGGGTCCCTTCTGAGTCTCTTTCCCCACCCATTATGCAGCTGTGGTCTCTCAGCCTCTTATCTGACCATTCCCTAGACAGCAACTCTTCGCCCAGTCTTTTAAGGTCATTCCCCTATATACCGTCACAAAATGGGAAGCTGCAAAGAAGTAGATTCTTCTTAGATCCATCTTAGATTCCAGATCCATTTACAATCAGTCCAGGTAAGATCAGCAAATGTACAATTCAGTCACATTATAAAAAAGGGTATTCCAAGGTTGGATGCAGCTCAGATATAATAATCCTCACATATCAACTGTAAATTATAAAAGGAATGACCTGTCCTTCAATTCCAGAGAGATCAAGATTATGTCATCTTATGGTTAGGAGACTACTTAAGAATCTCAATATTCCATTTGGTGAAGATGACTGGATAAATATGTAGCAATGAAGTTGAATTTGCAAATCTCTCAATGTCTTCGTACATATCCGGGTACAACAGCAGAGGAAAGCTGCATCATCCTTCGGTGGGTTGTTAAATTGCATTGCTATTCTATTTTTTTTTAAATTTAAATCCCTTCGTTATTTTTAGAAATAATTCAAGGTGGCAACCATATCTAACCCATCTTCCTCATCCTATTTTCCCCAAAACAACAACCCTGTGAGATGAGGTGGGCTAAAAGAGAGAGACTGGCCCAAAGTCTCCCAGCCAACTTTCATGCCTAAGTCAGGACTATAACTCCCTCTCTCCCGGTGATTGGCCCAAAGTCTCCCAGCCAACTTTCATGCTTAAGATGGGGGCTAGAATTCACCATCTCCTTGTGATTGGACTAAAATCACCTAGCAGACTTTAATGCCTAAATCAGGACTATAACTCACTGTCTCCTGGCGACTGACCCGAAGTCACCTAAAGCAGAACTAGAACTCACCATGTCCTGTTTTCTAGCCTGATGCCTTAACCACTAGACCGAATTGACTATATCTAATGCTTGCACTTCTTGTTTGGTCTGTTGTACCACTACTGGAACACACAGTTAAGAGGATAGGGTACGGTCAAAAAAGCCAACACAAATCAATGGATAAAGAGTCACGGGGACGCAGTGGTTAGAGTGCAGGACTGCAGGCTACTTCTGCTGACTGCCGGTTGCTGCAATTTGGCAGTTCGAATCTCCCCAGGCACAAGGTTGACTTAGTTTTCCAGCCTTCCTTCTGAAGTGGGTAAAATGAGGACCCAGATTGTTGGGGATGATGTGCTGACTCTGTAAACTGCTTAGAGAGGGCTGCGAAGCATTGTATATATGTGCTATTGCTATTGTCTGTCTGTCCTTCCTTCCTTCCTTCCTTCCTTCCTTCCTTCCTTCCTTCCTTCCTGGCTGACTCTGCCCACTGCCAGGAGTTTGATCCTGACCGGCTCAAGGTTGATTTAGCCTTGCACCCTTCCAAGGTGGGTAAAATGAGGACCCAGTTTGTTGGGGGTGATGTGCTGACCCTACAAACTTCTTAGAGAGGGCTGTAAAAGCATTATGAAGCAGTATATAAGGGCTATTGCTATCTAGTTTGTATGGACACAACAGCTTTAATGGCATCATTGCGGCTGCCATTTTTAAAAACCCTTTTGGCCATCTCTGAATGCAGACTTGGCTTGCTTCTAAGGTAGCAAACATAGAATTTATGCATTAGTACATCTTAGCTGCTTGGGAAAACTAAAACAGGCTTAATTTCCCAGCCGAAATGCTTAAGCCTGATATGGTTGCCTACCTTACACAGGGGGAGAAAAATATTAAAATATACGGTCACAGAACACACACACACCCCAAAGATGGAAAAACACTGATACTATCATCAAGGAGATCATGAAGAATGGTTGCAGGAACTGGGTATATGTCTAGTTTAATGAAGAGAAGGACCAGGGGAGACATGATAGCAGTTTTCCAATATCTCAGGGGCTGCCCCAAAGAAGAGGGTGTCAAGCTATTCTCCAAAGCACCTGAGGGCAGGACAAGAAGCAAGGGGTGGAAACTCATCAAGGAGAGAAGCAACTTAGAACTAAGGAGAAATTTCCTGACAGTTAGAACAATTAACCACTGGAATAACTTGCCTCCTGAAGTTGTGAATGCTCCAACACTGGAAGTTTTTAAGAAGAGATTAGATAACCCTTTGTCTGAAGTGATATAGGGTTTCTTGCCTAAGCAGGGGGTTGGACTAGAAGACCTCCAAGGTCCCTTCCCACTCTATTATTCCATTCTATTCTGTTTGGGTGAACCTTTGGGAGTCATTTTTGGGGGAGGGAGGAGGGAATAAAGGTCTTGCAAATAAAGGGGGAAATGTCCTGATGAGACAGACCAAAGAAAACAGGTTAAAATCAATCTCTGCGGGCGAATAAAACATTGGATTTATCACCAGGCTAAAAGGCAAAATTTGCTTGCTTTTTAAGGATTTTTTTTAGCTTCCCCTTCTCTGGCACTGGAGGACTGTATGGTTTGGCAGAAAGAAAAGGAGGAAGAATCTGTGCTGGAGAGAATTTTTCATATAAATGGCTCCTTCTATTTATAAATGGAATAGTCCCAATATAGTTGAACGAGCGTGGTCCAGCATACCAGAGAAGAGAGCTTTGAATGCAGGGAGTGGAGGGGGAAAAAAAAAACCCAACAACCATTGAGGAGTAAAGAGGTAACGACCGGGGGTGGGGGGTGGGGGGTGAGGAGGAGGCTTTGAGAATTTTGACCCTTCCCCTTTGATCATCAGCCTGCTATTTTGGCCCACTGTGGAAACCTCTATCTCTGGTTAGGTAGCTGGACAAGAAGTCTCCAATGGGATAAATATGCTTCTCCCGCTGTTGGAGCTAACGTCAGGAATAGCTCTCCTAAATTTAGTTATTTCAATTCTTTTTTTGGGGGGGGAAGAGGGCTGGTGGGGCCTGAAGAGAGAAGCCAGCCATTGTCATTCTCCTGGTGGTCTCCTAGGCATCGAAATTGGGGGGAGAGGGGAGAATGTACATAAGATGTTAATTTGAGCTCCTTTCTGTGTTCTTTCAAAGTCTTTACACCCATAGTTTGGTCTAGTGGTTAAGGCACCAAGCTAGGAGGTAGGGGACAGTGAGTTTTAGCCCTGCTTCAGGCATGAAAGCTGGCTGGGTGACTTTTAGACCAATCACCAGGTGATGGTGAGCTGTAGTTTCACCTTAGCTGGCTGGGTGAATTTTAGACCAATCACCAGGAGATGGTGATTTTTAGTCCTGTCTTAAGCATGAAAGCTGGCTGGGTGACCTTGGTCCAATCACTAGGTGATAGTGAGTTCTAGTTCTACCTTAGCTGGTTGGGTGACTTTAAATCAATCAGCAGGTGATGACAAGTTTGTCCTGTCAGGTATGAAAGCTAGCTGGGTGACTTTAGGCCAATCACCAGGTGACAATGAGTTCTAGTTCCACCTTAGTTAGCTGGGTGACTTAGGCCAATCACCAGGTGACAGTGAGTTCTAGTTCCACCTTAGCTGGCTGGGTGTCTTTTAAACCAATCACCAGGTGTTGACAAGTTTGTCCTGCCTTAGGTATGGAAGCTAGCTGGGTGACTTTAGGCCAATCACCAGGTGACAATGAATTCTAGTTTCCACCTTGGGCATGAAAGCTGGCTGGGTGACTTTTGGGCCAATCTGTCTCTCCTCAGCCAAAACCTACTTCACAGGTGTGGTTGTGGGGAGAATAGGAGGAAGGAATATTAGCTATGTTCGCCCCCTAGAGTTATTTTTATAAAACTAATAAAAGCAGGATATAGATTAAATAAATAAACACACAGTTTGAAAGTAATTGAAGACACGGGATCCATCTGAGATGGTGGATTGGCACCAGGAGGTCTCCAGGTCCATGAGTGGAGTTCCCTCTGAACTTCTGAAGAACATCTGAAGAACTTCTGGCTACCTATATCGGTTGAGTCCCAAATGGGACAAAACGGATCTTCTACAATAACCGCTCCCTGCCTCTTGAGGGTCAGTGTAAATAGGATAAAATAAATAGAAGAAAAATAGAGAAATTCCCCACCACCATCATCAGAGGAGGAGCTGGAAAACCCGTGAAATACACTCATTGATTTTTTTTTTAAAAAGAGCTATTTCATTTGATTTTACTTAGAGCATTCGTATGGATGCCCACCTTAGCTATGGGTGGTCCTCGGGTTACGACCCCCAGGGAGCCCATAATTTGTGTTGCTAGGTGAACCATTGTAACATGGTGGTGAAGAGAATTTGGCTTCTCCATTGACCTGGCCAGTTGCCAAGCATGTGAATTTTGATTTGAATTGTGACCGTGGGGAATGGCTTCAATGGTCGTAAGTGTGAAGAAGGGTCCTAAGTCGCGTTTTTCAGTGCCGCTGTAACTTTGAACGGTGACTAAACGAACTACCTGTATATAACTCTGGGCAGCTAACAGCATTCTACAAGACAATGATATCATTAAATGCAGTGATAGGTTTCAAATTTTTTTACCACTGGTTCTGTGGGAGTGGCTTGTTGGGCGTGGCTTGCTGGGGAAAGATACTGTAAAATCTCCATTCCCTCCCCACTCCAGAGGAAGGATACTGCAAAGTCCCCATTTCCTCCCAATCAGCTGGGATTCGGGAGGCAGAGAATAGATGGGGGCTGGGGCCAGTCAGAATTTTTACTACCGGTTCTCCGAACTACTCAAAATTTCCGCTACCGGGTCTCCAGAACTGGTCAGAACCTGCTAAAATCCACCTCCGATTAAATGTCAATAAACGAAGCACAAACCACCATTCAAACAGTCCCCGTGAAATAATTGAGGCATTTACCAAGCCCTAAATCTACTCCTGTACAACTCCGAAGCATTAGATCCACGCAACAGAGATCTCGACCACGAAAAGAATCTTGTAGGAAAACATTGACAAAACAGATCCGCATGGAATATTGAGAAGGCCCACAGAGAAATCATGTTTGGAGCAAGGATAATGGTTTTAACTAAAAAGTAGATAAAAAGTAAGTTGTATATAAATATTAGCCCTCACGTTTTTTTAAAAACACAGGCCTTAAATGTTTTTTTTTCCCATGGGAGGGGAGGACAACAAACTCGTAACCTGGCTACTATTTTGCAAGTTGCAAACTACTGCTTTTGGTTCAGATAGCTTATTCATTCCTGTAAAAAAATATTTATTACTTTTATTTTAAAGAGCTGGGATAATAGGTTTCAGCAAAAGTGAAGTATGCAATTAACTCAGAAACAAATCAACCAGCCATTTAAAGGAAAAGGAAACCAGAGGGAGGGAGGGAGGGAGGAGATAGAGGCAGAAAGACAGACAGACAGAAAAAAAGGGAGAGAGGGAGAGAGAGGGAGGGAGGGGGAGGGAGGGAAGGAGGGGAAAAGGAACAAAGGAAAGAGAAGATGGAGAGAGAGACAGAAAGACAGAAAAGCAGAGAAAGAAAGAAAGAAAGAAAGGAGGGAGGGAGGGAGGGGGAGGGAACAAAGGAAAGAGAAGATGGAGAGACAAACACAGACAGAAAAGTAGAGATACAGAGAGAAAGAAAGTGAGAATGGAAGGAAGGAGGGAGGGAGGGAGGGAGGGAGGGAAGAAGGAACAAAGGAAAGAGAAAATGGAGAGTGAAACAGAAACAGACAGAAAGGTAGAGAGACAGACAAAAAAAGAAAGAAAGGAGACAGAGAGAAAGTGGGAGAGAGAGAGAAAAGAAAAGAAAAGAAAAGAAAAGAAAAGAAAAGAAAAGAAAAGAAAAAAGAAAAGAAAAAGAATACTCAATTAAAAAACTAAGGAGGAAAAAAATCCTACAGACAACATTTCATGAACAACCTCTGGGGGATTTTTAAAATTATTATCCTGACACAGAAGCTTAAATCTACTAAACATCCTTTCTCCCCCCACACTTACTGCTCTATGACTGAAAATCGGAGTGGAGGTGAGGCAGTACACCTGAGCAGGGGGATGCTCAAGAAAAGAGAACATTATTTCCATTGCTTGTTCCCCCCATCCTTCACTTCCTCCACCAAGCCTGGCCGAGTCCTTCAATGGCACTTCCCCTCCCATCATTGCCATCCAGGACAAATCTAGGCCATTTCTGCTAGACACAAACAGGCTAATAACCCATTAGAGGAGCGGAGATAGCCAGCATTTATCTTTCTAGCTGACATTCCATTTTAGGATCAAGTTACAAGGGCTTCAAAAAGGCATTGGAAATCGGTCCACAAATATATCCACAAAGATACAGCCCAAATTGAGAAAACAAACAAACAAACATTTCCATTTCAAACCAAGTAAAAATAAAATATCAGAAGAAAATAAAGAGCATCACACATAGAGAGACAGAGAGAGATAAGAGAGAGAGAGAGAGAGATACAGAGAGAGGGGGGAGAGGGAGAGATACACACAGAGACAGAAAGAGATACACACACACACACACACACACACAGATACACACACAGAGAGAAAGATATACAGAGAGACATAAGAGAGAAAAAGAGAGACAGAGACAGAGAGAAAGATACACAGAGAGACAGGCATAAAGAGAGAGATACAGAGAGAGAGAGAAAGATACACACAGAGAGAGACATACAGAGAGATAGACAGAGATACAGAGAGAGAGAGAGAGATACACAGATACAGAGAGAGAGATACACACAGAGACAGAGAAAGAGAGACAGAGAGAGAGAGAGAGAGAGAGAGAGAGAAAGGTACAGGGAGACCTAAGAGAGAAAAAGACAGAGACAGAAAGATAGACAGAGACAGACATAAAGAGAGAGATACAGAGAAAGATACACACAGAGAGATGTACAGAGATAGACAAAGACATAGAAAGGTACATACATATATATATATAGAGAGAGAGAGAGACAGAGAGAGAGACAGAGAGAGAGATACAGACAGAGAGAGATACAGAGAAAGAGAAGATACAGAGAGAGAGAAAGATTGAGAGAGAGAGAGAGAGATGCACACTAATCTCCCCTTAGAATTATAAAATAAACTTGTCACTTTTTTCCTGTGAACACACTGGCACACAATAACAAATGACATTCTGGGGCCCACTCTCAAAAGAAAATAAACATATAACCATACACACAATGCACACACATCTACATATGAATATATGTGTGTGTGTGTGTGTGTGTGTATTATACATACATTACACACATACTTTTATCTCAGTCCATTTTGAAGACCTGGCCTTCAGAGTTTATATACGAACATGATCGTTTCACGAGGAATGTTGCAGGACTTATCAACAAATCTAAAGCAGCTGCTAAAATGGAAGTTTCCAACTCAACGTTTTGCAAAAGTCAAAAATTACAAGACAAATCCTTCTTTTTCCTGCCACGCCAACTCATGGCTGCATCTTTCTTTTTTTTAAGAGTCCAACTTTGAAACCCAGATGGGAAAGTGGGGAGGGGGGGGAGGGAACCATTGGGGAGGTGGTGGATTTCCAAAGCAGAAGTAAACTTCTCCACCGTTAAAACGCTGATAGCTGATAATAATGATGAGTCGGGGAGAAACAGTTCTGCCAGCTGTTGGTGCCTCCAGATCCTGGAAAAATCCCACCCCCCACCCCCCCCAATTACCACCCGGGGGTCTCCTAAAGGATTTCCTCCCCAACCTGACCAGAAATTTGTTGCAAAAGGATGGGGTAGAACGAAGACTGGGGGGAGAGGGGAGAGAATGGGGGAGGGGAGGCTGGAATGGGGAAAATAAACAAAATCTGGGTGCCTTTTTTTGGCTCGAAGGCCTGCTGATCAGACTGGCACAGCCTAAGGAACCCAAGGTTTCATTTTGTGGCTCAACTGCATCCAAGCTTCCCCAGTTCCCAGAAGGCTGTTTACTTAAAATAACACAGCTCAGACACCCTTCTTTACCCCCCCACCCCACCCCAAACGAAAGCTGCGGATGGGTGAAAAAAAATTGACTGCAATAATTCAGGTTTGTTTGTTTTTGTTTTTTTTAAAAGGCCAGCAAAATCATTCTCAATGAGAAAGGATGTAAGTGCCAGAGAAGCCTTAGAAAGTCGAATAACCTTCCCCACCCCCACCCCACCCTCTTCCCAAATAGCATCAGTCCCGAGAGAGAAACCTGCACCGTATTCTCAGCAAAAAAAAAAAAAATCTTCCTCCCCTGGAGTAATCCAGTGGTGCTGGCAACTCACTGGTCCCATGTCCCAGAGGGTTAGAAACCTCCATAGGTCCTTGTTTTACATATATATATATGTAAAACAATATATATATAAAAGGAAGGGTGGATGGAGGGAAGAGGAAAAGAGAGAGAGAGAGAGAAAAGAGCTGCAGTGGACTTACGTGAAGACGAAAAAGAGCGAAGTTGACCCCACTAATAAGGCGGCTGCGGTAGAGACGGGGATGTATTTTGTCGGTTTAAATCTTTTTCCGATACTGCTGGGCATTCTGTGGATTATACATCACTGTGCGTTAATCCAGAGTATCCGAGAGGCACTGGGGAGCCAGAGAGAGAGAGCCGGAGAGAGAGAGAGAGAGAGAAAGAGAGAGAGAGAGAGAGAGAAGGGGGGGAGAGAGGACTAGGGCGTGGGGGAAGCCCCCGAGATGAAGGTCTTGCACTGCAGCGAGATCAAGCTAGGGGAGGGGAAAAGGGGTAGGAAGAGGAGGAAAGAAAAAAAGGGGGGAAATTGAGACAGAAAGGGGGAGGGAGAGAAAGAGAGAAGAAGGAGGGGGGAAAAGGGATGGATAACAGCTGACCTCTTTTGCACAGGAAACTCAACCCACAGGAGCCAGCCCACTTGGCTGATGTCAACCAACCCCTTAAGGTAGCACTGCAGAGAGAGAGAGACGGAGAGATGGAGATGATGGTGCTGGAAACAGATTTAGGAAGCAGCCATAGAGAGGAAAAAAGGAAACGCCTGAAGCTCATCAGATGCCTCCTCAACCTCCCGGCTCTGAAGGCCTGCTCTCTTGCGGCTGAGCTGCAGCGGATTCCTTCTTCTTCTTCTTCTTCTTCTCCAGAAGAGATCCTTCAAGATCCCAACGCATTTTTGCAACCGAACTGCCACCCGGGGGAGGCACAGAGGCAGAGCGAAGGAGAGATCCAGCAGATGGGGAGGAGGAGGAGGATGGAGAAGGCAGAAAGGGTTACCGATTTCTTCGCCCCACTGGCCGTGGGAGAAGTTTTTGGGAGGGTGAGGGAGGAGATTTCCCCTTGAGATGTGGACGGCCTTCCAAGTGGGTGAGGTCCCGAGGGCCAAGAAAGAGTCAAAGAAGAAAAAGGAAGAGGAACGTAATAACAGCTCCACACCAGGTCCAGTTTGCTCCAAAGAGGGGAATTCTGGAGAACTTGAGACCTTAACATTATTTGATGCTACGTCGCTCCATCTCAGCGTTTTTATGCATAGTCAACAAGCCTCCACCCAAAACAAACCCCCACATTTTTGTGTTTTCCATGGGTGGGGTATTACAACTCCCACAATTGTTGAGAGCCATAAGGGGAGGAGAATGAACACTTTGGATCAGGTGTGAAAAAAACCCTCTCTCTTGGCCTTGCATTTCTTCATGTACTCTGAAAAAATGTTATTTCTCTATTTTATGGTTGACACCTTTTGGCTTCAGCTTGACAATTCCGGGGGGGGGGGGGGGGAGGGTGTGTGTGTGTAGCAGATTGCTCGATTTAAGGGTTTTTGTGGGTGTATGTACAGGGTGCGAATTACCTTGTGTATTACATAAATGTTGATATATAAATAGCGCGACCGAATTATCTACAGAACCCAGGCAGACCTAGCAACAGAGTTCAGCCTGCATTAAGTAGTCAGCCAGGATTAATAAACAGGCTGAATTTTACGATTACCTTCATTTCTCCCACCTTTAGCTCCAAGGGGTTGCAAAGTGAGGGCCATTTCTGTTCAGGGATGGAGTTTCAGAATGGGCCGTCTGTCCACGCTGTCTTTCTGGTTGTGTGCCACGGAATAGGGTGGGAGCCAGAAACAGGCACCTGCCTTTAATTAGCCCAGTCAGAAATGTGAAGAATTCCAGTGCACTCATAAGCAAAAACAGATTTTTTTTGTTTTGTTTTGATTTTTTTTTTGCATCCATTCTAACCATTGTCGCAAAATACTGCAATGCATCCTGTTTGGAGCACAATTTTGAGGGTTTTTTTTTTTTTTTTGTTCCTTCATGGACAGAGTTGGCAAGTTGAACCTTGCTTTGCCTTTCAGCGTGGTCATTTGCCCCAAATCTGCCCCCAGGAAGACAACCTGTGGACCGCGTCAGGTTTCGAAGTCCTTTTCGATTGCCGTCGGCAGGAAGTTAGGGAGAAAAAAAGCCACGGTGAGCAAGTTTCACAAGTGGCAGGTTGCTACCACTGCCTTCCCAAACTTGTCTCCCAGATGGGTCTGCCACGTGTACAGATGTGTTCGCTTTTGCATAATCCATGCGCAATTTTGCACCCGTGATACAACTGGCCCTTTGCTTTGGAGATGACTTTTTGTCTATTGTGCAGGAACAAATCTGATGGAGTGAAGGGCAGGGGTCGGATTAATGTCCCCACCCCAGTTTGATTGCAAAGGCCCTCTTTTTTAAAAAAATATATAAATAAATACTGTATTTTCCTGCGTATAAGACTACTTTCTAACACACAAAAATCTTCTCAAAAGTCGGGGGTCGTCTTATACGCCGGGTCTCATTCTCCTGTAACCAGGCAGACCAGCCCATAAGACTCTGACGAGCCTTAAATGGCTCTGAGGAGGGTCGTCTTATACGCCCAGTCGTCTTATATGCCGGAAAATACAGTACATATTTATTTTTTATTTTTTATTTTATTTATATGCCGCCCTTCTCCGGAGACTCAAGGCGGCTTACAATGCGTTAAGCAATAGCCTTCATACTTTTGTATATTTATACAAAGTCAGCTTATTGTCCCCACAAACTGGGTCCTCAATTTACCCACCTTAGAAAGGATGGAAGGCTGAGTCGACCTTGAGCCTGGCTAGGATTGAACTCAGAGAAATTACAGGCAGCTGGTGTTAATTGCTGCCTTTAGTAGGAGGCATTAGCCCCCTACGCTACACAGGCTCCTTTTTATTTATTTATTAACATTTAGATGTTTATTGATAAAATAGCAGGACTTGAGAGAACAGTACTGTTGAAACAAGCTCTGTATTACCAGTACTAATTTAAAAAATAGCCTGTCAGTCTGGGTGGATTTGATTTAAATCAAGTTGATTTAAATCACTAGTAAAAAGGGTTGATTTATTTTTTTTATGTATTTTTTTTTTAAATTATTTTTATTCGACATTTACGTCTTTAAAATCTTAAGTTACATTTTTACAGCTTTCCAATACCGGCATCTTGAGTAATATCCATTTTATCCTTCGGCCAATTATATACATATGCATTTTGTTTGTCACATACTTATTCAAAGTATGCAAAGGCCTTCTAAGCAGATTTCAGGAAAAAACTCTGAGGAAAAGGGGGGGGAGAGAGAGATTGAAATTGCAGTTGTCCTAACTGGATCCCTTAAATTCCCATCCCTGCCACCCTTTTTGTGGTAACCGGCCAACTTTCCAAGTGTACGTACACACACACAGGCCTGAAGGCCCTGGGGTGACTTGGGTTTAGAAGATAAACCAGATCAGAGTTGATTCAATACTTAAAAGAGTAGCAGGAACTCCAAGTAGATGGGGGAAGTCAGAAAGCTTCCAAGATGATGGGAGATGGTTGAAGCTTGCCATGATGTTATCACCATGACTCAAGTGTGAATTCAAGGACTTTGGCTTGCCTCTTTAAATGACGTACATCATCACCGGTTGGGACTTAGCTAGGCGATGAAGTTTCTCGCCCTCATCCATCTAATTGATTTTGTCAGAATTTAAAAGTTGGGTTAACTTCTACGTAGAAGTAACGATATCAAAGCAGAATTGCCAACTCGGTGGTTCTTTTCCTCAAGCGAGACATGTACGTGCGATCTAACCTTATCAACTTACCTGGGGTCCTTGGGGGGTCTCCGAGCTTGGTGGTTTTCTGGCAGACGTTTTATTAACCAAGTAGGTATCATCATCAGTGCTGCTGGGGAGGAGGGTTTGTAAAGGAAGACTGTAGTGTCCTTGGCGCCAAGTTTGGTGGTTTTCTTGCAGAAGTTTCATTAACAAACTAGATATCATCAGGGTTACTGGGCCTTATTGAGCAAGACATTTGTTCGCTGAAGCATCTTTATCTATCGTACTATCTTTATCTATCTAGATTCCTTTTTATTTCATTTTTTATGGTTGAGTAGCCCATGGCGAGATAGGCTGCAAATAAATCTGATGATAATCTTGCCACCGAGAGCTAAGAATGTTCTTCTTTGGAGATGGGGACCGAGTTTAAGATTTGGCTACAGTATCTTCAAAAGCTGAGATAAAACCATGTTCTCAACGTCATACTCTTCTTCAGATCCGTTTTGTTGCTCCAACAAGCAGTCTCTGGGATTAAGCTCTTGGCAAACATAGTTGCCAATACAGTACAAAGTTGTACAATACTGTACGAAGTTACCGGAGAAAACACAGCTTGTGGTGAACATTAGCGCAAAATCATATTGATGCAACTGCTCGCGCTTTATCAGACCCCCTTACTATTTTGTTTTCACCTGTTTTGTCAGAAACGGTCATATGTATTATCTTCAGGTTTTTAGTGCAAATGCTAATGTGCGTATCTTGCAGACACTCAAGATTTTTTTTTACCAAGGACCTTGTAGCTTTTATTGTCCAAATTTGCTTTCGTTACAATGCAAAAAAAAGAAAAAAAAGAATTACTTATAACAGCTTCAAATAGCTTACGTGGTTATGATTTAGCGAATAAATCCAACTGATCCACCCCTTTTACTAATGTCTATGTATTGTATTTATGTTGCAATGCAGTTTAGGCAATTTATGACCCATCCATTAGCATTATTTTGCTATTATTGTGCACAATATTGAGCCATTCCTCAAGTTTGTTTCAGGAATCCTGCTAAGAAGGCAAAAATGTCCTAGAGAGAGAGAGGTTTGTGTGTGTGTGTCTGTGTATTGACTGCTAGCAACTGCCTGGACATGTCCCTAGTTTTTTTGGCAAGGATTTTCTCCTTCCTAGGCTGAGAGAAAGGGACTGGCCCCAGGATCACGCAGTCAGTTTCATGCCTTAAGCAGAACTAAAACTCACAACCTCCTGGTTCCTAGTGCTACAGGTAATCCTCGACCTACAAGTTCATTTAGTGACCGAAGTTACGCCGCCACTGAAAAACAGGACATGACCGTTTTTCACACTTACGACCGCTGCAAGCATCTCTGTGGTTCAAATTCAGAGGCTTGGCAAATGACTCATATTTATGACGGTTGCGGGGTAAAACTTAAACCGTGTCACCTAGCAATGTAAATGTTTAGACTCAATCGTGGTCGTAGGTCGAGGACTACCTGTATTCCAAACTGGCTCCCTAGACAGGGTTGCAGAACTGCAAATGATAAAAACTGCAGCTTTATTTATTTACTCGTACAAGCCAAGCGGCCGACTGTGAGAAACAGAAGTTTGCTGCAGTGCATTCCAAGGTATTGATTTAATAAGCTTCAACCTGCAGTAACTCAAGACACCAAGCCGATTTCCAATTAAAAATAAGATGGCACGTATTTCTTTTGTAGCATCTTACTTTATGCTCCTGGTTTCTTTTACACAGCATCGTTGAAACATCGTTTTGTTTTAATATATAAAGTTAAACAAACACTATATAAATCCTGTCGGTATGGCTTCGTTTCTCTTTCGGAACATGTTTCCACCATTTAAAAAAAAAAAATTTGCAAGGAGAAGAGGCCTCGGAAAAAACACATACAAGCTTTGCATTTTACAAAGGGAGCAACAGAACAGGCAACCTGCATAGTACACATTTACACACAGCAACAATGGATGCAATTGTTCCCTTTCTCCCCATTCCCGCCCCCTTCCCAAACCCAGTGACAGATGAGGAGCTGCACTAAAGAGTCACATTCAACAGGTGCTCTTCCCTTCTTCACACATCATTCACTTTTTATGTCCCAGAAATTACAATACAGTCGTTAAATAGCTTGAAGGGCAGATCAGTTACACACACAAGTTATCCTGAGACCATAGAGATCGACGGTTCTAAGAACCAAAACCACAACACACCAAATTGTAGCTTCCTCCCCCCCTCCCCCACCACACACACACACACACGCCATTTACATTACAAGAATTAAGCAAAACAAAAAGATGAAGATTAAATTTATTTCAAAGTTAGCCGGGTGAACAGTGCCTCTTTTTGATAAAATCATTTATAGTGATTTCGGTCTGGAAAAATAAGTGTTCAAGGAATGCCCATTTATTGTTGGGTATACTGACAGGTTTGTGGAACTGGTTGAGGTATTTCTGCATCTCCCTACCTGCAGTCATGCCTTAGTCAAAGTATAACGCAAAAAATAAAAACACAATACTACAGGGAGAAACTAATACATCCATAAAAATGTAATGATGATTGGGGGGAGGGAGGGAGGGAGAGACAGACTATCAAGGAAATACTTAAAACATTCCAGAAAAAGATCATGGAAGAGTTCAAACAGTTCTGCTGTTAATTGATCAAAAGCTTTTAATTAAAGTTAACGAGACGACTGTGCGTGTTGTTTCAAACAAGAGAAAAGGAATGTTTTATAGCCACACTCTCAATACGAGCATGTAAGCCAACGTTTAGCAACACTGAAGATGCATGGACTTCAACTCCCAGAATTCCATAGGCTGGCTGGGGAATTCTGGGAGCTGAAGTCCACACACTTTCCTGAAAGCTTCCACGGTTGAGGAACACCAGAATAAGATGACATGGAGAACTTGAATCTTCGAAAGAAACTAAACCAGGCGCTCTCAACTTATATGCAGGACAGACAACCTGTGTTACTTTGGGGGGAGATTTCTACCAAGAGAAATGGGCCAAGGAGGGAATACAGCTTACAGAACATACACACACCAAGAAAGCCTGAGTTATACGTAAAAAAACCCTCCCCCCCACCCCATTTCCAAACACCAATTATTAATCCATTTTGCCGTGAGGATGGGAAAGCGACAACATACTGGGTTGGGGGAGCGTAGCCCACGGTTACAGATGCAGAAGCTCATCATACAGAATATTTTTGGTCTCTTAAGGGTGTCCTTGGGCTGTGAATCTTAAACAGGATATTCTTTGAAGTTATCAGTGACAATGAGGAGGGAGCCCACAACGAAAACGTTTTTGTTACCCAAAAGTTTATTGTTAAATGAGGGAATCATGTCGACTAACGGATGCAAATGCAGACATCAGTGCTTCCCCCCACCCACCCCACCCCGGGTGGCGTTAAGTAAGAAAGGTGATTACTTTTTTCTCACAACCAAAAAGTTATCTTAAAAAAAGGTGAATCCCACCCCACCCACCCCGATTCCCTAGAACACACTATGAAAACGCTATAATCGAGACAGCAAAGCAACAGAAAATGTTATTACTTGTCTTCATACCTACATGGGAGAGTTTATACTGAAAATTGTTATACAGAAGGAACCTGGACTTTCTGCCCCTTTTTTTACACAGAAGGGCCTGTCCAGATTTGCAAAGAAGAATTTTTGCTCTGCAGGGGAAAACAAAGCAAAACAAAAACGGTTTTAAAAAAAAAATCGCATTCACTGGACATCTCCCGCTTTCGATAATAATTAAAAAAAGATATTATTTCTGCCTTTCTGGCTCACTGAGGATGACCAAAAGAAACAGCAATATTTTGAAATGTCATAGGCCATTGGGGGATGACATTAGATTCTAAGGGACATGCCGTTTTTCTTCTAATAAATCTGCGCAAGAACACTTAAGGTCACTCAAACCTCGATTACAAGAAAAGGAACATTTCTCCTTTCAGTCATTACAACATTCAGCCACAAATGCATCAGAAAACATCTTTTGTTACTCTCTTTTTTTCCTCCAAGCAGTAGAGTTCAGTTACACTATACCTCACCTAAAATAGGCACCCAAAACATATAACCCAAGGTCACAAGGGCAAACCACACATGAAGTGTATATAGAAAACCCTGTCCTTTTTCATACCGTTTCCAAAGCTTTATTTGTTCTCTCTCCTGGATGACTATAAATAAGTATTTCCACTATGGAAAAGCGAGTTTTAGAACAGTACATTTTCATGACTGGGGAATGGATCTTTTTTTTTTTTCCTGGAGAATTCTTCCAAAAGGGCGAAAGCTTAGAAAAAAAAAACATTAGAATACAGTTCTTTATAAAGTCCCTTGTAAAAATTAAGAAAAAAAAAATTAAGAAAAAAAAATTAAGAAAAACACAAGGCCCAAAATGATTTATTGCTTTTCTTCAGTCTTTTCCTTGTCTTCTTTCTTCTCCGATTCTTTGCACTCGTCCTTTACAGAAAGGTCTTCTAATTTTTCAGCAATTTTATCAGCGCTACCGTTTTTGTCTGTTTCTGCTAAAAAATGTCGGTGTAGACCATTAGCATTTAATAGGCATTAGCTGGAAACAAGGTTATGGAATGCGGTAGGAAAACATTTGTCTCTGTAATAAGTGCACGAATGAGTTTGAACTGCAGTTATAGAGATAGGCCAAAAACTGAACATAACACGAGAACCTTTTGCTAATGTGGTTCAAATATATACATTTTCCAATTTGCATTGCCTGAATATCTAAGAAGAATTACTCGAAAGTGTAGCGTTTTCACAAGTTTTAACAGTTAAAAATCTGTTCAAGAATTAAATGTGATGTGCCAAGACAATTGAAACAGAAATCCACAAGGAAGGAAATGTTCGTTTTATTCTGGACTGTACTCTAGCAGACTTAAAAAGCACTGTAACTATTGTAGTCACGCGCAGAGTGAGCCTGCCGAAACAATTGCTCGAGTTTCCCACCTTATTCGATCAGATGGAAAATCATTCCATCCATTAAAGCTAAAGGTACCTGATTTCATAGACACAGCTACTCGACTTACGACTATAATTCTTCCATCATAAGGACGTTAAATGAATCACACCCATTTTATGACCGCCTGCTTTAATCGTTAAGGGAGTATCACTTTATTTGTTGGAAACTGACTAAAAAAGTTGCAAATATTGATCATGTGATCCCTCATACACATTAGTGTATGAGGGACACTCATACACATTAGTGGCCAAGTGCCTGGATTTTGATCATGTGACTTTGGGGATGCTGTAATGGTTGCGTGAGGACAGGTTGTAAGTCAAAGACTAATTGTACCATGCTGAATAGCAGCCCATTGATTTTTTTATTCCATTTTGGCTAAATGATACTGGAATATTTTTATAAATTTGAGCTAACAATCATAAAAGACAATTGACATTAAGGACCGATATTCCCCAAGACAAATCCTGAATGTATTTCCTACGACTAAATGTGAAAGAATGGATGATTAAGGACAAAAGGGTTCTATTATTTCTTTTCCAATAAGGAAAAATAAAGAAGCAAAATCAAGAATTGGCATAAAATGAGTATTAAATGGCAGGCCAAGCAAGGGAGAGAGAGAAATTATCTCCCTTCAATGGAATGCACGATGCTCAGGCCTGCTCTAGGTAACACATACGAAGTCTATACACATCTTACACACTTCTGTAAAATATGTGGTGCAGATTTTAATCTCTTCCCTACTTTTTTGACTGGTTAGGGACTTCTGCAGAAATGCTTCAGATCTCTTGAAGGGCAATATTCCTTTTTTTCCAGAAGCAAGCAAGTACAAACATCTTACCTTTCTTTCCCTTTTTATCAACTTCACTCCTACATTCTTCGAATTTTGCCTTGAATTTCTGTGCATCTGTTTGAAAGAAGCAAAATTACAGAGGTCAAGCTGCAGTGGATTTAAGCAACTCAAAACACCTAGGAAAGCATGTGTTTCACCAGATCACAGGCTAAGATTCGCATGCAGTGGATACGATTTCAGCCAAATTTCACCTTTTAGAAGCCCTGTTGCCTTTCCGATGGAAAAATTAAGTCCCCGAGCAAAGGGTTAAAACAAGGGTAAGATCAACCTTACAGATTAAGAGTTGGAAGGGACCTTGAAGGTCATCTAGTCCAACCCCCCGCCTAAGCAGGAGACCCTACACCATTTCAGACAAATGGCAGTCTAATCTCTTCTTAAAAGTCTCAAGCTCCCACAACTTCCAAAGGCAAATTCTGTTCCGTCAGTTGATTGTTCTGTCAGAAAATGTCTCATTTCCAAGTTGAATCTCTCCTTGTTCAGTTTCCATCCATTATTCCTTGTCTGGCTTTTGGAAAATAGTTTGACCCCCTCATCTCTGTGGCAACCCCTCAAATATTGGAAGACGGCTATCCTGTCTCCCCTGGTCTTTCTCTTCACTAGACTAGCCATGCCCAGTTCCTGCAACCGTTCATCGTATGTTTTAGCCTCTGGTTCCCTCATCATCCTGGTTGCTCTTCTCTGCACTCTTTCTAGAGTTTCAACATCTTTTTTATAGTGTGGTGACGAAAACTGGATGCAAGATTCTAGGTGTGGTCTCACGAAGGCTTTATAGAGCGGCATTAGTACCTCCCTTGATCTTGATTGTATCCCTCTGTTAATGCAATTTAGGATGGCATTGGCTCATATTTAGCTGGTTGTCCACTAAGACTCCAAGATCCCTCTCATAGTTACTGCGAGGTCATTATGGGCAGAGTGAATGTCTATACAATCTAAATTGTGAAATTGGTATAACAGGAGTAGCCACTTGAGGTCAATGTGCTCTAGTACTACACAGAAACCTTGACTTACAACCACAATTGAGCCCAACATTTATGTTGCTAAGTGGGACAGTTAAGTGAATTTTACTCCATCGTACGACTTTTCTTGCCCCAGTAGTTCAGTGAACCACTGCAGCTGATAAATTAGGAACAGAGTTAACTGAATTTGGTTCCCCCACTGACTGGGGCACTGCGACCGTCATAAATATGAACCAGCTGCCAAACATCCGAATTTTGATCACATGATCATAGGGATGCTGCTGTGGTTGTTAAGTGTGAACAGCGGTCATAAGTCTCCTTTTTCAGTGATGTTGTAGCTTTAACAAAGGCCATTAAATAAAGTACTGTAAGTCAAGGACTCCCTGTAATTCATTCAGCAGGAGAAAGCTTTGTAACTTCACAGGCTGAGGGCCCAGGAAATCTCTCTCTGAATCTGTATTTGCTTCATCCCTTTTCAAATTTCTGAGATTCAGGTAATCCTCGACATACAACCAGTTTTTTGGTGACCATTTGAAATTACAACGGCAGTGGAAAAAGTGACTTTTGACCATTTTTTTTACACTTACGACCACTGCACCGTCCCTGTGGTCACAGGATCCAAATTTGGACGCTTGGCAACGGGCATGTATTTATGACGGTTGCAGTTTTCTCCAGCTTGCCTTCAGAAGTTGTGGGAGCTTCACCATTGGAAGCTTTCAAGAAGAGACTGGACTGCCATCTGTCAGAAATGGTACACGGTCTCCTGTTTTGTTTTGTTTTAATTTGATTTATATGCCGCCCTCCTCCAGAGACTCAGGGCGGTTTACAATGCGTTAAGCAATAGCCTTCATACTTTTGTATATTTTTTATACAAAGTCAGCTTATTGACCCCACAAACTGGGTCCTCATTTGACCTACCTTAGAAAGGGTGGAAGGCTGAGTCAACCTTGAGCCTGGTGAGATTCGAACTTACAGTAATTGCAGGCAGCTGAATGTTAATAGCAGGCTATTAGTCTGCTGCGCCACCAGGCTCTTCCTGGTGGGGTTGGTCAGTGGGGTAGGACTAGATGACCTACCAGGTCCCTTCCAAGCTCTGTTAACTTGTGTCCGCATTTCTGGAGTCATGTGATCCTTTTTGCCACCTTCTGACGAGCAAAGTCAATGGGGAAGCCAGATTGACTTAAGGATCGTGTTACTAACTTAACTGCAGCGATTCGCTTAACAACTGTGGCAAGAAAGATTGTAAAATGGGGCAAAGCACACTGAACAACTGGGCTTTTTTTAAGCAACAGAAATTTTGGGCACAATCGTGGTCGTAAGTTGACGACTACCTATGCACCACACCATCAATAACCTTTGTTGTGGCCTGCAAGCGGCCAGCGAGGAGGTTGAGGAACATGGGCCAGTCCTGGAGTCTGGGGAAGGCTCCGATGAGGGCTCTGCGTTGGAGGCAGAGAAGGGCCAGGGCCGGATGCCAGTTATCAGCTGCCTTCAGAGTCAGACATCAGTAAGGCAGACAAACAGCTGGAGCCTGTTCCCAGTGTGCGCATGCACAGAGTTGCCAGACAAAGGGAACAGCTAAAGAACAAGGGTTAACTCAGGAGTAAGGCCACAGGTGGACAATGAATGCCCTCACCCCCCCCCCCCCCGAGGGAATAAAAGAGGATTGAAAGGGGAATGGAGTTTGCAGGAGACAATTAGATCATTCCTCTATTCTTGCCAAGTATTGCGGTGTCTGAAAGACATCGGCCTGGCCACTCTCCAAGGCTGCTAAAGGTCGGTAATTGTGAACGATCTTGGAAGACTGTGGGAGAGGAAAGACTTTGCTGGAGAGGAATTCACTGTCAATTAAACAAAAGGGGTTTATTGGGACAAGGACTCGGCTTCGTGCAGAACAGCCCTCTAATACATTGGACTGCCCTTCTGGTTTAAAAATTTGAGTCTCCTCCTGGCACCTTGAACAGATCTCATGGAAAAGTGTGAAGTTTTCCCATCATTCCTTAAACCATAAGGAGAGGAAGACCACTTTTTTAAAAAGTCCAATTTCTCCAAAACAAGGAACTTACTTTCTGCATTTAAAAACCGAATTGCCAGAAGCTCTGGTTTAGGACTCTCATCTGCAAAATCAGCATGTGTGTTCCACACCCAGGCCCGGTCACTCCCTGCGTTGGGCTTCAACTCCATTACAGGTGTGACTAAAATAAGGGAGGGGAGGAGTTAGGCACAGGTAATACAGCAAGATAATACAAACGATCAAGCAATATTATGAAGCTGTGAAGAACCAGCAAGGAAGATCAAAAAGCCTGCCTAGAAAAGAACGACTGTCCGATTGTCTATTATCCATATTTAAAATATTGTTGAATATATTTCATGTTATCACTGTTATTCAGTTTCTAACAGTCCAACTTATAACTCCAAATACAATAATTGGGCTCTGCATAGTTTTCTACAATCGTTGAGCCGAATGAAGCTATCAATTTGACTCCAGAAAGAGTTTGTTACAATACCAACATATACAGCAAACTTAATTAGAAGAATACTAAATTACATACTGTAATGGTTTGCACAGATTTTAAGAGTCTTATCTCTCCTCATTAAGAGTCGGATGGTCCCCTTATCTTTGTGCTTCAGGAGTTTTACATCCCCAGTGCCACGTTCTTTCCATTCTGGAAGGTCGTTTTCTGATGCAAATCGGAAAAGTTTTGCTCGCCTTCATGAAAAAATAAAATGCAAACCAAAAAAAAAAAAAAAAAAAGAGAGAGAGATAGAGAGAAATTAATGGCAACGAATATGCCAGAGATTATACTGAATTAGGATCTTTTAGCATCACTGAGATAACTAATTTTCTTCAACAGACAACACAAACCTGAAAGTGATAGTTTGATAAAAGCCTCTAGAGAAACACCTTTGAAATAAAATGACTTTAAAGTTTACTTTCGGGATGGCTAAGTCAGTTTCAGTCAGGTACAATGGAGTTCAAACACTTTTTAAATTAAGTTTCATGATGAGATAAAACATAGATGAAACGAAAGTTAGGAAAATAAGAATGAGAAACATGCAAAAAAGTAATGATTTCTGACTTTTTTCAGTGCAGTAGACTAAAAAAATAATACACTGACCTTTTAAATTTCAGAATTTTAAGAGTTACTTCTATCAATTACAAAATCGTTTTAATCATCAAAACCTAAATTCATTTTTTTCATTTTCATCCCAGTTTCGAGCAGAAAGTCCAGAAGTGGTTTCTAGGTAAATTCTTTAATTTAGAGAATCAATTTTGTCATGTCTGCTAACTCTACTATCTATTTTACTGTCCTAGAGCCCAACATTTCCAGACAGGGGGGAAAGTTTCTGCGTGAGCAGCCAGGAAGCGTGTAGCTCCATTTGCGTGTGTGGAATGCATGTGTGCTTGCAAACCCCTCATAGACCACTAGAGGGCCACGGCCCACAGAATGGGGACCCCTGTCCTAGAGTTCCATCACTGAACCTAAACAACTCATTTTGTTAAAAAGTTAAGCCTGTCACACCATCACATTTCCTAAAAAATTGGGACTTCAGTTTCACATCTGGAAAGTTTATTTCCTGAAAGTTAAGACAGTGAGTCTGCTAATTTAATTGCAGAAAGCTTCAAGCTTGAGCTTACATTTTGAAAACCTCCTCCTCATCTTCCTCCAGAGTTTTGATCTCTTGCTCAGGAAGAGAAACGATGGGCTCAAACTGCGGGTCGTGGTTAGAATCATCTGCATTGTCAGTTGCTGAGTCATGCTCCTCGTGTGCATCCTGCAGAGTTAGAGGAAAAAAGCTTGAAATGCATCAAAGGCTTATTAGAGAAGATCATTTCAGAGAATTAAGGTAGACAGTCTTATAAGCACACACGTCTGCCTTTCATTAGAAAGCCAACTTAATCCTATTTCATTCTGAAAACAGCAACAGCAGTTTTGGCAACAGAACTGCAAAAGAACAGAGTTCAAAAATCTCACAAGCAGAAATCTCCAAATTACGTTTTTAGTTATATTATTACCACTTTCTAAACTTTAGAATGTTTTTAGCTACCTTATCACTTTCTAAACTTAAAAAAAACAACACCAGTGCCAGCTTGCAACACCTCTAAAATATAGGTATACATGGTGCTCAATTGACATTGAACCGTATTAAAAATATACCCTAATTGGCTGAACATTCTCCCTCCTCCAAGGAATAACCACCCCATTGATTTGTAAAAAGAGTATATAAAAACATCAATAAAAGGATGCTGACTGTCACAAAAAACTGAGGCTCTATACAGAAGTCTTTGGCAGTGGTCAGCAGAGAAATAAAGTATAAACAGATTTACTGTTGTACTTGTACTTGGTTTGTAAAACCAAGAATGAGAATAGATTAATTGGAATTTGATGGCTACTATATAAATGAAGACTTTAAAACCTGAAGGTTTTCCTTCTCCAAAATTGAACCTTCTCTGCACTTTATTTTGTAGTCAAGGAAAAATACAACCGTGAAACAAATAACGATGCCCAGTGACTTTCACACATTGCAATTTTTTTTTAACAGCAATCTGGTTTTATCAAAGTCTAAAGGTCCAAAGACACCTGCTGCTTTCTTAAAAATTTTCAATCCTGGAAACCTGAAAATCCCTGATTTAAGGAAATCACTGCTGTTTGTTCAGCCCAGCAGTTCTCAATGGGTGGCCTGGGGGTCCCCCCCCCAGACTCTTTTGCTGGAATTCATGAAGCCAAATAAACACTTTTAATGCTTTCTCAGTTTAAATTTCCAACACACAACACCTCCATAGATGTAACCCAGATCAACCGAAGCTTTCCCCCCATCATTTTTTTAAGGCAAAAGGGATCTTGAGTCCAAAAGACTGGCGAACCACAAGAATGTCTGCCAAAGTTTAAGACAAGGGTACAAATTTAATATTCTTTTTTTAAAAAAAAAATGCACCAGGAGAGGAGTAGTTGTACGAAATTTGGATCCTTGTTGTGTGTATGTGGGGAGGGGGGGCCGCCCCAGGATCACCTCTTGGGGGAGATGCGCGCCATGAAAATTTAGTAAATGATGGGAGGATGGAGTAGAAGACACAAAATATGTTCTCAGATGTTCAAACACTGAATGATTAAGGATGTACTACTGTTTGTTTAAAAAATAAATAAATAAACTTTATTTTTTTTTAAAAAGAAAATTTTTAATAGATAACAATCATTATTGGGGTCATGCATGGAAGGGGTTTCCTGGCCGAAAACAATAGGCGGGAATCGCTTTTGGGGGGGGGGGAGGGGGGGGGTCAGGGATGGTTTGCCTTGATATCCAGCCAGGGGAAGACAGACCCTGGTGGGGAAGAGGCCATTCTTCTCGGGGGGGGGGCGGATTTCGTGGGGGAGGGGCAGGCTTCGGAATGCCAAAAATTAACACACACACACCCCGCCCACCAGTCACGGGGGGGGGGGGGGACTCAAAGACCACCCAGGATTTTTTTGGGGGGGGGAGGGGTGCAATCCGGACCCTTCCCGCCGTTTCCCCCCTTCCCCCCCCCCTTCCCCGCGGGGCCAGTGGGCCGATCCAGAAGGGAGGGAGGAGCAAAGCACGAGGCCGCAGGACCCGCCGGGGAACTACAACTCCCCGAAAGCCCGGCCGTAGCCGGCAAAGGCAAGGAATGCTGGGAAATGAAGTCCCAGGCGGTGCTCGCGTTAGGAAGCCTGCCGGGAAGGGGGGGAAGAATAGGATTCGATGGGGGAGGGGGGAGAAAATTCGGTTGGGGGGGAGAAACTGAGCCCCCCCACATTTGAGGTCGGTGAGGGGAGGCCCCCCCGCGCCTGAGGGGCCTAGCAGCGGTGGCGGCGTGGATTCCTCCGCCCCCTCCCCCCGTTCTCCTCAGCGGCTCCGCCTTCCGCTTCTTTCGGCTTTCCCTCACCTTCGTCTCGGCCATGGTGGGGCTGCCGCTCCCCCGTTGGGCTCGCTCCCCGTCGCCGCGCGGCTTCCCGCCTCCGCTGCCCTCTCCCGCCGCGAGCTCCGTCGCTGCGCCGCCTTTGGCCCCGCCCACACGACGCTGCGGACACGCCCACCGCGCGGCCGCCGCCGCCGCAAGGGCTGACGGGAATTTTTTTTTTTACAAAAAAAAAAAAAGGCCTGGGCCTACCTAAACTCGATGGCTTTGTTCTATAGAAGCCAAGCGGTTTCTTTATCGCCGTTCTCCCGCGGGTGAGGAACGAACTTTCTCGCGGGGGGGGGGGTGGTGAGGGAAAGGAGAGGAACGGCGGGGTTTAATTTAGAGCAGCGTGTGGGGAGGCCTCCCGCCGCGCGCGCTTTCCGCCCTCCTTCCCGTCGGCCCCCGCGCGAAGCCCCCTCCCTTCTCAACTCGACGCTGCGTGGAGGGGCACGCTCACCCTGACGCACGCGCGTGCGCACGAATGCACATACGGGGATTTGTTTCTTTTTTTTCTTCCCCCCGCCCCCCCTCCAGCCCTGCTTAGAGGAGGAAAAAAAAACAAAACCCCAACCCAAAAAGCTAGGCAGAGCGATGCTGCGCACGCGGCGTCATGCCGGCCCAGTCCTCTTTAGAAGCTCCGCCCTTCTTTCTGCGCCTGCGCTATTCGAGTTGGGTCTTTGCGGGCCGCTCGTCTAGTGGGCCCGGCGGCGGGTGAGGTGAGTGGAAAGTTCCACGCGGGGAGCGGGGGGAGCTCCTTGGCCTTCTGGCCGAGCACAGGGCCGCCCCTGCAACCTTCCCCAGCCTGGCGCCCTCCGGATGCCGATGGATTGCAAATGCAGGAATGCCCTCGCTTGTAGGAGGCTCGGTTAGAGGGCGCTAAATTGGAGGACTCCTGAGCAGGGGGTTCTGGGAGATGTAGTTTTAACCCCCGCCCCTCCCATGGAAAAGCACCTTGGTCAATTGGGTGCCTTCCCCCTGGCCTTTCCTGCTCAAGAACCCTGTTGGTTTCTCAACCTTGGGAACTTTTAAGATGGACTTCAATTCCCAGAATTCTCCAGCCAGCATTTCAATAGAAATCAACAACTTTTTTCAAAATGACACCCAGAAATAGCACAAAACTAATAACTTTGTTGCTTGTATCTTTACGATTTATATTGATATTGTTTCCTGATTGCTTATTTGTACCCTATGACTATCATTAAGTGTTGTACCTTATGATTCTTGATGAATGTATCTTTTATGTATACTGAGAACATATGCACCAAAGACAAATTCCTTGTGTGTCCAATCACACTTGGCCAATAAAAATTCTATTAGATTAGGATTTAGGATTTATTAGATTTATATACCGCCCTACTCCCGAAGGACTCAGGGCGGTGAACAGCCAACAATAAAAATACATATATACAAAATTTAAAAACCCAAATAAAATCAAATTAAATAAATTTGGCCCAGAATGTTCTACTCTACTCTACTCTACTCTACTCTACTCTACTCTACTCTACTCTACTCTACTCTACTCTACTCTACTCTACTCTACTCTACTCAACTCAACTCAACTCAACTCAACTCAACTCAACTCAACTCAACTCAACTCAACTCAGGACAATCATGGCCAATTTTAGCTGAAACTAGGTGTTACAACCACTCACTTTTCCAGCTTTTCAAAAATAGACTGGTTAATCTTGGAACTGGGATGGTACGAGGGGTTGGACTAGAAGATCTCCGAGGTCCCTTCCAACCCTATGATTCTAGTTCTTAGATCTTCCTGGATCAATCCATGGCTTCAGCTTTCTTGTGTCTTTGCCGGTCATCTGGTTAATGTTTTGCTAGGATGGGTTTGTTAAAAGTTGTCTCCTGTTTCTTTAATACTTAGCATAGAGTACAGGTGCTAAGAGTGGCTAAAGGTGGAACTCTTGCCTCACAATCATGAGCCTGTGAGTTTGATCCTAGGCCTGTGGTGGCGAACCTGTAGCACGTGTGTCAGGTAGGCATGCAGAGCCCTCTGGGCACGCGTGCTGTTACCAGCTGCTCTTGCGGATTCCGTCACACGCATGCGCACAGGAGAGCTGCTCTCTTCCGGGTTTCAGTGCTCCGGCATGTGTGTGTGTGTGTGTGTGTGTCTGCACGCTTCAGTTTTGGCACGGTGCCGAAAAGGTTAACCATCACTGTCCTAGGTAGAGGCAGATATTTCTCTCTCTGGGCACCATGAGAATATATGTGCTGAACAAAACTCATTGACAACAGGAAAGTCATCCGGCCAGTAAACTCTCAGCTCCATTCAGTTACTCAGACTCTACCGCCGCAAGGGATTATGGGGTTGTTAAATGATGATGATGGTGATAAGAGTACAGCTGCTGAGCCATTGCATGTCGTGCAGTTATTTAAAGCTGATTTTTATTACATAATTCTAAGAGTCACAAAGATTCTCTGTTAATCCTTGCCAGTTTAATTGTGGTTTATTATGTTTTCCGAAGACAATTCATTCGGTTAGTTTTACCCTCAAATCAGGAGTGAAATTTAAAATTTTTCCCTACCAGTTCTGTGGGCGTGGCGTGGCATGGCAGGGGAACATCTCTGCAAAATCTCCATTCCCTCCCCACTCCTGGGGCCAGCCAGAGGTGGTATTTGCTGGTTCTCCGAACTGCTCAAAATTTCCGCTACCGGTTCTCCAGAACCTGTTAGAACCTGCTGAATTTCACCCCAGCCTCACATGATCTCCCTGTGATTTGGTTCAGGGTTTAGTGCCGTGAGAGAGTCAAATTTGTTAATTTTTCTTTACAGAGCGGCTGAAATAATGGAAGAAAACGAGGATCGCGTGTGCTCGGTGGATCCAAAATGTACCACTCCGGAATCGACGATCCAAACCGAAGAAACAAATACGGAGAACCCTTCAGACACTTCCAACATGTACAGGTACATCAAAGAGGACTTGTTCACTTCGGAAATCTACAAGGTAGAACTTCAGAATCTCCCCAGATACATCGGCTTTAACGAAGTCAAGAAATTCCTTGCCAAGTACGGACTTAACCCGCATAAGATAAAACTGATGGGGAAACAGACCTTCGCTTTCGTCACCTTCAAGAGCGAGGAAGAAAGGGACAAAGCGATGAAAGTTCTCCACGGGGCCCGGTGGAAGAACCGTAACCTGAACGTCCGCTTGGCCAAACCAAAGGCGGATCCCATTTTGAAGAAGAGGAAGAGAGAGGAAGGCGCCGAAGAGTTGTCGGCCAAGCGTCCGACTTTGTCCAAAGACGGCGAGGAGGAGCCTCTGAGCAAGCAGATAGCGGATGTGGTGACTCCTTTGTGGGCCATGCCCTACGAAGACCAGCTGGTGAAGAAGAGGAAGCAGTGTGAAGAAATGTTGGCGAAATTGACCAGGTAATTTGCTTTTCTGGAAGCTTCATTCCCCTGGTAGATACCTGGCCCTGCTGAACTTCTCCATGTTCTAACCCAGCTCCCTAAAAATGACAAATCCTGTGAAGTGAACCCAAAAGATGGCTTTATTAGGAGCGCCAGCAGTGAGTCAGACAATGAGGAGGCTGGAGAAGATGTGGTGCGAGAGGCGGGGATTCAGCCAGGGCCTTCAGAAGCTCCCATAAGTGAAGAGGATGAAGAGGAGGAGCCTCTTTTCAATCAGCTGCCAAAAGGCAGGAGTGGCTCCTCAGGAGGAGATCTCCTCGAGAGTAAGGCTTGGGGCTAATTGGCCACTCCCTTAGCCTATTTAAGGAGGAACGCCGACTGAAGCAATTTGTAGGGAACAACTTTAGTTCACTCTCCTTCGCGTCTGGATTCTCGGCAAATTGCTTCTGGGCTTTCTGCCAACCATAGTAAGATTGTGATTTGTAAGTTTATCTTTGGATTTCTTGTAGGCTGTTAAGAAAGTTTATTAACAGCCTTTGTTTGAAAAAGTCTGAGTTATTTTAGTAAGTTAAGTTTTGTATAGACTTTGTGTGTGCTGCGTTCTTTGGGGTCCCTACCTGATTTTGGTTTAGTCGTTTTCTTATCTCTAATAAACTTTTTTTTTTTTAACTTTTGATTTCAGGGACATGGGAAACAACAACCGAGCGCTGCTCCCATGGTTGTTCCTGCAAAAGGAGAAGCACGATGGGCTTTGTTGCCCCTTGGAGGGAGTGAAGCCATCCCCATTACAGGTCATGCATACCGGGAGTTTTGCGCGATAACTGTTTCATCAAAGTCAGAGGAAGCAAAGACTCAGCCTTGGTCTTCGCACTGAGTAGTTGCTAAGATGCGTAAAGGGTTGAAAGGATACAGGTAGTCCTTAACTTAGGGCCGGTCACATAGTGACCGTAGTATGGGTAATCCTCAAGTTACAACTGTTCATTTAGTGATCGCTCGAAGTTGGCACTGAAAAAAGAGACTTCTGACCATTTTTACATATTTATGTCCATTGCAGAGTCTCGGGGGTCCTGGGATCCCCTTTTTGTGACCTTCTGACAAGCAAAGTCCATGGGGGAAGCCAGAAATGACTCTTAATAACCGTGTGACTAACTTAACCACTACTTAAGTGATTCACTTAACGAGGAAGGTTGTAAAACGGGGCAAAGCTCGCTTCACAAATGTCTCGGTTGGCGACAGAAATCTTGGGCTCCATCGTGGTTGTAAGTCGAGGATTACCTGTACATAGGAAAACATGACAAAAGCAGTGTGTGTGTGTGTGTGTGTGTGTGTGTGTGTTGTTTTTGCATGAATAATGTGCATCATATATACCATATCCTGAAATAATAGAAAATACTGTATTTTTCGGACTATAAGATGCATCTAAATTTAGAAGAGGAAAACAACAAAAAATGTTTTTGGCCTACCTTTTTTTGGGCCATTTTTTGGGCCTTTTACAGTCTTTTTTTAGCCTATTTCCGGGGCTTTTTTTGGCTTGTTTTGGGGGCTTTCCTCCACCTGTTTTCCAGGCTTTTTTCAGCCCGTTTTCAAGACTTTTTCCAGACTATGTTTTTCAAGGCTTTTTTCGGCCTGTTTTTGAGGCTTTTTTGGCCTGTTTTGGGGGCTTTTCAGATCATTGGGGGGGGGGGTTGGCCTATTTTTAAGGCTTTTTTCAGCCTGTTTTTGAAATTTTTTCTGAAAACGGGCCGAAAAAAGCCCTGGAAGCAGGCTGAAAAAGACCCCAAAATGGGCCAAAAAGAGCCTCAAAAACAGGCCGAAAAAGCATCAAAAATGGACCAAAAAGGCCCGAAAATGGGGTGTGCGGAGGCCAAAAAATGGCTGACAGGTGGGTGGCGCTTCCGCAATATTTGGTCTATAAGACGCACAGACATTTTCACCCCCTTTTGAGGGACAAAAAGTGTGTCGTATTGTCCAAAAAATACGGTACTTACTTGTAGCTCGGGTTGTAGATTTTAGCACTGGTTTGCTCTCCAAGCTTGTTTCAATTTAGTCTCTCACAGCTTCTCTGTAATTCCCCTCGCAGTCAGGGTGGTTTCCTTAACGACCGCCATGTAAAAGATGGTAGTCTTGGGTCGGTCGTGAAATGACAAACCGGCATGACTTTAACGACCGTAATTCCAGGCTCAATGAACAGTTGTAAGTTCAAGGAAGGGGACACGGTGGCTCAGACGCTGAGCTTGTCGATCGAAAGGTCGGCAGTTCAGCGGTTCGAATCCCTAATGCCGCATAATGGGGGGAGCTCCCGTGACTTGTCCCAGCTTCTGCCAACCTAGCAGTTCGAAAGCAGGTAAAAAATGCAAGTAGAAAAATAGGGACCCCCTTTGGTGGGAAGGGAACAGCATTCCGTGCGCCTTTGGCGTTGAGTCATGCCGGCCACATGACCACAGAGACGTCTTCAGACAGCGCCGGCTCTTCGGCTTTGAAACGGAGATGAGCACCGCCCCCTAGAGTCAGGAACGACTAGCATGTATGTGCGAGGGGAACCTTTACCTTTACCTTACTTAAGTCCAAGGACTGCGTGTATTCTCATGATGGTTGTGATTGTCGCTCCTCATGTTCGTTTTGTACCACCCCAGGCAACCTGTGTCGTCCCTGATGGCTCTCTTCTGAATGTTGCCTTGCTTTGCATTTAGACCGAGTACCGCAACAAATGTGAATTTTTGATTGGCTTAGGCCCAAATCAAGACGATAAAACGGTCGGCTTCCGGCTGGGCAAATATAAGGGGGGTTCTTGCGCTGTCGTGGAACCCTTTGAGACCATCCACGTTCCCACGGAGGCAAAAAAAGTGGCCAGGGCTTTCCAGGACTACATACGGTGAGCCGTCTGCTGTTAATGAGTTTTCAGAATGTTTCTGCTTTCTGTTTCTCCAACTTTGGCTCTTGCACGATAGACAAAGGTAGTTTGTATACATTGTCTAAAAATGAAATTCAATGTAGAGAAAAGTAAAGTCTTACACTTCAGATAAGAAAAACCAAAATTGCACATACATATATTCATTCATTCATTCGTTCATTCATTTATTTATTGGTTCGATTTATATGCCGCCCTTCTCCGGAGACTCAGGGCGGCTTACAATGCATTATGCAATAGCCTTCATACTTTTGTATATACCTGCTTAGTAGGGCTTTTGGGCCCCCTTAAGGGTGTTCTTTTTTATACAAAGTCAGCTTATTGCCCCCACAATCCGGGTCCTCATTTTACTTACCTCGAAAGGATGGAAGGCTGAGTCAACCTTGAACTTAGTGGACAACCAGATAAATATGAGTTAGCAGTGTGCAGCGGCAGCTAAAAAAGCCAATGCTAAGTTGCATTAACAGAGGGATACAATCAAGATCAAATGAGGTCCTAATACCACTCTATAAAGCCTTAGTAAGGCCACACCTAGAATGCTGCATCCAGTTTTGGTCACCACACTATAAAAAAAGATGTGGAGACTCTAGAAAGAGTGCAGAGAAGAGCAACAAAGATGATTAGGGGCCAGGAGGCTACAACATATGAAGAACGGTTGCAGGAACTGGGCCTGGCTAGTCTAGTGAAGAGAAGGACCAGGGGAGACATGATAGCATCTTCCAATATTTGAAGGGCTGCCACAGAGAGGAGGAGGGGGGTCAGGCTATTTTCCAAAACACCCGAAGGCCAGATAAGGAATAATGGATGGAAACAACGAGGAGAGATTCAACCTAGAAATAAGGAGAAATTTTCTGACAGTGAGAATAATCGACCCATGGAACAGAAGTGGCCTTCGGGAGCTGTGGGAGCTTCATCACTGGAGGCTTTCAAGAAGAGATTGGACTACCATTTGTCAGAAATGGGTGTAGGGTCTCCTGCTTGGGCGGTGGGCTACTTGGATTAGATGGCCTACCAGGTCCCTTCTGTTAATCTGTCAAAAGTTACAGGGCCCTTTTTTGCCCCAAAACCACTTGTGTGGAACTAGCCAGGACTTGAATTGTGCGGGAGATTTTTTTTTCCCCACGTGTCTACAAATTTGATATGCTTAAGTCTTCGCTTAGTCTGAAAGAACAGAGCTTTATATGGCAGAGAACCTGTGGCCCGCAGAGCATTGAAAGGTCACAATGTCACTGAGGTCCGTGAAGGCGTGTAAAAAAAAAAATGTTATGATTTAAATCTTGAGTTGAGTCTTGGGAGTCCGTGGCCATAAAAGAGATTTAAAGAGGGTCTGTGGTAAAGCAGAGGTGGAGAATCACTATTCTGAGGTGTTCGTTCTGGACAAAGAGATTGAAGAGGGATTGGACTCCACTTTAGAATATTTGTGTGCCATGGGATCATGTCCCCAAATGGTCTTCATGTCTCAGATCAATTATTTTTTTCATTAAGGTCTTCAACCAACCAATGTCTCATTTCTCCTCTTTCCAGATTTTTTTTTTAAAAAAACAAACGTTTATACAGCCATGGAATCTTTGGTGCTCTGAGCTTTGTCATTTGTTTGCAGACAAATTTCACTGCCCAACTAGATAACATCAGTGCTAAAAGAGTGTGGAGTTTGCTCTCTTTTTTGATAGTGACTTGCTCTCAGTTTATATACAGTGGCTTGCCCTGCAGAGCACTGAAGATGTTACCGAATAGGGTTATGAAACGTCTCAAGAAAACAACCAAGCTCAAAGAGGACCCCACAGTTCAACTCTGAACTACAAAAAAATCTCTTCTATCGGTATTTGTACAGCCAGCTCCTCATCTTACACGGGACGCTGGGCAGCTCCCTATCAACAGTTGCACTTACAATGTCCTGATTTAGTAATTAAGGATTTGTAAATTACAGGTCAACCTCTTACGGCGTTTATAGCCCAGAAACCTACGAAGGACACTGGAAACAGCTAACAGTTCGTACTAGCTCGAATGGCCACGTCATGGCAATTGCCTATTTTAACCCACAGGTATGATAAAAATTTGTTTTCGATCATAAAACAGTCTTTTTGGCAGCTTTTTGGATGTCTCAGGAATCTGCTAATTGTTCTTGGATTGACCACATGGTTTCCTCAGAGAAATTTTTATCTAGCATGATTTGATTGCTTATTTGTAGCCTATGACTATCATTAAGTGTTGTACCTTATGATTCTTAACAAATGTATCTTTTTATGTACACTGAGAGCCTATGCACCAAAGACAAATTCCTTGTGTGTCCAATCATACTTGGCCAATAAAAAATTCTATTCTATTCTATTCTATTCTATTCTATTCTATTCTATTCTATTCTATTCTATTCTATTCTGATTCTTAACAAATGTATCTTTTCTTATTATGTACACTGAGAGCCTATGCACCAAAGACAAATTCCTTGTGTGTCCAACCACACTTGGCCAATAAAAAATTCTATTCTGTTCTGTTCTGTTCTGTTCTGTTCTGTTCTGTTCTATTCTATTCTATTCTATTCTATTCTATTCTATTCTATTCTATTCTATTCTATTCTATTCTGATTCTGATTCTGATTCTGATTCTGATTCTGATTCTGATTCTGATTCTGATTCTGATTCTGATTCTGATTCTGATTCTTAACAAATGTATCTTTTCTTTTTATGTACATTGAGAGCTTATGCACCAAAAACAAATTCCTTGTGTGTCCAACCACACTTGGCCAATCAAATTTTTTTATTCTATTCTATTCTATTATAATTCTTAACGAATGTATCTTTTCTTTTTATGTACACTGAGAGCATATGCACCAAAGACTAAATTCCTTGTGTGTCCAACCACACTTGGCCAATAAAGAATTCTATTCTATTCTAATCTAATCTAAAAATGTCAGCTCTGCTTCAGATGTTCTCTTCATTTTTCTTAATTTTCTTTGAAGCCTGCTTTGCTGTTTTAAGACATCTAAGCATCTTTCTGGGTTGTTTTTGGTGGGTTTTTTTTTTTTTTTTTTTGAATCTGTAGAAATTAAGCAAAGAAGAACGTGCTGCATTACAAATCTCTATGGCTACATACTTCACAGAAGGTCCCGGGAAAGACAGCGGCATAACGTCTTTATATTTTGTAGAAGAAGGCCAGAGGTAACGACAAAAGATATTTTTCAGGGTTGTCAAACATGGGAGGCCATCGCTCCCTACAAGTGAGAAATTATAAACTGCTATAAAATACAGCTGAATGTTCAAAATGCTAAGTATTTAGGGAAAAATGTGAAGGTTCATTAAAAAAAAATACTGTAGACTGAGGGCAACCCAGCCTGTTTTCTGCCCCAGATCCAAGAATAATTTTTATTTACTTTACTTTACTGTCAGAGTAATTAGTTACTGTCAGGAGGGGCTGGAAATAGATTAGAATGAAATGTTAACTAGTGGAATTTTTGCTTCCTGGTTTGTCTGTTAGTCCCTGGGGAGCGTTGCTAAATAGCCATCGCCCAATAAAATGGGAACATTTTAAGTTCTTCCATTTCATTAATATGTGAACATTATTTGTGATGATTTAATTGTGCTGTTATAATACGGCAGCTGAAGAATCATTGCATTAATAAGTTCAAGCATCAGTTTTCTGGCCCTGATTTGTTTTATCCGTAATCTTCATAGTTGAGTATGATTTGCGGATGCAAGGTTGGCCGTTGCAAAACCCCCCTTTTTTCCTGCTTCTTCCCTCTCCAGAAAATCACCGAATCGGGAAGATTTAATTTTGAACAACATCGCTGGTGATAAATACATACAGGAAGATCTTTTGGGGTTAAAATTCCAGATTTCACCCCATGCTTTTTTCCAGGTAATTTTTCACGCTGTTGTGCTGGTTTTGCAGTTGGGATTAACGGATGGCCTTTTGAAATGAATTTTTAGGAAAAGGGAAGAGCTGCCCATTTTCCTAGTCTTCCCCCCCCCCTCAAAAAAAAAAAAAGGACAAGAATTTGTCAGAATTAACTGTAAACCTCCCAGTGCATTAAAACTTTAAAGGGTGAAATTATACGAGCTGATTTAAAGGAAGAATTGAAATAAAGAGATATGTACTGATCTGCGTTCAGCGATCTGCATTTTAAGGGTCCTCCATTCTTCTCGCTAGCTATTAAATGATGTAAGTAAGTAAAATAAATCTAGAGTGCTAGTGGACAAGAAGCAGTAGGTGGAAACTAATCAAGGAGAGAAGCAACTTAGAACTAAGGAGAAACTTCCTGACAGTTAGAACAATTAATCAATGGAATAACTTGCCTGCAGAAGTTGTGAATGCTCCAACACTGGAAGTTTTTAAGAAGAGGTTGGATAACCCTTTGTCTGAAGTGGTGTAGGGTTTCCTGCCTAAGCAGGGGGTTGGACTAGAAGACCTCCAAGGTCCCTTCCAACTCAGTCTCGTCTCGTCTCATACTTACGTTGGTGGGTGGCGGAGATAAATTGTGACTTTCTTGTAAAAGTCCTGTTGTTTCCTTCTTTCCCCCTAGGGGCAGTGTTTCCCAAACTTGACCCTTTGAAGATGTATGGACTTCAACTCCCAGCATTCCTCAACCAGCCATACTGTCTGGGGAATTCTGGGAGTTGAAGTCCATGCATCTTAAAATAGCCAAGTTTGGGAAACACTGCCTAGAGTCCAAATGTGGCTTTTACGCTTTTCAATACGCAAAGCTGTATTAAGTTTTTCACTGAAACTTTTAATTCGATATCCCGGCAAGTCAAACCGACTTCAACCCGCTGAGATTTTTGCCAGTGGCTTCTTCCCTGCTTGTTAAATGAGTTAATAGCAAGAATAATGTTGGACTCCCCAGGTGAACACGAAGGCAGCCGAAGTTCTGTATTCAGCTATTCAGGATTGGGCTGACATCAACCAGGAAACCACAGTGCTGGATGTTTGCTGTGGAACTGGATCCATTGGCATATCTCTTGCACAGGTAAAGGAGCAGGTTGGCTTCTTATTTCCACAGGGAAGGGGGAGCAGGAACATCACAGCCCGCCCCCCCCCACCCCACTTAGTATGTAGGCCTAGACCAGGGGTCGGCAACCCGCAGCTCTGGAGCAGCATGTGTCTCTTTTTATCCCTCTGCTGCGGCTCCCTGTCACCAGTCTGCAGAGGAAAAAGGATGCCAAGCTAGAAGGAGACTCTATAGGAGGGGACTGGACTTCCGATTGGCAGAGGAAAAAGGATGCTGCACTAGGAGGAGACTGGTGGGGGAACCAGATTTCCGGTTGGCAGAGGAAAAAGGATGCTGCGCTAGGAGGAGACTGTGGTGGGGGAACCGGACTTCCGGTTGGCAGAGGAAAAAGGATGCTGTGCTAGGAGGAGACTGTGGTGGGGGAACCGGACTTCTGGTCGGCTCCAGAATTGAATGGGGGCAGCAGTGAAATCCAGCCGGATCTATCCAGCTCACACGAACTGGTAACGCCGGTGGCAGGAGGCTCTGCCAGGACGTCATTATATCCAATTTTTGACTCTCTGCACATGCGCAGAAGGCTCTGCGCATGCGAAGAGGCACACATGCGCTCCCATTCCCAAACTGGTAGCGAAGGTAAGTGGATTTCACCACTGAACGGGGGACTTCTGGTTAGGACCTTTGTGGCTCTTTTGAGTGTTTAAGGTTACCGACCCCTGGCCTAGGTTTACAATGACAGTCAGGACTGGAACTGCCATTGCTAATCCAGGCAGTTGTGAAGTGAGTCATACCCAATTCTGCTAACCTTTTTGCCATCGTTATGCTCATAGCCAGCAAAAGCGTTAACTGGTTATTGCTTTTTTTTTTTATCGTGTAGAAAGTGAAGAAAGTTATCGGAGTCGAACTCTGCCAAGAAGCGGTTGAAGATGCCAAAGCAAACGCTCAGCTGAACGGTAAAATATAATAAATGTCGAAACCTCTTGCTTCCTTTCGTCAACTCCGAAGATTTCTAGCAGGACCAAATGCGAGAATAGCATTCGGTTCTTACATACAATGCACCAGTGATTTTCAACCAGTGGTCCGCGGAGACGCTCGCACAGGATCCATGATGTCGTCACGGGGCTCGCGAAGGCTTGGAAAAACGTTATTTAAATCTTGAGATGAGTCTTGCGGGTCTGTGGCCATGCCCCATGACCACAAAAATTATTTAAAGGAGTCTGTGGTGAAGAAAAAGGTTGGGTACACAAACTCTGTAGATTTCCAACTGCAGATGAGGAATTGTGGCGTGGATATTAATATATTTCTTACATTAAGACGCTAATATAAACGTGTTTTTTTTTTCTTTCCTTTCAGGGTTGATGAACGTTGAATTCCACTGTGGGAAAGCTGAAGAGCTTGTTCCTCACCTCGTGAACACATTAGCGCTACACAACACAGTTACAATTGTGGATCCGCCACGAGCAGGATTACGTAAGTGGGGAGGGGGAGGGAACCACAGGGCCATATTTAAGGACAGGGATGGTTAACCTTTTGAGTGCCCAAAACGCACATGCGCGTACCCCAATCTCCAAAATGCAATGCAAGTGTCCTCCACGCCCCCCGTTTTGGCTTCTAGATTCGTTCTCCTGCATTTCTGCCACCCATGCCTTCCCCGGTCTCCTCAGTTTCTCCCCCCAGCGTGCGCTACTTTCCTCCTGCATTTCTGGAGAAACTGCGGAGATCGGGGAAGGCCCCTGCGCATACGCGGCCGAGATCCAAAGACCAGCTGGCCGGCAGGTGGTGTACAGGCATGCGGGGTGAAGCTGGGCTGGCTGGCGGGTGTTGTGCCCGGAGAGAGGGCTCCGCGGGCCATAGGTTGTACTTCCATCACGGAAGTAAAATTTTAAATTTACACAACGGTGCATTTTTCTGCTCTGTGTGATCGATAAACGGTCTTCTAATTTGCCCCTTACTACTTTTGGGAGGGGGGGGGGAGAAATGCCAAATTTGCCTTTTTGAGTTTGGGGGATAGTGAGAGGCTGGCAAAGCGAGTTAGGGTAACTTTGAACAAAGTTAAGCCTTCGTTTTCCTGGTGAAAAGGATCCGTAGAATTACTGTCTGCTCTTTCCTATTTTTTTCTTTCTTAACGGTGGAGTTTTAACATTCCCTCGTTTGGCATTAACTGTCGTTTTATTTGCATTGTTGCCTTTTTCTCTCGACGGGGGGGGGGAGAAAAAAAACCTGCCTTTTCTTCAGAGTCGTGGCGGCAGCTAATAAAAGCCTGACGTTTATCCAACGGTGTAATTTTCTAGATTCCAAAGTCATCCTCGCCATCCGAAAAGCCGAGCACTTGAAAAAGCTCCTTTACGTCTCCTGCAACCCTCGAGCTGCTATGAACAACTTTGTGGAGTGAGTCTACAAATCATCATTTCCGTCATTTTAGCTGCTGTCTATCCACTGCAGGATGAAGGGCTCTTCTGCGTGTTTTCCAACCTGGTCAAGCCTTCCAGGGCGGGGCCCCCCATCTCCCCCAGTCGGGGGTGTTGATGAGGCAAAGGGGCTTGTGTGGCTAAATGAAATTATGGGCTATGTCGTCGGCCGTCTGTATGTCCAGAAGGGTCTCTCTCCCAAGGCAAACAGGCCATGACGGATAACCCAGATTAACACCGATCACATCTGCCAACCTGAATTGGATCAGAGTGGCAGATTATGGTCTATCCCAGGGATGGCAAACCTTCTCGGCACCGAGTGACCAAACTGGAACATGCGTGCATGTGCGTGCGCCAGTGCATTTTTTTTAAAAAATTTGATTTATATGCCACCTTTCTCCAGAGACTCAGGGCGGCTTACAATGCGTTAAGCAATAGCCTTCATACTTTTGTATTTTTATATTTATACAAAGTCAGCTTATTGCCCCCAACAAACTGGGTCCTCAATTTACCCACCTTATAAAGGATGAAAGGCTGAGTCGACCTTGAGCCTGCCTGGGATTGAACTCGCCAGTAATTGCAGGCAGCTGGATCTTAAATGCTGCCTTTGTAGGAGGCATTTCCCCCCTACGCTACTCAGGCTCCGGCCAGCTGGTTTTCGGGTTTCTGGTGCTGTGACACCACAGTGCTGGTCTTTGTGCGGGCTGGAGCACTGGAACTGAAAGACCAGCTGGCCGGCACATACATTCCTGTTTTTTGGCTGGTTTTGAGGCTGTTTTCAGGACCATTTTCCGGGCAGTTTTCAAGCTGTGTTCGGGCCGTTTTCAGGCCGTTTTCCGGCATTCCGGCACCCACGAAGACCAGTTGAAAACCAGAAGAGCAGCAGGCAATAGCGCATGTGCCCACAGAGAGGGCTCTGCGTGCCATCTCTGGCACACACGCCATAGGTTCGTCATCATGGGCCTATCCCTTCCACAGGGCAATACAGTATCAAAAACAGCCCTCGTTCCCCGGAGGCCTTAGGGCAGTGATGGCTAATCTTTTTGCCGTCATGTGCCAAAAGCGGGGGGAGTGCGGGGTGGTTATGTGTGTGTGTGCCCATATCCATAATTCAATGTGCCCCGCGCATGTGCATGCAACCCCCCGCACTGCCTCCGCTTTCGGCACGCGATGGCCCGATAGGCCCATTTTTCGCCCTCCCCAGGCTCCAAGAAGGCCAGAAACGGCCCATTTGCTGACTTCCGGTGGGACCAGAAATCCCATTTTTTGCCCTCCCCGGGCTCCAGAGGCTTTCTAGGAGCCTGGGGAGGGCCACAAAGGGCTTTCGCCACCGGCCCGGAGGCTGGAAACAGCCCATTTGCCGGTGGGCCTGGAAGGCCCAAAAATCAGATGCACATGCTGGGGCCAAGCTACGGCAACACTCGGCGTGCCCACCAATATGGTTCTGCGTGCCACCTGTGGCACTCGTGCCATAGGTTCGCCACCATGGCCCTAGGGCAGGGGTATCAAACTCGAGGCCCGCAGGCTCCGTATTCTGCCTGCCGGGTGCTTAGATCTGGCCACCCTGGAAACATTAAGAGGTGCCTCTGCCAGTAAACACAGAGCTCTGGGAGGCTGTGTGAAGCCCTCCAAGCTCTGTTTAAGGTGGCAGAGGGCTGGCCACACACACCCCAGCCATGCCCCCCCGCCCCTCCCATCTCAGGTCAAACAACCCCAATGTGGCCGTCAATCAAATTGAGTTTGACACCCCTGCCCTAAGGCAACTACCCACAGCAATGGGGAAACCTGCCCAAAGGTAGAATGTGCTTTCAGGACCGTTTAGGTTGGGAGTCTATAAATATTAATTTCCCGCCCCCAGAAAGCCTAATTTGGGTTGTTCCTTCACCTATGAAGATTGCTATGGGAGAATTACTGATTCATGTTAAATCCCCCCCCCCCTCCATCCTCCACATGGACAGAATGGAAGCCAGTCCACTCAACGATGTGGGGTGGGAGGTGGGGGGAGCCACAAGTGAAAGAAGCAGCCTCAAGTCATCAAATAAAAGGGTGAAGATTCATACTGTGTTTCCTCTCTCCCGTAGCCTTTGCCGAGCACCTTCTCACCGCGTGAAGGGCAGCCCCTTCCGGGTTATCAAAGCAACGGCGGTAGATCTTTTCCCCCACACCATGCATTGCGAGATGCTTTTCTTCTTCGAAAGAATCGAGTATCCAAACAGCAAAGCAAGTAACACCCCTGCGGGCTCGGCGGAGATTCCAGATGGGAGATCAGTGGAGACTCCAGGTTTGGGATCGGCAAAGATTCCGGATGTGGGATCGGTAGAGACTCAGGGTGTGAGATCGGAAGAGATTCCAGATGGGAGATCAGTGGAAACTCCAGGTGTGAGATCGGCGGAGAGTCCAGATGTGGGATCGGCGGAGATTCGAGATGTGAAGTCCCCAGAAACAACTTCTCTCGAGGCCGACACCACAGACTCCCTCCCGAGAACAGCGATGGGATGTCCCAGTTAGCAATTCTTGTGACCCACCCAGCACAGAAAGGACCTGTGTTTTACTTCCCAATCTTAAAAAGATTGGCCGCTTCCCCCTCCCCTTCTTTTCATTACCCAGCCAGCTTCTGCTTAAATTTTGAAAAAGTACCAAGTTTGAAGTATGTCAACAGTTTAAAGGGGGACTGTTGGAAGCAAAGGCCTGAAGATACAATTTCAGACTTTTTTTTTTTTTAAATGGTGTATTTTTGAAATCATGGAGCAAACGGGATGAGAGTCCTGCGTATTAAACGAATTAAAGCCAATGGGTGCATTTGTGTTATGTAACTTTCTTCGTGCCTAATATACGATCAAAGTTGTATTTGCCACAATCCAGGTAAATCCTTGATGTACAACCGTAATGGAGTCGGCCCGCTACGCTCATCATATGGCTACAAAGTGAGTGACCTTGCGACAAATGGTTATAAGTCAAGAACTGCCTGTACTAAGTTTTTTTTTTTTAATTTGATTTATATGCCGCCCTTCTCCGGAGACTCAGGGCGGCTTACAATGCATTAAGCAATAGCCTTCATACTTTTGTATATTTATACAAAGTCAGCTTATTGCCCCCACAAACTGGGTCCTCAATTTACCCACCTTAGAAAGGATGGAAGGCTGAGTCAACCTTGAGCCTGGGGAGATTCGAACTGGTGTAATTGCAGACAGCTGGATGTTAATTACAGTGCTTTAGTCTGCAGAGCTAAACCAGGCTCTAAGTTCTAATTGGTTAAATGCTGAATCCCCTAGTTTTATTTAATGTGGTTTAAAGAACCTCAAAAAGACAGCACCTCAAGGAGACTTAGAAAATGGGAAACGTTTTAAGGCAGGGGTCCTGAACCTTTGCTTCACCTCAATAGCCCCTTTAAATACCTTTTGTGACCACGGACCCCCAAGACTTAAGAGTTAAGCCTTTGCAGGACCCCCTATGTCGTCCGCTTACGAGAACTACCGTTTTAAAAGGATTCCGCCTCCTGTCCCGAAGACATATACTTTTAATTCTCTTCACTCACATAGAAAATGCAGGTGGATTTGCTCTGCCAATCACATCACCCTCCTTAGAAAATTGGGCTGCATGATTCAAAGCCGCTTGGTACAAGAGCAGCTTTGGAAAAAAAGCCACAATCTTTGGCTTGGTGCCACGCTGGCGCCCTGCCATCAAAGGACTAGGGCAGAGGTCTTCAAACTTGGCAGTTTTAAGACTTGTGGACTTCAACTCTCAGACTTCTCCAGCCAGCTATGTTGAAGTCCACTTCTCCAGCCAGCTATGTTGAAGTCCACAAGTCTTAAAGTTGCCAAGTTTGAAGACCTCTGGATTAGGGGAAGTGATGGGGACACACAGATGGGCAATAAAACTGCATGCATTTGTGTAAGGAAATTCGAGAGGGGGGATCACACAGCTAAGAAAAGCAGATCAAGGTGGAACTGGTTCTTCAAGGCCTTTTGCCCCGATTCTGGAAAATTACTAGCCCAAACATCGGCGTTCCCAAAACATCCCAGCGGCATCGCATTGGCTGGATTTGGACTGGCCATGGGGAAGAAGACGGGATTGAAAGAAATCGTTCGGTATTGATTGCGTGGGAAACTCAGATTCCACCTGACTTCACTGCAACTAGTAAAATATTTACTTCACTTCAACCAAATGGGAGTCGAGGGTTTTTCTTCCCTAAGGGATCAGACTGGGGTGGGTCTGACAGCCTGAGAAATTATGATTGGCAGTAGCAGATAATGATTTTTTTTATATGTAATATCAAACTTATTGCTGAAAACTAATAATTGGGGAAACACACAAGTGACGCAAAAGTCGTAACACAGAGGCTGAAAGAATAAGACTTTATAAAGGGAACCAACCGACCACTTGTATTACTCGACTTATACAATTCATACAGCACTCGGTTAACATTGAGTTGGGTCACATTCATTTTCAAAATACAATACTGCAATTAATCACTGCAAATGGTTCCACAGGACTGACTGACAGACAGGCCAGCTTAAAATTTGGAACACCTCCACTGACGGACAGAAATTATTTCAGTTTTCACCATCACCAAGAATAGATTAGTATATGATGGAAAAAGAGCTAGAGTGAAATACTTCTGTAAGTACGAGCAATGTTAGAGCACAGATTTGTTCCCAGCTGTTAAGAATCCAAGGAACCAGATTTAAAATTTTATTGGCGCTATAAATGGTTAGCATCTGATTTTTCAATTATGATCATTTCAACAGTTTTCCCACATTTCTCAAGGAAAGAATAAAAGGCAAGAGTTATTTTCTTGAAGGACGGTGCAATGAAAAAAAAGTCCCATCTAGAGAAATACACTGATTTAATAATGATTTAAAGGGGTGGGGGGAGAAGAGGGAAGAAAAACAGCTGTAATTTTAAACATAAAGATTCCCCCTCACATGTGTGCTAGTGGTTTCCGGCGCTTATCTCCCTTTCTAAGCCGAAGAGCCAGCGCTGTCCGAAGATGTCTCCGTGGTCATGTGGCCGGCATGACTAAACACCGAAGGCGCACGGAACGCTCTTACCTTCCCACCAAAGGTGGTCCCTATTTTTCTACTTGCATTTTTTACGTGCTTTTGATCTGCTAGGTTGGCAGAAGCTGGGACACATCATGGGAGCTCACTCCGTTACATGGCACGCTAGGGATTCAAACCGCTGAACTGCCGACCTTCTGAACGACAAACTCAGCGTCTTAGCCGCCGAGCCACCGCATCCCTGAGGATTTTAATAATTTTAAGGCCTTGCCAAAACTAAAATCCCAAGTGATTTGATTAGAAAAAAGCCACAAGTTCATCAAGGAACTGTGAGAAAGCTCTGAATATCTTACAAAACTGCACAGGGATTCATGCAGAAGCTGGAAGGAATGGATGCGACCGTGGCTCACAATAGTTTGTGTTTTGGGGCATATTATAAGACTGTTTACACATCGCAAACTATAGTAAAACACCGGCAAGGACGAGAAATACTTCACAGGAATGACACCGAGAAGGGGGTTTGTCCCGGCTGTTATTGCGCACGGTTGAAATGTCTTGCCGAAGACACTGCAGCACTTGTTAAAATATAGGTAGTCCTCGACTTACAACGGTTCATTTCGTGACCCTTCAAAGAGCACTGAAAAACGTGACTTGATGACCGTTTTTCACACTTACCTTTCCAGCCTCCCTATGATCATGTGACCAAAGTTCAGAGGCTTGGCAACCGGTTCATATTGATGACCGCTGATGGTTGTTTTTTTTTTCCACGAGGTCACGTGATCATCTTTTACGACTTTCTCGCAAGCAAAGTCAATGGAGAAGCCAGATTCACTTAGCCTAAGCCAGGGGTCAGCAACCTGTGGCTCTGGAGCCGCATGTGGCTCTTTCATCCTTCTGCTGCGGCTCCCTGTCACTCAAAATATGCATCACAACTGCCAATGTGTGACATCCGCCGGCACACGATTTATTGAGCTTTTCAACCTCCGGTAGGCCAACCATGGATAAATCCAAGAAAAGAAAAGTTTCCAAAGAAAACAGAACATTTAATTCAACTACATAGGCTAGTTTTGTGGCAAGAAATGGTCAGGCACAGGAAAGGTTTTGTGGCTCCCGGTGTTTTCTTTTCTGTGGGAAATGGGTCCAAATGGCTCTTTGAGTGTTTAAGGTTGCAGACCCCTGGCCTAAGCGACTAACTTACCAAAGGCAAGGATTCACTTAACAACCACTGCAAGAAAGTTCGTAAAATGAGGCAAAACTCACTTGACAAATGTTTCACTTAACCACAGAAATTTGGGGCTCAATTGTTGTCGTAAGTCGAGGACTGCCTGTAATGCATAATGTTCTTATACTAGCCTTTGGTTTACAATGACACATCTAGATGTTTTTAAAGGCAGTAGTCACAGGTAAGGCCAAAACCAAATACACGTGACGTTAACAAAAACGCTTCTGGAAAAGAGGCAACTATGACATTCTGCAGAGGACCTGCAAAAAAACAAAACAAAACAAACAAACACATTCTAAATTTGGGGAAAGAAAGCAATTTCCCTGCCCAAGTAAGAAATCTTACGTAGAAAAAAAAAATATCCAACTTCCCTTTGGATCGGTGATGTTTTTAATACTAGGATAAAAAAATGAGAAACTGGCTGTTTGAAGAACAGAAATCAGACACTTAAATGTCATGCTACATTCTGTGGCAAATTGTGACCTGGGGGAGGGGGGGGGAATAAATGGGATAAAATTCTACAAGGCTAAAATGTCATTCAAGGGCCCCAGAAATACCTGCAAATATCAAGTGTGTTTTAAAAGTTACGCAATTGGATTTTTTTTTATTCCTACCAAGATTTCTGCTGGAAGAAGCTTCCAACTGAAGCAACTGAAGCCTCCTGCAGAGATAAACGCTATTACGCAACGTTTTATTCAGAGGTTTCAAATATTGAAAGATGGGTTCCAGCATGAGTCAGAAAGCTCGAAAGACAAAATCTCTGCGCTTAAAAGCCCGCTTGGGCTTATTATCAGGGGATGTCTTATTTTGGGAGAAACAGTATATATATTGCTCAAAAAAATAAAGGGAACACAAGCAGAAGACATCCGTGATCTGAATGAATGAAATAACCTTATTAAATACTTTGTTCTTTACATACAGTAGTTTACATACAGTAGTGGCTCCAACTGGTCCAGAACGCGGCCGCGTGGGTGATTATGGGCACAACTCGTTGTGCCCATGTAACACCTCTCCTGCGTGAGCTGCACTGGTTCCCAGTGATCTTCTGGGTGCGATTCAAGGTGTTGGTTACCACCTTTAAAGCGCTCCATGGTTTAGGACCTGGGTACCTACGAGACCGACTTCTGCCACCAACAGCCTCCCACCGACCAATTCGCTCTCACAAAGAGGGACTCCTCAGGGTGCCATCAGTCAAATTATGCCAACTGGTGACCCTCAGGGGGAGGGCCTTCTCTGTGAGGGCTCCGGTCCTTTGGAATGAATTGCCCCCGGAGATACATAAGATCTCTGATCTTCGTACTTTCCGCCGTGTCCTCAAGACCCTAATGTTCCAACAGGCGGGGCTGACCATTTAAACGATTTTTAATTAGATATTTTAATTTTGGGTTTTAATTCAATTGAGCCAAATTGTTTCATAATTTAAAATTTTAATTTTATGATGTTTTTGTGTTTCTGTTTTTACCTTGGCTGTACACCGCCCTGAGTCCTACAGGAGAAGGATAGAAATTATTAAATAAATAATTATAGAAATACAATTAATAAAAAATAAATGATAAATAATATACACTGCTCAAACACAAAACTACTGTATGTAATGAACAAAATATTTAATAAGGCTATTTCATTCATTCATATCTCAGATGTCTTCTGCTTGTGTTCCCTTTATTTTTTTGAGCAGTGTATTTTGAGATACTGGTGCTTTTCTGCATTTCAGATTAGCTGCCCCTTGGATGCAAGTCATGTTGTTCATGAGCAAGAAAAGATTGCTAGCACTGCTTGCTTTTAAGGAACCCCAAGGAGTCGTGAAACCAGGAATCCATTGCTTAGGCAAGATTGGCGACGGGATATTGGATCACCAATCCTTCCCTTTAGTTTTTTTTCGGGGAGTCTTACTGGGGGTGGAATAGGGGGATAGCCCAGAGGTGCTTTTTCAAAAGGCCACTGGCAACATTTCGCTTCTCGTTCAAGAAGCTTCTTCAGTTCTGACGGAATGTTTGGATAACTAAAGAAGCTTCTTGGACGAGAAGCGAAACGTCTTCAAGGAAGAACAAAGTCCAGTGGCCTTTTGAAAAAGCACCTTTGGGACAAGATGACCTGGATCAGGGTTCTCTAACGGTGGCAACTTTAAGACTTGTGGACTTCAACTCCCAGAATTCCTCAGCCATTCTGGGAGTTGAAATCCACAAGTCTTAAAGTTGCCACGGTTGGAGACCCTTGACCTAGATGATTGAGAATCTCCATAGACATTTATTGGGGGAGTGGGGGGATCATCAAATGGTATGGATTTCACAGTACTTTTTGCTTCTCAAACCTTCCATAACCATGAACCAAACAGGGTTTGTCTTAGCAGAAAATGTTTATACCTTCATATTCTTTACTTCAACAACAGAATTTACTTCGGTCTTTTTCGAGATACATCTCTGATGTATTTCACTTTACATTCAAATAGTTCCCAAAGCCAGATTTGCTAGTACTAAGCAGACAATAAAAACAAAAAAGGCAGTCACATTAAAAACAAAAACAACCCCCCCCCCAAACCCTTAACTTGAAAGAAATCAAGTGATTTTCCTGGCGGGGAATATGCTAGGCGTTGCCATTTTAACTGACATGATAAAATATGCAACCTTACTGAACACTGTTGCTTACATTCACAGTTAAACTGGTAAACTGTAAGAAAACATGGTTATGAGCCCTACTAGCATGAAGAAAAGCTGCAGAGCAGTGCAATGCTTGGCTCACCTTTATGCCAAAGTTTTGTGGTTTACATCTTAGAGAAACCGAAACGTGCCTTAACAATCTCAGCTTCCTATGTTTGTCTTTTGTTTTTAAATGGAACAATTAAAAGCCATGGAAAAACTCAGAGCTGTTTGCAATTAGTTCTCTGATAATCACTGGATCTATGCTAAAAAATCCCAAGTCTGCGAAAATTCACTGAGAAGCAATCTTACCTAACTGGCCTAACCTCAGCTGGGCATAAAGCGACATGCATTTTTGTGTCTTTCCTTCAATGCAGCTGTCAAAAGGGTGCGATGAGCGCTTAATTCTTTTGTGCAGAAATCCAAGAAACCCTTTCAGAAAACAAGCGCCTGTAGTGTTCCTGAAAGCACAAGGAGCTATGCTGGGTTACACATCGAAGCCGCTCTTTAAAAATGAACATTCTGCATTTAATCCTTAAGCATCTCCATCAAACACATTACTTTTGGGAAGGATGGGGAGTGAGTTTGCCCAGGTGAACAACCCTTTTCTGCTTCTCTATAAACATATGGCCGGGTAGATTTTTGCCCCCCCGCCCCTTTGAATAACAACATCTTGAGAAGTACACACAAAACTGAGCATTATCAACCCTGATGCAAACACACAATGCACGTTTGAAGCAGCTTTGACGGTTAGGTTGTTTTCCCCAAAGCAAACCAATTTCTCCTTCAAACCGTTGACAAAAGTAAAACATGAAAACCATTCCTAACTTTCGTCACTTGTTTTATTGCTCCAATTCCGAATCTCTTTCATTACACATCCACAGTACAGAGAGGCTCACTGCCAGGCTGAGCAGACTCTACAATTGTCATCTTGGGTTTCTTTCGTGTTTCCTCCTAGAAATATTAAAAATATATACATATACACATGATTATACATATCCTTCATCCTCGCTGGATGCCAATGTTCAAACGTTCCCTGAACAGAACACTAATATCTGATTTTGCTCCAGGTTATCCTACTTAATGCTTCCTTGTCAGAAGCATCAAAGTGCTTCTGTGGTGAAAGGATTTGCCGATGACATCACCACTGATTGGTGGGGGGTGCTCAGTAGGGGGCTCCTTTTGCGTACCTGTGAAGTTGCCCACTGAAGTGGTACCCACTAATCTATTTATTAATCTATATTAGTCTGATGAAAAGAAGGATTAGGGCAGTGGTGAAATGTAAAATTTGTTACTACCGGTTCTGTGGATGTGGCTTGGGGCGGGGGGGTTAATGTGACTGGGTGGGCGTGGCCAACTTTTTTTTTCTTTTTTAAAGCATTTTTTTTACAACCTATTGGGGTGAATAGGTTGTAAAAAAGTGCTTTTAAAAGGTAAAAAAAGGCTCTGATGATCAGCTGTGGTGCGCGATCGATAGAGCCTTTTTAAAAAAACCTTTTAAATGCAGGAAGTAACAACATTCGGGCGGGTGGGCGGAGCCTCGCGCCGCCATCGCTACCGATTCTCCGAACCACCTGCCAAGATTGCTACTGGATCGCCCAATCTGGTCCAAACAGGGAGCATTTCACCCCTGCATTAGCAATGATATGCTAGCAATGTTCCAATATCTCAGGGGCTGCCACAAAGAAAAGGGAGTCAAGCTATTCTCCAAAGCACCTGAAGGCAGGACAAGAAGCAACAGGTAGAAATTAATCAAGGAGAGAAGCAACTTAGAAGTAAGGAGAAATTTCCTGACAGTGAGAACAATTAATCAGTGGAACAACTTGCCTCCAGAAGTTGTGAATGCTCCAATACTGGAAATTTTTAAGAAGAGAGTGGATAACCATTTGTCTGAAGTGGTGTAGGGTATCTTGACTAAGCAGGGGGTTGAACTAGAAGACCTCCAAGGTCCCTTCCAACTCTGTTATTCTATTCTATTTGTGGTTGCCCACTTTCACTCTGCTGAGCGGGTGGGAGCCAAGAGTGTGCGACGGGGGTTCAACCCGCCCTACAGCAGCAACGGGTCTCAAACATAAGGCTGCTCATCTGTCAGCCCAGCATTCTAAGCTCAGGAGCCAACGGCGCAAGTTGCTAGGTAAATTTAAAACAGAAATTGTAACAACTTTATCTTGAAAACAAAAGTTGCCTAAAGGGACATGGCTGCTCCTGAAGGGGAGTCTGGCCGCTCTCGATATTATCAGAATTTTGTTTTTGTTCACATCCGAGTTGGAGAACTCGGCTTGGGTTTGTAAGGGAAGGAGGAAAGTGGTGTTTTAAAATAAGTGCATCCTAAAGGGAGAATTCCTATGTTCCTATGGTTATAGTTTCATATAAGGACAAAGACCAGCCTGGTTATCATACTTCGTGAAAACAATAAACCCTGTGAAATTCTTAGCAGTCCTAGTAATACCAAAAAAAAATCTAATCAAAAAAGCTTTACTTAAGGACTTTCTAAATACCTTCATGTTTTAAGAATCAGGAGACTCATGAACTAAGCAGAACCATAAAACCTGTCCTGTATGGTGAAAGCAGCCAGAGAGCTTACCAAGATGCTACTCACCCTTTCTTGTGCTAATTTTCTCATTTCCTCTTGTAACTTGTTCAGAATGTGCAGATTGGGCTTGTTCTTTTTGGCATACTGCTGAAGTTCTATCACGCTTTTGTCGGAGGTTTCCTGCCCAAAAGGAAATTAAAGGGTTTTAATACGGTCCTTTTAAACCCTACTTTGAAAAGCAGCCTCTGAATTCAGTGTAAGGAATTACCATACATTTCCGAGTATAAGACGCACTTTCCTCCCCCCCACCAAAAGTGGGTGGAAATGTCTGGGCATCTTATACAACGAATGTTGCTGAAGCCCCGCCCACCCGCAGGCCCCCACCCTTCGGCCTCTGCCTCGCAGCAATTTACCTCCTTGCAGCAAACAGCCTGATCAGCACAGCCTCATTTAGCACGAGCAGCTGATTGGCGGTTGGATCTGCCTCCCGGAATACCGCCTATCAGCTGTCCCAGGCTGTGGGAATCGCCACCCATCGCCACCTATTGCTGCCCCATTTTCGGCTTCCGTTCCTTTTATGCCCCCTCGGAGATAGGTGGCGGCACCAATCCCCGCAGCCTGGAACAGCTGATAGGAGGTATTCCGGGAGACAGATCCAACCGCCAATCAGCTGCTCGTGCTAAATCAGGCTCTGCTGAAGCTGACAACGCTGTTTGTTGCAAGGAGGTAAATTGCTGGGAGGCAGAGGCAGATTTTTTTTTCTTGTTTTCCTCCCCAAAAGCTAGTTGTGTCTTATAGTCTTTGGAGCATCTTATAGTCTGAAAAATACAGTAATCCTGGACAAGAGATAATTTGACATCTTTCAATAGAATCTCCTTATTTAATCCAGAGGCCAGGTAGAACATAAAAACGCTTTACCTGCTTAACCATCTTACTGCTTTCTCTGCCGTACATGCGCAATAAAGAACCCCAGTTTTTCACATGTGGGTGAAGCAGCTGAAGGATTTTCTGGGAAGCCAGTTGCTTTCCAACTCTTTTGTTCTTACCTGCAAAATCAAGGCAAGTTTAAACATCACACTCATACAGTAAACTTCTAGGAGCTGGACATAGTAGTTGGAGGAAAAGCCACTGCCTTGAGGAATTATATTTTTAAAGAAGATGATTCTACAATGGAGAATGGTTTGTACATTATATATATGAAATTTGCAATTTTTAAGGGAATGGTTACCAATTAAATTATCCACTTCGGTCCTTAACAATTATGGGTGTACAGGATAGGGAAAGCATTTAAGTTATGTAGCCAAAATGATGTTCTTCTTGTCATTACAAACTTATATTCAAAATATTACAAAACACTGCAGTTCCAGCATTGATACAGATGTACTCAAATATAAATAACTTCTGTTTTTGATTAAAAAACGTAACCAAAATGATAGTGCTTTATCATTAAGAGATCAGTTTATAGGAAATTCTGACTGGAAACCAACACCACCAACACCATCAGACGGAAAGTGGCAATAAATCTAATAAACAGATATTCCATAGATTTTCTTAGGAATTGTTATACTTACACCACCCCCGCACAGTATGCTTCCCACAAGTCATAACATATTCGCTCTTCTGATTTTTGCCAGGAATCACTTCAAATTTTATGGATGTATCACCCATGCCATGATTTCTGAAGGACAAATTAAATACTGTTATTTAGAAGCTCTCAGCGTTTAAAAAGTCTGGGTTTATTGATTAAAAATGTCAATTTTTTTTTAAAAAAATGTTCACATCAAATCTGGATGCCAACATAAAATAATGTTCAGCTAAAACAGTTCATAATTTTCAAAGGATAAAAATATTACTGGTTTTTACTGCATGTGGTAAGCAAATTATCCCAGTTCTGGAGTCTGCCTAGCCCCCATCTATAAAAGATATTTCTCCATTTTTTATTTTTTATAAAAATGTCAAATCAATGTGCAAACAGTGTGGCATCTGGGCACCATACATTCCAATACAAATGAAATTGATCAGATTAAACATAATTATTAATCAATTTATCTCTTCTTTTATGTACACTGAGAGCGTATGCACCAAGACAAATTCCTTGTTTGTCGAATCACACTTGGCCAATAAAAAAATCTATTCTATTCTGTTCTGTTCTATAATCTATTTTATTATGTATTTCTAACAACAATACACATCTATGTTGGGTTATAGTCTATCATTATTCAATTATTCCACATTTACTCATTCTTACTTTCATTTTATAAAATAAAAATGTATACATTAATATTCTCCTTATTTCTATCACTTATTCTAGCTTTTAATCAGGTCATCCTTTATTACAAAACTTCTTTCTTTCCTGCCTGACTTCTAATCATGACACCTGCCTAAAGAAAAAAAGAATAGAGAAAGGGATAGGGGAAGAAGCAACTCAGTACAGTAACAAAAAAAAAGAAAGGAGTCATCCATCCATCATCTCTTGCGTGCTTCGTTTAATTGCTATGCTTTAAAAGAAAAAGGGGAAGAGGGAAAGGCTAATCAGAAAAACAATAATTAAAAATCATCTATCCATCGTCTCTTGCCCACTTCAATACTTTAATTGCTATACTTTTTTTTTTTTACTTGCCTCCCAAATTCCTCTTTTAAATCTCCATCTGTCTATTTCTTGGATGTCCATTTTAAATATAACAGATATTTCTAATAATTATGGGTTTCAGCCATAAGAAGGGACAGCATCCCACACTGAATCCCAACTGAACATGCAATATGGTGTGACACCAACAAAAGCTAATATTTAGATCTCAGGGTTGAACTGTGAGGTGCTTGGTGGCTTTTTTGCCGACGTTTCATTACCAAACTAGGGAACATCATCAGTTGAAGAAAACTACCAAGGCTCAGAAAGCAACAAGGACCCCACCATACATTGTGAGCAAAATGTACAGGAAGTCCCCGACTTACAACTACCATTGAGCCCAAACTTTCTGTTGTTAAACAAGACAGTTGTTAAGTGAACTCTGCCCCATTTCATAACCTTTCTTGCCACAGGTGTTAAGTTGAATGACAATTGTTAAGTGGCTGCCTTTCCCATTGCCTGCCTGTCAGAGGTTCGCAAAAGGTGACGTGACCCAGGGCCAGTGCGACCGTTATAAATACAAATCCATTGCCAAGCGTTTGAATTTTGATCATGCGACCATGGGGATGCTGCAATGGTCGTTAAGTGTGAAAAACCATCATAAATCACTTTTTTCAGTGCCACGGTAACTTTGAACAGTCACTAAATGAACAATTGTTAAAGACAAAGACCATCCGTATAGAACAGTGATGGCTAACCTTTTTGCTGTGTGCCAAAAGCGCGTGCACATGCCGGCACTCATAATGCAATGCAGCCCCCTCCCCCCCGCGCGCATGCGCCCATGATCCCCCGCCCCGTTTTGGGCTTAGTAGGCCTCCCTGCCGTTACAGGTGTTATGTCTGCCTTGCATGCAGCTTTATTCCTGTTTAGCATTCATCTCCATTGTTTTGTGATGCATTTCCTGCCTCTCTGGGATTTACCTCTATTTGCTCCTGTGAGGCACTTCCTGTTCCTTTTTTTGTATATAGGAATATATGTATATATTCTCGATGGCTTTAACTGCATTTTGATTAAAACTACTTGAAACACCTGCAGCCTCCTGGGACCAAAAACAGGCCATGAGGGGGGCACACTCTTGCGCACCCCAGCGCATAGGTGCACGCCTCCTGCATGAGTGGTGGAGCTGAGCTGGGCGACAGCTCATATGCCTGCAGAGAGAGCTCTGTGTGCCAGCCTTGGCACGCGTGCCCTAGCTTCTCCATCACGGTATAGGAAATAGCCATTTTCCAACCTCCCTGCACCAGTTCCAGCATGTCTTTTAAAACCGCACATTGGTATTACCTTATGCATTTATATTAATATCTAGATAAATTATAATGTTAAAAATAAGTTTATATATCTGATAGATAGATGAGCTTTACTTTTATATATATATATATATATATATGTATATTACTATTACTAATATCTATTAATTATTTTAAATTTAATGTAACTCTATATATTTCCTACTTTTTTAAAAATATTATTAAGATTGAATATTGGGAATTATATTTAAAGTTAAACATTTATATGATATTTTATTCTAAAAATTTATGATGCTCAAAATTGTTCTTTTTTATATATCTGTTATATATGTGATATTTGTTAGATTGTCATGAGTTCTTATAAATGATTCATGGTTACTATATATTTGAATTAAGGGGGTAAAAGATGTTAGAAGGCTAGATTAATTTTCTTTATTATTATTTAGGTGAAATTTGTTACATTTGTTATATTTTTAGCTGGATCTCACCGGTTTTTTTGTTGTTGTTTGATGTTGATTGATATATATGATTGGTTAATAGTGGAAGTCAGGGGGGGAAGGGGGGAGGGATAGGGAGGAAAGGGAGGGGGTGGTTGTTGGGGGGGGGAGTGGGGTATAAAAAATTGTATTGTAAAACTTTTTCAATAAAAAAAAAAACAAAAAACCGCACATTGGCAGGCAATCATGTTCACACAGGGAATGAAGTTAATGCAACAGCCAGGTGGGGGGCTCTGTCCCATGCAGACTAATTCCTAAAGCAGTCATCATGTCTTAGGAACCATTTCTAGGTTCTCCCAGATTAAAGAGAGAAAAAAGAACAGATGGGGCTATTCCATAAAAAGAATGAAGCCTTCCTCAAAGGATAGATCACGTAAGCCATGCAAAAACTCACCTTTTAAGGCACTCATGAAGGATCTGATATGGAGACAGGAGTCCGGCTTTACTGGTCAGTTCGTACACCCGTGAATCCTCGATACTGATATGGTTAAAATACTACAACAAAATAGGTAAACAGTCACTTAACAGTAGAAAGGACGTTTTAAGCTTTACAGGGAGGTCTCTAGTCATTCTGTGGTTGCAGTATTAAGAGATAAACTAACAAGGAAAGATATAAGAGAACTAAATAAACAGCAGAACAAAGGAGCTCTTTGGCTTCGCACCGATTTTGCTAGGAGCTGGGATTGGGAACCGTGAGTTGGGAAGAAAAGGTGTGTTTTATACTCCAAAAAATACAGTAACTCTTTCCAGTGACAGAAGGAGTCAAAGGACATATGATACCATTTATGATGGGGGTTATTAATCTTCAGCAAAGAAGTTGAAGGCTTAAAGGAATTTAACATGCGGGTTCAGCTATAAGCGTACCTCTAATTCCTCACTATCTTTGGGCTTCTCCTCAGAGGTTTGCTTCACAAAATCAGGGATGAGGATTTCCAAAGTAGCTCGGGCTGGGAAAAAATAAATCAGGAGTGAAAACCACGTGTGGATTTTGTCAAGAACGCCAACATACATCGAACAATTCGTCAAATTTATGTTTTACCAACAGAGAAATAAAGGGAGACTAGTATAGACCTATTGCAAGCTATTTAGCTCTCGTCAGCTAGCCATAGCCTTTCTGGGATTCGAAACCCAGACTGCTCGCATATTACCGTATTTTTCGGAGTATAAGACGCACCTTTCCCCCCCAAAAAGAGGGTGAAAATCTGGGTGCGTTTTATACTCTGAATGTAGCCCCGCCTGGCTTCTCAAGGAGGTTTCAGAGGCTGAAAAATGAAACTTCAGAAAAGAAGCCCCCAAACAGAGCTTCAGAGGCTTTTTTTTCTGAAGCTGTTTTAGAAGCAGGATTTTTTTTTTCCCTGAAATGGAGTTTCAGAAGCAGGGGGGAAAAAAAAGCAAGGCACAGAGCTCATCACCAAGGAACCTGTTGCTAAAATTCATCTCTGGGAACAGCTGATTGGGGGCATTTCAGGAGGTTGATCCACCTGCCAATCAACTTTTTTTTATTTTCCTCCCCAAAAACTAAGGTGTGCCTTATACTCTGAAAAATACAGTAGGTAGATGAATTAACCTCTAACCTCTTGAGGACTGCATTTGGAATAGAATAGAATAAGAGAGTTGGAAGGGAGCTTAGAGGTCTTCTAGTCCAACTCCCTGCTTAGGCAGGAAACCCTACCACCACTTCAGACAAATGGTTATCCAACATCTTCTCAAAACTTCCAGTGTTGGAGCATTCACAACTTCTGCAGGCAAGTTGTTCCACTGGTTAATTGTTCTCACTGTCGGGAAATTTCTCCTTAGTTCTAAGTTGCTTCTCTCCTTGGTTAGTTTCCATCCGTTGCTTCTTGTCCTGCTTTCAAGTGCTTTGGAGAATAGCAGCCCCTGAGATATTGGAACATTGCTATCATGTCTGCCCTAGTCCTTCTTTTCACTAAACTAGACCTACCCAATTCCAGCAACCGTTCTTTATATGTTTTAGCCTCCCCTAATCATCTTGGTTGCTCTTCTCTGCACTCTTTCTAGAGTCTCAACATCTTTTTTACATCGTGGCGACCAAAACTGAATGCAGTATTCCAAGTGTGGCCTTACCAAGGCATTATAAAGCGGTATTAACACTTCAGGTGATTTTGATTTCAATCACCTGTGTCAATTTCAAACATCATGCGTGTGTTAATTTCTCTCTATGCTAGCCCAGCAAACACTGATGAGAGCACAATTGCATGTAGAATCAGGATTGATGCACCCATTTTCTGAGAATGCTAATTTTCTTGACTCCACTAATCATCCATAGATCTAGATCAGGGGTCCCCAACCTGTGAGCATCCTCTCCCTTCCCCCACCAGTCTGCAAAGCCATAAATGTTGGGGAGCTTTGATCTAGATAGTTTTACTTACCAGCTTTATTCTTGGCAAGTTTTTTGCTACTGGCAGTCCCTGCTCCGTAAGTCACTCCATCAATAATAACTGATGCTCCAAAAGGCTCACTTGGGTTCTCTTTAAAGAGAGGAGAGAAAAATCAAAATATCTGAAGTCCCATCTTACCCTGTTAAGAAGACCGAGAGGCTCGTGTTTAGCATACTTGGTGATTTACAAAGGCTATTCAGTTAAAGAACAAGCCATGATTGTTTCCTTTATATCGAACCGTAATATGTTACCATTTCTTTATTCCACCTCCACTGTGCATCACATTAACATTCTTGAATGTAAACATATTCGGAAGAACGGGAGGTTTTATAGAGTTTTCCAGAAAAACCCAAACAAACATAGCTCAAGAATGAAGGCGAATATATACGTGTCCTGGGATAATGTTTCAGGATCCAATCTGGATCAGTCACAGGGACCACAGGTTTAGTTTTCTGAGCTTTCGGACTCATGCTGGAGCCCCATCCTCAGGGAACTTCTCTCTACCAGAATGTGTGCTTTGGGCTATTCTATGCATAGCGTTACTACTAAGATTGTTGGCCGAGCAGGGACAAAAATAGCCAGGGAAATTTTTGAAACCTGGGAAACAGGATTGCTGATTTCCCACCAGATTATCAGATGCTTAGGAGATGAGGAAACAACACCCAACAACTTACTTGCTGGCCAACAACACCCAAAAAACAGAAGGCCACATACAACCAGGCACCACATAAATACTACACATAAAGGTAAAGGTTCCCCTCGCACATGTGTTAGCTGTTCCCAACTCTAGGGGGTGGTGCTCATCTCCGTTTCAAAGCCAAAGAGCCAGCACTGTCATCTCAGTGGTCATGTGGCTGGCATGACTCAATGCCAAAGGCGCAGAGAACGCTGTTACCTTCCCACCAAAGGTGGTCCCTATTTTTCTACTTGCATTTTTTAAGTGCTTTCGAACTGCTAGGTTGGCAGAAGCTGGGACAAGTCATGGGAACTCACCCCGTTACGCGGCACTAGGGATTCGAACCACTGAACTGCTGACCTTTCGATCGAAAAGCTCAGCATCTTAGCCACCACGTCCCTTAATACTACACATAGAATAGCCCAAAGCACACATTTCAGTACAGAGAAGTTCCGCTTCAGTACAAGTCTGAAAGCTCAGAAGACTAAACCTCTGGTCCTGGTGACCGACCCAGATTGGATCCTGAAACATAGCTCAACGTTAGATCTTTAGATCTACTGCAGCTCACCTGGTAATTGTCACTTAGAAACATTCCTTTAGATAAATATTAGAAGACTTACCACATTCAAAGAAATTGTAAACAGGCCGTACTTTCAGCACTCGTTGCATATATTCATGAAGGATACAAACTTCAGACTTCCCATTGGGATTAATAACAAACTCTGGAAAATAAGAACATTGCACAGAGGCGGCTTTGAATCTCTGAAATGTTCACTAGTAACAGCTAGAGGATGAGAACGGCTTTCATTAAGAAACCCCGCAGGATAAATACCAATCGCAGTCCATGTAGTGGTACTATCCTAACAATGACTCGAAAATAAAATCAGCATTTTCCAGGATTACCAACACTTAGTGTAGGTAGTCCTCCACTGACGATCACAATGGGATCTCCCCTTAAGTCATGACGGTCGCAGAATGGATTCCAACCCAATTTTACAACTTTTTTTTGTTTTTGCAGTGGTCGTTAAGCAAGCATGGCAGTCACCATGGCTGTTCAAGCAAACCAACTGTTTCTTATGGGGCCCTCAAAAAAAAAAAAAACCACCCACGATGTAAATGCTGTTTTTCTGGCAAAAAAAATATTGTATAATGGGGTCACGTGACTGTGGGATGCCGCAAATAGCCGAAAGGGGCTGATACACCTGGGTTGTAAGTATACCTGGGGAGATCATTTTGAATGGAAGACAAAACTTGGAAGGACAAACAAATAAAATCAGTTCCACGTAGAACTTCAGCTAATTCTCAGGGCTTTAAATTCATTCACAATTCTGACAACCAGCTTACCTTTCTTCGTGGGCGCATCTTGGACAGACAACGTAATGAGTTTCTGATTGGCTGGCAAAATGGGCCTCTCAGATTCCGCCTGCTTTCTCTTCATCTCCCGGTTGAACTGCCGCCTCTCCGCCCACGTTCGGAACTTCTTCACCGTGACTTGCTCGAAATCGAAACATTTTTCCAGATAGTATCGGAAATCCTCAATGTCTAAGGGAACAAAGCAACCGTCACCGTGCCGCGCCCCTTCCAACTGAGAACGCAACTGGGTCGGTTAGGGGAGTGACCGGATTTACGGACCTCAGGGCTTATGATCGTAATGCAGTCTAAGTCAAGGACTACCTGTAAATGGAACTATCTGAGAAAGATTTATGCTGCTATCTCTTTGCATCACAGCCGCAAACAAGCAGTTAAAACAAAACAGAAAACAGAGTAATTGAGTTAGAAGGGACCAAGTCCAGGGGTGTCAAACTCAAGGCCTGGGGGCTGGATCCCGCCCGTGGAGTGCTTAGAACTGGCCCCCAGGGCTACCCTGGAAATAGCGAAGGACCCACCTGCAGTGCTTCTGCCAGCAAAAATGGAGTTTGCGAGGGCTGAGGGCAGCCCTCCCGAGCTCCACTTTCGCTGGCAGAGGGCTGCAGGAGGCTGTCACAGCCAAAAACGGAGCTCGGGAACCCATTTTCACTGGCCACCACAGGTGCCCCGACACAATTGATGTTGAGGTGGCCACACCCACCACAGTCCTTCCAAGGTCAAACATAACCCTGATGTGTCCCTCAATGAAATTGAGTTTGACACCCGTGATCCGACCCTCTGTTTAAGCAGGAGATCCAATACCAGGGATCAGTAACCTTAAAAATTCAAAGAGCCACAAAGGTCTTAACCGAAAGCCCCCCATTCAATTCTGGAGCTGACCGGAAGTCCGATCTCCCCCCCCCTCTCCCCCAATAGATTCTCCTCCTAGCGCGGCATCCTTTTTCCTCTACCTGTCCTAACTATCAATTGTGACTGGAAAACCTGCCCCTTGCCATAGAGTCTCTTCCTGGTGCACCTTGCTTTTCTCCCCATAACCGGAAGCTCCTCTCAAAATTGGGGCGGCGACATGGAGCCGCAGCAGAGGGATGAAAGAGCCACATGCGGCTCCAGAGCCGCGGATTGCTGACCCCTGTCCTATACCATTCTGGACAAGTGGCTGTCCGGTCTCCTAACAGAACACTCACAATTTCTGCAGGCAAGTCGTTCCACTGATTAATTGTTCTCGCCGTCCGAAAATCTCTCCCTACTTCTAGGTTTGGAGCTCTCTTTGATATGCTTCCATCCGTTGCTTCTTGTTATAATGTACATTAAAGCGACACTTAATGTACCCAAGCAACAGCCAAGATCTCTGGATGACTGAAGAAGAAACACTGACGCCTAACTTGAGTTGGCGGGATGTGGTCCACCTGGGAAAGGTACAACAACAGGTCCTCACCTACTGATTCATCTTTGCACACTTCGACTTTGGCCTTCACTTGTCCCAAAGCTCCTTGGGCTGCATCTCCCCCAGAAGGATCTTTCTCATCCAACGCTCCGGAATCGGCTGCTGTAGAGTCCGGCTCCTCCGATTGACAATCCAGTTCCAGGGATTTCTCCGTCAGCTTTACAGGGGAAACCTCCCTGTTTGGGGTGATGTCATTGCTTTGTTCCCTTTCCTCGTTTTCTTTCATTTTTTTATAATGCAAACAAGGAATGCTACTCAGAGGAGGGTCGTGTTTCTGCAACACAGTTTGCAAGTTCAAAGGTGAGAGCAGGGCAACAAAACCAACGTATAACTTCCCTCATATACAGTGCCCCAATCAGCAATGCTTCAGATCTCTGAGAATCGGCTTTGCTGTTATACAAAGGCTTTGTTGTTATACAAAGCAAACCAGGGAAGTCAAATGCAACAAGTGTTTTTATATGCTTGTTAGAAAATCACCAGGCTCTCTAGCAACTTACACCCTTCTAAGTTACTTATTTTCTGTACTATCAGGAGAAAAATCTTGTGAGAAGCAATGAATTTAAAAAGTGCACCTTGGAAGTATCAAAATGGAAAGTGTGCCTAATTCTTCCAATGTATTTTCAGTAATTTTTAAAGTCAAAGCCATCCACCATATATTACCATTGTACATATGATGTTTGTAAATTCCCAACTTTTCTCTTATCAATGTTTTCCCGTAAAAGAATTGGAGAGGAATGTATTTCCATCTGCTTTAAGAGCTCACTTTTCACTGCAGCCAGATGCCTCCAAGGCGGCTAGAATAGCAGAAAAGTATCCAAGAACTACCATATTTTTCAGAGTATAAGACGCTCTGGACTATAAGACGCACCTACCTTTTTTGGGGAGGAAAACAAGAAAAAAAAATCTGCCTCTGCCTCCCAGCAAGCAGCCTGCTTTAGTTTCATTTTCATTTTCAGCACAGCTTGATTAGCACAAGAAAAAAAAATCTGCCTCCCAGCAATTTACCTCCTTGCAATAGGCTATGGCAATCCCTGCAGCCTGAAACAGCTGAGGGTCGGGAGGCTGATCCAACTGACAATTAGCTGCTTGTGCTAATCAGGCTGTGCTGAAGCTGAAAATGGCTGTTTGCTGTAAAGAGGTAAATTGCTGGGAGGCAGAGGCCAAAAGGTGGGGGCCAGCGGGTTGGCGGGGCTACTCTCTTTTGGGGTGGGGGGAGTGTGTCTTATACTCCGAAAAATATGATAAACAGCATTCTATGCTCTTCAGCTTAATTTCAACTAGAAGCCCTCACTTCCTCTTGCGGAAGAGAACTCTATAAATCAGTTATGCGTAATGCTTAAGGAAAGATGATCAAAAAGAAAATATTGATCCTCTAATTTACTAACGAGTCAAGCTTTTAGTGTTAAGTAACCGGTAAAGCAATTTTTATTTTGGAATGTAACGACAATTCAAAATAGATCTTTTAGCCAAAGGGCAGGAAGGCATTTTTTCCCCATATTATTCTGAGTGATGCTGACGGTTTCATAATTAGCTTGGCTCATCAACATGCATAGTCATCGACTTATGACCACAACTGAGACCTGAATTTCCATAGTTAAGAAGGCAGGCAGTTGTTAGCTGAATCAGGAGGTTGTTAAGTGAATCCTGCTCCCCCTACTGAAGTTTAAGGAACGATTTGTTAATCACGTTTTTCAGAGCTATTGTAATTTCACAATCCTTCAATGAACAGTTTCTATGGAGATTCTCAGTCATCCAGGTCATGGTTGTCCCAAAGGTGCTTTTTCAAGGCCCTCCAAGGGGTCTCAACAACTTTCAAAAAGAGTGCAAATGACCAGTTGTCTGCAAAGAGTATAAATCCTTCCATTCCCCACTATCCAGTCAGAGCCGAAGAAGCTTCTTGGATGAAAAGCAAAACGTCTTTAAAAACAAGAAAGGTCTAGTTGCCTCTTGAGAAAAAGCACCTTTGGGATAAATGAACGGTTATAAATCGAGGAATACCTGTAGTAGCTCATCTCTTAAATAAGATGAAATCGGATTTTACAGAATGAAATGCAGTGACAGTCAGCCACGCTTCTAATAATTGCAAGAATGCCTAACGTCTATTCATATTTCTAAAAGAATGAAACCCAAAGACATTATTACCCTGATGCTTCCTGTTCCCAAGAAATAAGGTCTGGACCAGGTGACCACACGGGACTCTCTGTGGAGGTACACTGGGATGCCTGAGTTGTGGAATGTCATGATCCATCCATCAGGCAATGGTTCTGTAGGAGGGCGACCACGACCTGGAAAAGAGAAGCACACTGAGGCACTGCTTAGTGCCCAAACCCTTCAATGGTTATTTTGAAACATACAGTAAATGCCTCCAATCTTTCTGGTTAAACCATCAAGCTAGCCGGAAACTTGAGGTTCTTTAAATGCTGGTTGAAGAAACCCTCTTGACATGCAAGTTGAAATTTATCAACACTTCCTTGTTTCCTGATTGCTTATTTGTACCCTATGACAATCATTAAGTGTTGTACTTTATGATTCTTGATGAACGTATCTTTTATGTACACTGAAAGCATATCCACCAAGACAAATTCCTTGTGTGTCCAATCACACTTGGCCAATAAAAAATCTATTCTATTCTATTCTATTCTATTCTATTCTATTCTATTCTATTCTATCCTATCCTATCCTATCCTATCCTATCCTATCCTATCCCTATCCCTATCCCTATCCCTATCCCTATCCCTATCCCTATCCCTATCCCTATCCCCATTCCAATCCAATCCAATCCAATCCAATCCAATCCAATCCAATCCAATCCAATCCAATCCAATCCAATCCAATCCAATCCAATCCTTTTTCTCCAAATAGGACTCTCCAACCTTGGTAACTTTAACTCACCAGAATTCCCCAGCAGGCATGCCTGGCTGAGGAATTCTGGGAGTTGAAGTCCACAAGTTGTAAAGTTGCCACAGTTGGAAACCCGTTTTAGAGAAAATGGCCAAGACAGTTAAGGGTGTGTGGAAAATCCTCCATGGGTCAATTGTTCTACCTGTAAAATAAAAAACTGCATGAATCAAGTGGTTTTGATCGCACCCGGAACAACTCTGGTGTTTTCTGCTGCGTGAGGACCAAAATGTATTTTTATTTATTTTTCACACTCCTTAACCACCCATCTCCCTCAGAGAGATGCCAGTTGTTCGGGGTTAGATGTGAACAGGAAGAGAGCCAGCCTCTTAAAGAGAAACTGAGCTGGTCAAGGCAACTAGGTGCGTGATTAGTTGCAACAGCTTACTTTTAAGAACAGTTTTTATTTTGGTCATCATGGGCTGTACGGTGGTTTCTCCATCCGACTGATGGTCACTTTCCCCTGCGTATTTCTCATCCATCCTCCTTTTTTTGGGAACGCAAAGGCCCTCTTCCAGCAGAGCGTCCACGTCATTATCAAATTCATCCTGAAAAACATACTGTCAGGTAGATACCACGCCCCATATTCTCCTCAATCCCTGGGAAGACAGGTACGGCTACAGAGACCTATAAATTGCCCAAGTGACTCAGATTGTATCAAACTGAGCGGTTAGTAGCTCAGTAGCTCTGTAATAATTCAGGAAGATTTGGTGATTTTTTTTATGCAGCTAATTTGATGAGCTCTACTGATAGTCCTCATTTAGCAACCACAATTGGGACAGACAACTCAGTGGTTAAGCGAAGCAGATAACTAGGTGAATCTGCAACTTGGCTTATGATCTTCCTTCAGCTTTCCTTTGCTTTACAGCCCTGTGAAGGCTCTAATTGTGAGAATCTCGGTTGTTAAGTTACTTTTTTCATCTTCCTTGTGACTGAAAATGGTTGCCAACCAAGAACTACTTGTACAGGTCAGTCCTCGACTTACAACCATTTGTCTAGTGATCATCAGCACTGAAAAAAGCAACTTATGATTGTTTTTCATGCTTACGACCATTTCAGCATCCCCATGGTCACCTGGTTAAAATTCTGACACTTGACAATTGGTTCATATTTATGACCGTTGCAGTGTCCCAGGGTCATTTGATCCCCCTTTTGTGACCCTCCGGCAAGCAAAGTCAATGGCAAAGCCAGATTCACTTAACAGCCGGGCTACTAACAGAACTGCAGTGATTCACTTAACAACTGTGACAAGAAAGGTCGCAATTACTCGCTTTTAACAGTTGTCTCGAAATTTCTCAACAGAAATTTTGGGCTCAATTGTGGTCATACGTTGAGGATTATCTGTATCTTCTCTATGATTAAGTCCCAAGCCCAAATTTTGTCCCACCAAGATTTTCCTCCTTTACCTCATTCCCTACCCCACCCGCCCCATTAATACAAATGCTGCAAAAATGCCCCTATATTTGCAATTTCCTTCCTGAACACAAACTCTGCAAACAAAAACAATATCAAAAAACCCTAGTTACCTCGTAAGAATAGTGCAAGGTTTCTTCATCCGCTTTGTCTTGCTGAACGATCGCCTTAGATGCAAACCCTCCTCCTCCTTCATCTATTTCCATCAAATTGTCTGTAAAATCTTCTAAATCATCCAACACTGCATATTCCACGCGCTTTTCCTGATCTACCTCGTTGTCCTCATCCTTGGTCTCCTCCTTTTCGCCGGCTACCTGAGCCACCAGGCTGCCACTACCCCCACCGAGAGGGCAAGCATGCACATCCCCATTGACACCGCGAATCCCTAAATCTGACCCTGCCTCATAATCTGGCTCAGCTCCAGTGTACAGCACTTTTCTGTCTTTACTCCTGCAGCTCTCTGTAAAGTTAACGCTAATCTTTACATCCTTAAGCAACTTAAGATCGGGAATGAACTTCCTAACCGAGGGCGCGTGGCGAGCAGTTCTCGGGCTTTGGTCGCTATGAGGATCTATGATAAGACGACTTTGGTAGCACGAAGATCCCTTGGTGAGGAGCTGCGTCCCGTTGCCAGCGTGGGCGTCCCCAGCAGGGGTATCTGACTGTCCATCACCACCAGAGCTAACGTCCATTACCTCTGCGTCACTGGACGTTTGCAGGGGAGGTGGTGGAGGCTGTTCGTTGGGAGGCAGTGGTGGGGGACAAGAAGGGTTCTCCATGTTCACTTCAGTGCTGGCTGGCTCTTTTGGAAGGGGAGGTGTGTTTTCATAATTCTCCATCGCTAAAACTTACCCAAAGGGGAAGGGAAAAAAGAAATAATAAACCCACCAAGTTTTAAACAAAAGGGTTGTAGGAATCTATGATCCTCACATGCAGAAGTCCCTCCAGAGAGGATTGGTCGTGCTTTATTCAAAAGGCAACACTGATGATTCAGTTAAGCTGACTACATTGCTCTTTTCATTAATGTGGACAGCTTTCAGAATCACTGTCTCAATTACTGGAAATCACAATGCATTCAGCTTAAATAGCTGATGTCCGAGCTAAGAGCTTCTTCCGTTGGCTGTCGTAGATCTTCTTGGCTTCTTTCAGCCTGCAAAGAAAAATGTCAACTGTCAATCAGGCATATTAGGAAGTACAGTCCAATTACCCAATCCTGAGAATAACATACAGGTAGTCCTCTACTTAACAACAGTTCATTTAGTGAAAGTTACAACGGCACTGAAATTCCGATTCTCTTAACTCCGTGTTACTAACTTAATAACTGCAGTGATTCATTTAACAACTATGGCAAGAAAAGTTGTAAAATGGGGAAAATTCACACAACTGTCTCACTTTAGCAACAGAAATTTTGGGCTCAATTGTGGTTATAAATCAAGGATTATCTGCATTTCTTTTATTGACTAGTGGTTAAAAAGCAACACAGTTCTCCAAACATGAAATGTTTTATTTGACTTGAAGTTCCTAGTTCTAAGTTAACAATGGATTATAGCCAACCCTTCCTTGGTAAAACTATGACGACGTACGGAGTATGGTTATGAAGACTTTTTTTTCATTTCATGTATAAGTACAGCTTCCATAAGTGTCACTTTGACTATTATATTTATAAGGTCTGGAGTGACAGTGACAAGTGGCAGGCAAGGATGATGGTCTTTCAGGGAAATACCATCTTCAACTTTGATAAACCTCCATTGAGAACTCAAAGGAGTGCAACAGCTAGATAGAAGCAAATAGATAAACAAGTATGGTAGATTTATTTCAGATTACATTCAATCAAAAATTTAATGCAAGATGATACACTGTTATGAAGCAGCCCCCATTTGATCAAATGTGTAATGATGCCCAGCTGATTGGATTGAAAAGCAGATATATGAGGGCAAGCGAACCAAGTTAAAATATGCCGGAATAAATCTGTAAACTTTGTTGCCAGAAAGTTGTCACTTGCTTAAACAGGCTGTCTGCTTTAATAAAAGAAAAAACGGTCGGAACTGAACTAGGTCACCTGGCATGCTCCCAAAAAAAGCATCACTGAACTATAGAAACAAAAATGAAAAGGGCCGCTCGCTTTGAAAGGCAAAGAATTTTACACGACTGAAAAAGCTGGTGTTTTTTCTACGAATTACTCATACAGACATTGCTCTGCAGCTACCAGAAATGTATTGTACTAGCTTTTTTTTTTCCTTTCGCTCAATTGTGTTCATTTTTCAGATACTTCCTGGGCAACTCCCTGCAGTTTTCTTGGCAAGTCATTTGCCATTGCTTTCTTCCATGAGACTAGAGAAAGTGACTGGCCCAAGGTTACCCAGCCGGCCTTGTGCCTTAAGCAAGGCTAGAACTCAAGTCTTCCAGTTTCCAGGCTGATGCCTTCAACTACTACACTTATCCTTATTTCTCAGTCATTTTTCATTGCATTCTTCAGGTCACATAAAACCATTCCTATCATGCGTGAAATATTTCCCTTTCTTAAAGTTTTGCTTGCTGCTACTTTTGAAAAATAAATGAGTCTGTTGTCAAGTAAATAACATGAACACAGGATGCTGCAATGGTCTTAAGTGCGAAAAATAGTCATAAATTACTTTTCTCAGTGTCATTTTCGTTTCGGTCACTAAATGAACCATCGTTAAGTCGAGGACCCCCTGTACAAATAAGATTGTGTGCTACCCAGGGTAAGATGGGCAGGCGATAAATCTAACAAAATAAAAATAAATCACATAAACTGTTTCAACTCCTACCCTCAAAACGACGCTATAGAGCACTGCACACCAGAACAACTAGACCCAAGGACAATATTTTCCCGAACGCCATCACTCTGCTCAACAAATAATTCCCTCAACATTGCCAAACTATTCACTAAGGCTGCACTATTAATCTTCTCATCGTTCCTATCACCCATCTCCTCCCACTTACCACTGTATGACTGTAACTTAGTTTATTTATTTTTATTTTTATTTATTTATTGAATTTCTATACCGCCCTTATTTACTAAGACCTTGGCATAGAATTTAGATGTTTATGCTAGCCCTGCTTGTTGAAACAGAAAGGTCTTCATGGCATGTCGGAAAGTGCAAAGATCTGGGATTATTCGTAAAAGTTGCTTGTATCCTTAAGATTTATATTGTTTCCTAGTATGATTTGATTGCTTATTTGTACCCTATGACTATCATTGAGTGTTGTACCTTATGATTCTTGATGAACGTATCTTTTAAGTACACTGAGAGCCTATGCACCAAAGACAAATTCCTTGTGTGTCCAATCACACTTGGCCAATGAAGAATTCAATTCAATTCAATTCAATAATTCAATTTAATTCAATTCAATTCAATGCAATATTCTATATTCTATTCTATAAAAATAAACAATCAACCTCCAGTTATCTTTCATGTTACCCACCCCTGAAAGAAGGTTCCCCCCCCCCACAAACAAAACCAGGAAGGCAGCTGTATCCCCCACCCTCCCAGAGGTTCATTTTGACCAGCAAGTGCTATCCTGGAGGGGGACACCCCAAATCCCCTGGGAACCCCGCAGACCGTGGGGTGGCTTTTGGGCCAAGCCCAACCGACTTTATAGAGTTGTGGCCCTAAAAAGGAAAAAAGAGCTTTAACCCCCCCCCAACCCTCCCATACACCTAAAGCATCTAAAGATTTCATAGAACTAACTCGCATCTTTATCTTGTATTCATAATCATGTTTATACTTATATCTGTTATCTTATGTGTTTGACAAATAATAAATAATAATAATTAATAAATAATGGTATTTGTGATGCATTTTTGAATGTTGTTGACTGAGTTTCATATTTAATAAAGATAATAATAGTAATAGTAATATAATAAGAATGATGATGATGATAATAATACACCAAGTTTTCCTCCCCCTCCCCCAAATTCGGGGGAGGGGCGTAAGAGTCTGGGGCAGATCACGTGGCCCATTGAGCCCTCCCCCCCGGCCGTCAATCAAACGAGGGAGGGGGGAATCATTGCTTCTCGGCCGACCAAGGGCCACGGGGCCTAGTCAAAGAGGCTCCGGCGGGCAGCCCCCTCCTCTAAGCGGAGGCACCCACCTGAGCCATGCCCGCCCGATCTCAGCTGCTCCTCTGGGGTCTCTTCCGCGTCCGCCTAACTCCGAACCGGCGTGTGAGGGGAGGAAAGCGTCCGCCTTCTTGCCTCCTCAAGCCGCGGGTTTTTTTTCTCTCCGCCTCAGCGAAGCCGCCTTCGCGCGGACGCCGCCATCTTTAAACGTCTCCTCACGCCGCCGCAGAGAAGCGGCCCGGCCCCTTCTTCCGCCTCCCGGCCAATCGGCTGTCTAGAAGCGGCCTCGTGCGCTTGTCTCTCATTGGGTCCGGGGAGACGCGGCGGCCTCCGCGCGCGCACCACCGCCAATAAAAGCCACGGGTGGGGAAGAGCGGCCAATAGGAACGGCGGGGGGGCGGGGCCCGAAGAGATTGGTGGTGGGAGCGAAACGCAAGAGGAAAGGGGGTGGGTCTTGCGGCTGTCGGTCAAGCCCCGGAAAACAGCTGATTCGCCAATAGGAAGCCAGTCTTTCATAAATCATCATCATCATCATCATCATCATCAAGATATATGAAGCGTGCAAGGATGCACGTACGAATCCGTCCAGTTGGAGCACTCCAACCCTGGGATTGCGGAAAATATGAGCAGATCACTAGAGTGGAGCAGATGGGAGTGAAAAAGCATTGCCAATACTGAGCTATTTATTTATTTTGTCAAGCATATATAAGATAATAGGTAAAAGTATAAACATAATTTCAATACATGAAAAGAGTAAGAGTAAACAGGAATATTAGGACAGGGATGGTAGGCACGCTGGGGCACTTATGCAATAGCAATTTAGACTTATATACCGCTTCAAAGTGCTTTACAGCCCTCTCTAAGTTGTTTACAGAGTCAGCCTCTTGCAAACCCCAACAATCTGCGTCCTCATTTGACCCGCCTTGGAAGGATGGAAGGCGGAGTTAACCGTGAGCTGGTCAGGATCAAACTCCTGACAGTCAGCAGAGTTAGCCTGCAATACTGCATTCTACCACTGTACACCATGGATGGATGGATGGAAGGAAGGAAGGAAGAAAGAAAGAATAGCACTTAGACTTATGTATCGCTTCACAGTGCTTTCCAGCCCACTCTAAGCAGTTTACAGAGTCAGCCGCTTGCCCCCAACAATCTGGGTCCTCATTTGACACACCTCAGAAGGATGGAAGGCTGAGCCAACCTTGAGCCAGTTAGGATGGAACTCCTGGAAGTCAGCAGAGTTAGCCAGCAATACTGCATTCTACCACTGTGCACCATGGATGGATGGAAGGAAGGAAGGAAGGAGGAAGGAAGAAAAGGAAGAACAATAGCAGTAGCCCTTAGACTTATGTATCGCTTCACAGTGCTTTGCAGCCCTCTCTAAGCGGTTTACAGAGTCAGCCTCTTGCCCCCAACAATCTGGGTCTCCTCATTTTACCCACCTCGGAAGGATGGAAGGCTGAGCCAAACCTTGAGCCAGTTAGGATGGAACTGCTGGCAGTGGGCAGAGTTAGCTTGCAATACTGCATTCTAACTGCTACGCCACTACAGCCTAATGGTGATTTCAATTATCAAGTAAGATTGATGAGCCAGATTTCCACCTCCCTTTAATTAATGATTCTTGTTTCTTGGAAGACCACTGAAGGAGGAAAACTGGATAGACACCTGGCTGGGATGGTATAAGGTCTCCGGCTTGAACAGGAGGTTGGACTAGAAGATCTCCAAGGTCCCTTCCAACTCTGTAATTCTATTAAGATTCCATTAGGTAGTCCTTGATTTATAATCATCCATTTAATGACCATTCGGCGATACGACAGTCCTTATGACCATTTTTCACACTTACGACCTTAGTAGCATCCCCATAGTCATGTGATCAAAATTCTGACGCTGGACAACTGATTCATATTTATGAGGGGTGCAGCGTCCTGGGGTCATGTGATCTCCCTTTTGCAACCTTCTGGCAAGCGAAGTCAATGGGGAAGCGAGATTCACTTAACCATGTAACTGATGTAATGTTGTGGCCCGTCAGCAGCCTGTGCAGATTTTAGCTGATTCCGACAATGAGGAGGCTGGTGTGGTGCTGCGTCAGCAGCCTGTGCAGCTGGCACTCGAGTCGGACAGTGAGGAGGCTGGAGAAGATGTGGTGCCAGAGGCGGGGATTCAGCCAGGGCCTTACGAACCTCCAGAAGCTCTTTTAAGTGAAGAGGACGAAGAGGAGGAGCCTCTTCTCAATGCATGGGCGTGCAGGGCTGCCAAAAGGCAGGAGTGGCTCCTCAGGAGGAGGTTTCCTTGAGAGTAAGGCTCGGGGCTAATTGGCCACTCCCTTAGCCTATTTAAGAAGGAATGCCACTTGCAACAAGCTGTAGAGAACAACTTTAGTTCACTCTCCTTTGTGTCTGCAAAATTGCTTCTGGGCTTTCTGCCAACTCTAGTAAGACTGTGATTACCTTATCTTAGAATTCTGGTAGGCTGTTAAGACAGTTCATTAACAGCCTTTGAATGATAAAGACTAAGTTATTTGAGTAAAATAAACTTTGTATAGAGTTTGTGTGTGCTGCGTTCTTTGAGGTCCGTAGCTGGGGCAGAACACGTAACAACTGCAGTGATTCCTTTAACAAACTTTCAAGAGAGGTCATGAAGTGGTACAAAACACATTTAACAACTGTTTCACTTGGCAATGGAAATGTTGGGCTCAATTGTGGCCATGAGTCGAGGACTACCTGTACAGCAAGAAAACAGCCATGAAGAAATTGGGTATGGCTAGTCTAGTGAAGAGAAGGACCAGGGGAGACGGGAGAGCAGCCTTCCAATATTTTAGGGGCTGCCACAGAGAGGAGGGGGTCAAACTATTTTCCAAGGGACCCGAAAGCCAGACAAGGAATAATGGATGGAAACTGATCAAGGAGAGATTCAACCTGGAAATAAGGAGAAATTTTCTGACAGTGAGAACAGTCAACTGATGGAACAGAGGTTGCCTTCAGAAGTTGTGGGAGCTTCATCCCTGGAGGCCTTCAAGAAGAGATTGGACTGCCACCTGTCAGAAATGGTGTAGGGCCTCATGCTTGGGTGGGGGGGGGTTGGACTAGATGATTTAAAAGGTCCCTTCTGTATCTGAAACAAAATAAGTTAACTTCTCATACACTAGAGCCAAAAATAAGGCAGTGAATGAAAATGCCTCATCAATTTAATTTTGACAAGGAGCCTGGTTCTTTTCCGGATAGGACCTATTTTCCCCTTTTTTATTTTCAAACGCTGTGCCTCCGTAGTAAAATTAATGCTAGAGAGTCTAAAGGTTTCCACCGGTGGATATGAAAACAATATCTGTCACCTCCTTGGAATCTAATGTGTGCTGAATAGCAGCAAGCAAGAAGGTTCTTAATCACATTATTATAAGGGGAAATAACTGCTTGTTTATTTTGTTTTATTAAAAATAGCTTGGCTGCTGGGAGGAAGGGATACCAATATTATTTTTTTCCCCCCCGCCAGCAGCCCTTTAAACAGAGAGGCATTGTGCTCGATTTGTTTTATAAATGGATTTAATGTTACCTTCGGGCAGTGGTGAAATGTAAAATTTGTTACTCCCGGTTCTGTGGGTGTGGCTTGGTGGGGGAGGTAATGTGACGGTGGGCGTGGCCATCTTTTTTTTAAAAAAAAATTAAACCATTTTTTTTCTACAACCTCTTCGGCTTTTAAAAGCCACTGACGATCAGGCAACTCGGCTGGGATCGTCAGAGGCTTTTAAAAGCATTCCCCCCCCCCCCACAAGCTCTTCGGCCAATATTTTGAGGATATTTCGCAATATCCTTCCCTCTGGATTGGGGGTGGGAATGGAGATTTTGCAGTATCCTTCCCCTGCCATGCCCACCAAGCCACGCCCACCAAGCCATGCCCATAGAACTGGTAGTAAAAAAAAAATTGGATTTCACCACTGATGTATACTGTATATAAACCATTGATTGAAAAACCTCTGTTTCCTCTATTTTGCTCCTGGATTGTCTCACAATAGCCGTCAAGCTGTGCACACACTGGCATTGAGGTTCTTCTAAGTAGTTTCCTTTATGGTTCCTTAACTATAGAGTAAATAGAAATCTTGCCAAATTAAAACGAGCTGCTTGCACCATTAAACATATACTTTGAGAACTACTAAGGAGGAGTTGTCTTGACTCATTCTCAACCAAACTATCTAAACTTTGTGGTCTCTTGGTCCTCTGAAATACGGCTTCCCCCCACCCCCCCCCTCTGCAAGTCCAGACTTCATTCCGTCACAGCTACAAACTCCCCCATTTAAATGCTAAGGTAAAGGTTCCTCTTTAATTGAATTAATTAATGCAACAACAGCAGCAAGTTATCAATCGGTTTATTGGCTACATTTGCATACAGAAAATGTGACCATATCAAACAAGCTTCAAAAAGGAGTGGATTTTTTTTTGGTTTGGTTTTTTTAAAAAAGTCATATTTCGGTGATCCTGAGCAACCCCAAAATTTCAGTTTAAATTGAACTTGAATTGAAAGGATAAACTACCCTTTCAGTAAATTCCTCAAAAGCCTCTCCAATAGGCAAGCGTGCAGGTAGTTCTCGGTTTATGACAATTCGGAGCAATTCGGAGGCTGTTCAGTGAGTGGCGCCTGATTTTATGACCTCTTTTTGTTTTGCCCCCACTGTTGTTAAGCGAATCAGTGTAGTGTTTAAGCAAATCCAGCTTCCTTTTCCATTGACTTTGACCATTGGTGACTGGGAAAGTCCCCAATGGTGCTCAATTTTGATGACATGATTGTGGAGATGCGCTGGGATGGTCATAAGCATGGGAAGCGGTCGTAAGTCACCTTAGCGCTTTTGTAACTTCAAACAGTCGCTATGAGAATGGATGTAAATCGAGGATTACCTGTATTCCAGGTAACACTTAAGTCGGCTGCCATTTTTACATGTTGTACAAAAAATTATCTCAAACGTTATTTCCCTGGCTACGATTTGCACACGTGTCAATTGGCATTCCCTAAATAAATCGCGCACCAGACACATCAGATCACGCATGACAACTCCAACCTGTAGTTTGTACTTGAGTGAACCAGCGGTGAAGTCTGCTACTACCGGTTCTGTGAGTCTGCTCCCGTGCACCGCTAAAAAAGGAACATTTTGAAGCCTTCCGAGTCTGCAAAGGTAAGTAGAACAGCGACGGGGTGGGAATCTGCTGTGCCACACGATTTAGATTAGCTAGAAAGCAGAAAATCCAATGATTCTAGCTAATCTAAATCACACATCACATCTGATTGTCACCCAGCCAAACCAGTAGCATTTTTTACTACCAGTTTCTCCCGAACTGGTAGCATTTTTTACTACCAGTTCACCTGACCTGGTAGTATTTTTTACTACTGGTTCGTCCGAACTGGTAGCATTTTTTACTATCGGTTCACCTGAACGTGTCCGAACCGGTAGCATTTCACCCCTGGAGTGAACCAAGCCAGATTGCAGATTTGGGCGGTGTCCCCTAAAATACCTGAATTGTCCCTCATGTTCTAAAAATCCTCAAAAATTAGCTCTCCTGAAGGTTATTTTAGGATTGAACACTTGTACCACCAAGGAGAGGTGGTTTTATTTGGTTTGGTTTCTGAATGTGAGGTAGCATCAAGAGTTTTTACTCATAAGCCCGTGCTGTGGAGTGCTACAGTTACATCCTTTCCCATCAAGCCAGGATTTAGCTCTCCACATCTCCCCATTTAACCGTGAGAGGGACCTTGAAGTCTTAGTGGACAGCCAGATAAATATGAGGCAGCAATGTGCAGTGGCAGCCGAAAAAGCCAAAATAATTCTAAATTGCATTAACAGAGGGATACAATCAAGATCAAGGGGGGTACTAATACTACTCAATAAAGCTTTAGTGAGACCACGCCTAGAGTACTGCATCCAGTTTTGGTCACCGCACTATAAAAAAGATGTGGAGACTCTAAAAAGAGTGCAGAGAAGAGCAACCAGGATGATGAGGGGACTGGAGGCTCAAACAAACGATGAACGGTTGCAGGAACTGGGTCTGGTGAAGTCTAGTGAAGAGAAGGACCAGGGGAGACAGGATAGCAGCCTTCCAAAATTTGAGGGGCTGCCACAGAGAGGAGGAGGGGTTAAGCTATTTTCCAAAGCACCCGAAGGCCAGACAAGGAATAAGGGATGGAAACTGACCAAGGAGAGATTCAACCTGGAAATCAGGAGGAATTTCCTGACAGTGAGAACGATCAACTCATAGAACAGAAGTTGCCTTCGGAAGTTGTGGGAGCTTCATCACTGGAGGCTTTCAAGAAAAGATTGGACTGCCATCTGTCAGAAATGATATAGGGTCTCCTGCTTCAACAGGGGGTTAGACTAGATGACCGACAAGGTCCCTTCCAACTCTGTTAATCTGTTAAAGAAGGCAGATGAGATTCGCCCATCACACTAACCCTTATTTGGCCTTGGCTGGGGTGTCATTCCCTTAGCAAAACCTGCGATTCCATCTATGGTTCCTTCAACCAACCCAAGGTTAGACAAACAAGGACTCAGCTGATTTTAGAGCCATTTTCCAACTAGTTTTCAAATAATGTGTGGTCTCTAAACTCAACTGCAAGAATGCAACACACCAGAGAAGTTGTGTTGCCTTCATCGGTATGTTCAGAATCCAGAAAAGGATATCTGGAATATTTATTTCGCAATGCCAGAAAAATATTTTGATAGAGAGGGCTGGGTGGGCAAGAAAGAATTAATGAAGCAACCTATTCCGGTCAGTGATTTCCCGTGTTCCTCAGTTACAAAAGATAGAAATTTAAAACTTCCGGCTGATTTTAATTAATTTAAGGCATGAATGTAATTGTCTATAATTTTCCGGTTCAAATGGGCCAGCGAAGAGGGGCATCGTTCCACACCATCTGAACTGCACAGGTAGTCCTCGACTTACGATCACAATAGAATTCCCCCCCCCCAAAAAATATGTTATTAAGCGAGACATTTGTTAAGTGGGTTTTGCCTCATTTTATGACTTTTCTTGCCACAAATCTGTTTAAAGGATTCGCTTGCAGTTGTTAAAGTTAGTAACACAAGTCGCTAAGTGAATCTGGCTTCCCCGTGGGTGTTGGTTGCAAAAGAGGATCATGTGACCCTGGGATACCGCAGCCGTCATAAATATGAGTCGGTCTCAATTTTGATCAAGTGACCTTGAAGAGGCTGCAACGGTTGTGTGAAAAAGTCACTGCCGTTGTAACTCGGACTAGACACTAAATGAACTGTTGTAAGTCAAGGACTACCTGTAGGAAAGTGGGAGGGGGGTTGTTAGTCAAAGGCTACGAGGTCTTGAGGTGACGATGGTTGCATGTTACATTCAGACCGGTGGGCTTATTTTTGGGGAAGGCAGGTTTATCTCCAAAGATAGTAAGTTGTTAATTCTTCCTCTGTGAATGCAGGTTGTCCTCAATTTACAACCTCAATTGACACCCTCCCCCCATTGTTGTCGCTAAGTGAGACATTTGTCCAGTGAATTTTGCCCCATTTTTACGACCAAGCACCTGAATTTCAACCACAGGACCGTGAGGGACGCCTGCAAGGGTTGTTAAGCATGGAAAAAATGGTCCGAAGTCGGGACCGTTGTAACTTTGAATGGTCACTAAATGAACTTTTCTAAGTCGAGGACTACCTGTACATCTTCACCTCTGGGCGAGATGCATTTAACTTACACGTTTTTTAAAAAAAATTTAATCTTGTTATTTGGTATTTTTTCTGCGATACAGCATGCCTTATTTTAATCGAGACGCTTTGAACAGGAATAAATGAAACTTAAAAATTGTCTTTTACTTACTCAAACGTTCACCTTAGTACCGGGTGACCCTGTTTTTCAAGGCCTACAAGGAGGATCAAATCTCAAACCATCCGTGATTGTGGCGTTTCCCCCCCCCCCCCATTTTGCCAGCTTCAATCTTGCTCTTTTGCCTAGCTCCACAACACACAGCGCACACACAAAGGGAGGAAGGGAAAAAAAAGAAACCACACCACACGCTCTCAGGTGATAAAACTTTTCCCTGTATCTCTAATGCTCTTACGACCTCCCTTCGCTTTCATCTTGAACGGTGGAGCCCAAGGCTCAGTTCTTTTAAACAATTTAAAAGGAACGCTCGCATGGAGAATTCTTCGGCAGTGTTTTAGGCGGATCAATTATACATTTGAAAACAATTGATCAAACAACCTCACGCTGGGCCAACATGGGAGCTGTCATTTAGAGCTGAGCAGGGGAACCACGAGAAAACAAATAAAAGACGCCAGACGGCTTAAAGCCAACTGCATGGTTTATATACGCCTGTTGACAAGGCATTCCAAATAATTAGGTAAAGATTCCCCCCTCGCACATACACGCTAGTCGTTCCCGACTCTAGGGGGCGGTGCTCATCACCATTTCAAAGCTGAAGAGCCAGCGCTGTCCGAAGACGTCTCCGTGGTCACGTGGCCGGCATGACTCAACGCCAAAGGCGCACAGAACGCTGTTATCTTCCCACCAAAGGTGGTCCCTATTTTTTTACTTGCACTTTTTACCTGCTTTCGAACTGCTAGGTTGGCAGAAACTGGGACAAGTCACGGGAGCTCACCCCGTTACATGGCGCTAGGGATTCGAACCGCTGAACTGCCGACCTTTCGATCGACATGCTCAGCATCTTAAGCCACTGAGCCACTGGCGCAAATAATTAAGGATATCCAGAAAGATCCCTGATAAAATCATGACATGGGACTTTTTTAATATATATTTAGAAAGGGAGGCCTGTCTAAATCAGGTAGAAAAACTGGTTTCCTACAAATTCACCAGCTGCAAACATTTAAAAACAAATCTTCTTTGTGAAGGTAATGTAGGCCATCAGAACAGACCGGCTACTCAAATCCTTTCTCAAATAGGGCTTACTTTGCCATCATCCCCCTCTTAGTAACAGTAATGGTGTTGGGGGAGACCTTGGAGGTCATCTAGTCCAGCCCCCTGCTCACACTGGAGATCCCTATAACTAGGGATTCGAACCGTCGAACTGCCCATCTTTCTGATCGACAAGCTCAGCGTCTTAGCCACTGAACCACCTAGTCAGGCTCTCCATTTATCATGTCCTGGTTGGGGACTGTATTAATAAGAAACTGAGAAATGTGGAATTTTTCAATGAAAAATGGAGGGCTTTTTAAAATGACACCCCTACAATTCTGAGAGGGATGTTCTCGTATTAAAAGAGGCGCGCTCGGGGTAGCGTAAGGACATTTACACCTGTTTGCAAGACTGCTGCTTGATGTGGCTGTTACGGCAAACACTGGCGCCTTTCTTCTTGTGGGGGGTCCTTGGTGCTCTCTGAACTTGGCTGCTTTGTTTGCAAACCCCTCTCCCTTCTAGCACTGATGATGTTACCTAGCTGGGTCATGAAACGCCTGCATGAAAACAGCCAAGCACAGAGAGCACCAAACTCTCTGAGGAGACCCTGTGACCTAATATGCACTGGAACTGGGTATGTCTAATTCTGGAACTGGGTATGTCTAGTTTGATGAAAAGAAGGACTAGGGGAGATAGGATAGCAGTGTTTGAATATCTCAGGGGCTTCCGCAAAGAAGAGGGAATCAAGCTATTCTCCAAAGCACTTGTGGGTAGAACAAGAAGCAATGGGTGGAAACTAAACAAGGAGAGAAGCAACTTAGAACTAAGGAGAAATTTCCTGACAGTTAGAACCATTAATCGGTGGAATGACTTGCCTCCAGAAGTTGTGAATGCTCCAACACTGGAAGTTTTTAAGAAGATGTTGGATAACCATTTGTCTGAAGTGGTGAAGAGTTTCTTGCCTGGGCAGAGGGTTGGACTAGAAGACCTCCAAGGTCCCTTCCAACTCTTGTCATTTTATATGCTTAGCTACTCCAAGGAAGCCTGATTGACTTTTAACAGAATTTATTCCCTCCTTGGCGGACGTAAAAAACAGACATTTAAAAAAAATGCTTTGGGAGCATAACATCACACGAAGAAGAATTCAGTCTTAGACAAGCATGACTAATCGGCCTCCCACGAGGCACAAGAATGACACGGCCGTCACTTCCACAAATGTTGGAACACCAAAATGCACGCCGTATTCCACACTCCAGGAGACAGCAAAGGGAAGCGTTTAGCTAAATCAGAGTTCTCCAGCCGTACCCCTTTTTATGTTTCCCCTCCCCTCTTTTTCCCCCGCTTCAGATTCCAGAAAGAACATCGCATCGGTCTTTTAAAGTCATTTTTAAAAGAAACCCCACGGAAATTTGGAATAAACGAGATTCTTGATCAATAAATCGAGGCCATGGAACAAAACAAGGCCCACGTCACGAAACCGGGCTTCAAACCAGCTTTCGTTCTACGGCCAGGAAAAGAAGGCGGAAGCAACGATCTGATTTTAAGGATTTTCCATCAGTCCAATAATGGCGAGGACACGGAATTATCCCTATTTTTTAGAGGCACCTCTGTAAAAAGAAAACCAACCCCCCACATTCTGTACCAGTGATAGCTAACCTTTGCACCGTCACATTCCAAACACGGGGGGAGCGCGGGTGTGTGTGTGTCGTGCACGTGGGTGCCCACACCCATAATTCAATGTGCCCCGCCCCCGCGCATGAGACTTCCCCTGCATTCCCTCCGCTTCTGGCACAGGGCCCGGTAGGCCTGTTTTTTTGCCCTCCCCAGGCTCCAGAGCCTTTCTTGGGAGGTGGGAATGGAAGTTGGGAAGCGGGCCCTTTCCGGCCTCCAGGGATGTGAGGAAGGCCATTTTCACCCTCCCCAGGCTCCTAGAAAGCCTCTAGAGCAGTGATGGCGTACATTTTTGCCACTGCGTGCCAAAAGAGGGGGTGTGCACACGTGTGCATGCCCACACTCATAATTCTATGCGCCCTGCCCCATGCATGTGTGCGCTTCCCACGCTTTTGGCACGTGATGGCACAGTGGGCCCGGTAGGCCTATTTTTTTGCCCTCCCCAGGCTCCAGAGCCTTTCTAGGAGCCTGGGGAGGGCAATAAAAGTCTTTCTCAACCCCCTGGAGGCCCTCTGGAGGCCGGAAACGGCCTCTTTGCCGACTTCCAGGGGGCCCAGAAAGCCCCAAAATCAGCTGTCCGGGGCATGCATGTGCGTTAGAACTGAGCTCGTGTGCCCAGTGATATGGCTCCGTGTGCCACTTGTGGCACGCGTGCCATAGGTTTGCCGTTACGGCTCTAGAGCCTGGGAAGAGCAAAAAACAGGCCTTCCCCACCACACCCCTGAGGCCCTCCAGAGGCCAGAAACAGCCTGTTTCCCGGCTTCCAGTGGGCTTGGAAGGCCCGAAAATCAGTTGGCATGCCAGAGCTGAGGGAGGACAACGCTCGCATGCCCACCGATATGGCTCCCTATGCCACAGGTTCGCCATCACGGTTCTATACAATCACAAAATGCTTCCAAATAAGTAACGCTATATTAAAAGATAGCATGGCATCGCCAAGACTGAATTGTGACTTTTTTTCCCTCTCACTCTTGTCATTTCATCGCTTCGTCTTCCAGCTCGAGGAAAGGCGGAAAAATAGGAGTGTTAACCATACATGATTCTCCAAAGTACTCTGCGATTTTCAATAAGCAAGTTAAATAATTGTATATGTGTATGTGTGTGTGTGTGGGGGGGGGATAGTGGTTTCCGCTCAAGGAGATAAGTGATTTTGCCCCCCCCAAAACCAGCACAGATCCCTTTGTGCAAAAAAAAATCAAAAATCTTGTTTTTAAGATAAGAGTCTGCTTTTTCTATTCAAATGTTTTTGTTCTGGATTTTGTGCACACCCAAAAAAGTGTGGGTTTGTTTGGGGTTTTTTTTTCTTTCTTTCTTTCTTCTTTTTCTTCCACGAATGGGACAGGGATCTAGGCAAAGTTAAAAGAAGGATCTTGAATGTTGAAATGCTGACTGGGTTCTTGCCTGACAGACGGGCAAGATTCATTTTCATTTCTGTAGGAAAGTGATTATATCTGCAGCTGAAACTGGTAAGTGCTGGTTTTCCATTGGGTGATATCGGCATTCAGCATGGTCCGTTCGGTGAAGGTGACCTGCCCTTCCCCGTCGATGAGGATGACCGTGTTCGCTCTGAAAAAGAGGGAAGAAATCTATGGACCAGCACAAGTACAGGTGGTCTTTGACTTACAAACAGTTCTTTTAGTAACCTACACTTACTAAGTCATTACAATACATAGTTACTCCCAAAAAAATCTATTTTATTGTAACAGCTTAGAATTACATTCATTCCCAGCTGAGTCCCAATTAGTTGCCAAAAACAAGTCCTTCGGAAGAAGTCCTTCGGGATAATCACCAACCTTTATCTTCTTTGACACCCTACCAATGACCTGACTTGGCAAAGCCCCACAAAGTCCAGAAACAAACAAGAGATGCCGACTGGAAACAGAGTTAGCAATGCTGCTTTCCTGCAAAAAGGCCCAAAGAGCCAGTACTGTCCAAAGATGTCTCCGTGGTCATGTGGCCAGCATGACTCAATGCCAAGGTGCACGGAACGCTGTTCCCTTCCCACCAAAGGTGGTCCCTATTTTTCTACTTGCATTTTTTTACGTGCTTTCAAACTGCTAGGTTGGCAGAAGCTGGGACAAGTTAAAGGGAGCTCACCCTGTTACGCGGCACTAGGTATTCGAACCGCTGAACTGCTGACCTTTCGATCAACAAGCTCAGCGTCTTTAGCCACTGAGCCACTGCATCCCTAGGTTCTGACCTAGGCTCCCTTAAAAAGCAGGAAGCAGAGTCTTGGTCCCAGCAAAACCCCTTTTATTTACATGACTGTGAATTCCTTTTATTCACCATCAGCACGGCCTGGCAAACAGTCTTTCAGAGGAATATTTATCAACACAGACCTTATCTCGCTTGGAAGGCTGCCAGGTAACTTAGTTTCCAAACGCAGGGCAAGGCAAAACGTGGCACAGAGTCACAGACAGATCTTCCCACTCTTGAAATGACCGAACAAATTGTTTCCTGCAAAAGCCCACTCCCCATTTGCTCCTCTTTTGTTTCCTATGGGAGGGGCCAATCACCTCAAGGTGTGGCTTTACTCCTAAGTCGCCCCTGTTTTCTTAGTTGTTCTTGTCTTCTAGGAACAGGATCCAGCTGTTCCTCTGCCTCACCGCTGTCTAGCTCCCTCTCTGCCTCCGATGCAGAGCCCTCGTCCGAGCTTTCCCCAGCCCCCAGGGCTGGCCCATGTTCCTGCCCAACTTCTTCACTGTCCGACTCTGCTGCCTGCTCCGCCGGCCGCCGGTGGGCCACAACAGAGAGAGGCTGCCTATTACTTTTTCATTGGCACCTCCGCCGCCCTGCTAAATCAATTCCCAACGGAGCAGCTCCACTCTGTCCTTGTTTATATCTTTATATCAGGCCAAATTCAGGATTTATGACACCCTCTTAGAGCAGAGGGAAGGAAGGAGGAAGGGAAGGAAGACCAATAAACCAAAGCAAAGGTTTGCCTCTTTGCTTTCAGATAATATTGGATTTTGATTTATAATCACTTTATCTTGGTTGGACGTTTACCCCCGAAAGGTAATAACTGTAATCAATAAATTATAACGGGCGATCAATTGAAAATCACCATGTTTTCCGGGTGGGTCTGGGCCAGAATGAAAAGGGCCTTCCTTCAAATTTTCCCTGCGTGGAAATTTGCTTTCGGGATGCCTCAGGCCACAAATTGTGACTCTTGTCAGATGTTTGTCGCCAAGCTCTTTTGGGTTTTTTTTTTCTTCATCTTTTGATCTATGGCAGCAAGTGCCTATTTTATCCCCAACCGCTGTGTTGAAAATAGGTATATCAAAGTCTCCACGTAATCAATTCCTTTGCAGGGATCCCAATAAATCTGGAGCAAACAATGGATTTATGTCTGGGAGCAGCAATTTAATTTGAGGGAGTGGGCTGCGTCTTCCTGAGTTGGGGGAGGGTCTTGATGGGATTTCTTCCTTTTAATGCAGAGTAGGTAAGCTCTGTACTGTAAAGGTAAAAAGGGACGTGGTGGCTCAGGGGCTAAGACACTGAGCTTGTCAATCGAAAGGTCAGCAGTTCAGCGGTTCGAATCCCTAGTGCCGTGTAACAGGGGGAGCTCCCGTGACTTGTCCCAGCTTCTGCCAACCTAGCAGTTCGAAAAAAGGTAAAAAAATGCAAGTAGAAAAAATAGGGACCCCCTTTGGTGGGAAGGGAACAGCGTTCTGTGCGCCTTTAGCGTTGAGTCATGCCGGCCACATGACCACGGAGACGTCTTCGGGCAGCGCTGGCTCTTCGGCTTTGAAACGGAGATGAGCACTGCCCCCTAGAGTCAGGAATGACTAGCATGAATGTGCAAGGGGAATCTTTACCTTTATTAACATAATTTCCATACAAAGCTGAGCTTTGTCTTCTGTTTTTCTAGCCATGCCTCCACACAGCCTTCTCATTTCTTCCCTTCCCCTCGCACCCCATTTCCTGTTTCTGAAATTTCTGAAATGGAGCGAGGGGAATGGGGTGCCGTGGAGTTCTGACCTAAGCATTCCCAAACCACAAAGCAGATTCCTTGTCCCGACAAAAACCCCTTTTCATTAAGTGACTGTGAATTCTTCTCATTCACATCCAGCAAAGTCTTTCAAGAGAGAATTTAGAGTCACAGACCTTATCTGGCTTGGAGAGCTGCCAGGCCGATATCTTCAAAACTTAGCAAGAAATCTCCGACAGTCACAAACCAATTAAGCGAACTAATTGTTTCTTGCAAACTCCACTCCTCTTTTGCTCCTCTTTTATTCCCTCTGGGAGGGGCCATTCCTTGTCCACCTGTGGCTTTACTCCTGAGTCGACCCTTGTTCCTTAGCTGTTCCCTTCGCCTGGCAACTCTGCGCATGCGCACACTGGGAACAGGCTCCAGCTGTTCATCTGCCTCACTGATGTCCAACTCCGAAGGCAGCTGATAACTGTCAGACGGCCCTGGCCCTCTCTCTGCCTCCAACGCAGAGCCCTCATCAGAGCCTTCCCCAGACTCCAGGACTGGCCCATGTTCCTCCCCAACCTCCTCACTGTCTGAATCTCCTGCCACCTCTGGCAGGAGAGGACTGCATTCGCATACAGGTTCTCTAAAACATAATTCAGACCGTGAAACTTTCCTCTTACCTGGTTCCATAATCTGGACATCGGACGCACAGAGCTGCGTATTTGTTTAGGAATGGAAGGACGTAATCCTTTCCCTGGTCCTCCATTGCAGGATCTGGAAGCTGACTGGACCAAAAAGAAGCCAAATCAGAGATCATGGAAGTGAAATTCCGCACTTCCTATGCTTAGATGGGTCTTTATTGGTGTCATTGGGGTAAAATGGTGCCGTGGTTTAGAGGTGGAGCTCTTGCCTCACAATCAGGAGGCTGTGAGTTCGATCCTAGGTAGAGGCTGATATTTCTCTGTCTGGGCACAATGAGAATATATCTGCTGTGAAATTCCGTACTGGTGACAGGAAGGGCATCCGGCCAATGAACACTCAGCTCCATTCAGTTGCCCCGATTCCATCCCGCAAGGGTTTATGGAGTCATTAAACGATGGGGGGAAAAAATAGGGGTAATCTTGTAGCTGTTTACTGGGGACACCAGTACAGGTAGTCCTCGACTTACGACCATATCCGAGCCCAAAATTTATGCTGCTAAAGGAGAAATTTGTTAAGTGAGGTTTGCCCTGTTTTACGACCTCTCTTGCCACAGTTGTTAAGTGAATCACTGCGGTTGATAAGCCAATAGTTAAGTGAAACTGGCTTCCCTATGCTGGTCAGATGGTCGCGAAAGGGGATCGTGTGACTCCGGGATGCTGCCACCGCCGTCGATACGAGTCAGTTGCCAATCATCTGAATTTTGGACACGTGACCATGGGGATGCTACAAAGGTCATAACTATGAAAAAAAAAACCAGGCGTAAGTCCCTTTTTTCGGGGTTGTGCTAACTTGGAAGGGTCACTAAATGAACGGTTGTAAGCCAAGGACTACCTGTACAATTGCTGTCAAGAGCCCAAAATGCAAGCCGGTCTTAGGGATAGGTACTCACAGAGAAGGGCGGGAAGCTGAGTTTCTGATTTCCAGTGTGTGCGCATGCGCACCAGGGAGCAGCTCTTCCCGTTTCTGGCGCTCCATGCGCACAGACCAGCTGGCCAGCACATATGTGCATGCCAGAACCCAGAAAAGCAACGAGTGACGGCTGGTGTGCTCGGAAAGATGGCTCTGTGTGTCACTTCCGGCACGAGTGCCATAGGTTCACCATCACGGCTATATTCTATTCTATTCCATTCCATTCCATTCCATTCCATTCCATTCCATTCCATTCCATTCTACAGTATATGCTATATTCTATATTCTATTCCATTCCATATATATTCTAATCTAATTCTATTCTATTCTGTTCTGTTCCATTCTACAATATATGCTATATGCAATATGTTATATTCCATTCCATTCCATATATATTCTAATTCCATTCCATTCCATTCCATTCCATTCCATTCCATTCCATTCCATTCCATTCCATTCCATTCCATTCCCTATTCTATTCTATTCTATTCTATTCTATTCTATTCTATTCTATTCTATTCTATTCTATTCTATTCTATTCTATTCTATTCTTCATTCCAATGTCTATTCTATTCTATTCTATTCCATATTCCATTCCATTCCATTCCATTCTATTGTACTCTACTCTACTCCACTCCACTCCATTCCATATTCTATTCTATTCTATTCCATATTCCATTCCATTCTGTTCCGTTCCCTATTCTATTCTATTCTATTCTTTTCTATTCTATTCTTTTCTATTCTATTCTTTTCTATTCTATTCTACTGTACTATACTGTACTGTACTCTACTCCACTCCATTCCACTCTACTCTACTCCATTCCATATTCTATTCTATTCCATATTCCATTCCATTCCATTCCATAATATATGCTATATGCTATAGTCTATTCCATTCCATATATATTCTATTCTATTCTATTCTATTCTATTCTATTCTATTCTATTCTATTCTATTCTATTCTATTCTATTCTATTCTTCATTCCAATGTCTATTCTATTCTATTCTATTCCATATTCCATTCCATTCCATTCCATTCTATTGTACTCTACTCTACTCCATTCCATATTCTATTCTATTCTATTCTATTCCATATTCCATTCCATTCTGTTCCGTTCCCTATTCTATTCTATTCTATTCTTTTCTATTCTATTCTTTTCTATTCTATTCTACTGTACTATACTGTACTGTACTCTACTCCATTCCATTCCACTCTACTCTACTCCACTCCATTACATATTCTATTCCATATTCCATTCCATTCCATTCCATTCCACAATATATGCTATATGCTATAGTCTATTCCATTCCATATATATTCTATTCTATTCTATTCTATTCTATTCTATTCTATTCTATTCTATTCTATTCTATTCTATTCTATTCTATTCCCATTAGTATTGTATTGTATTGTATTGTATTGTATTGTATTGTATTGTATTGTATTGTATTGTACTGTACTATACTGTACTCCACTCCACTCCACCCCACTCCATATTCTATTCCATTCCATATTCCATTCCATTCTATTCCATCCCATTCCATTCTCTGGATGGGGACCATGCCGCCAGCAAGTAAGTCGGTCAAGGCAGGGGAAGTGACGATTCTCCAGATGCTAACAGCCTACAGCTCTCAATATCTCAGACACTTGGACATCTGCAGTCCCCCAGAGAACGGTTTGGAGCAAAGCATGAGAAGATATGGAGCCTTACGGATCTTGGTTATTCATCAGTTTAATCAGTTCCTGGACCAGGTCTTCTTTCTTGAGATTCTGGCTGTACTTGATGACATCTGAGAAAAGCTGTTTTCCGTACTGAAGTTTCTTCCAGGGCGTATCCAGCAAAGAATTGCTCAAGCCGTATACCCCTGTGTGGCGAGACCAAATTTACCTTCAGGCGTTTCGCAATGAAGATGCCCACAGCAGTTGCTCACCTTGGTGAGAAGTTCACGACACGAACAAAAAACAAGCTACAGTAGTGGCCAAAATTGTGGAAACCTTTTGGGGAAAAGTGTGTTTTCTAAAATTAGCTAATAACGCCACTTTGTTTATTTTTTTTTTTGGAGTAGTACCATGAAATTATCTATCAACGGAAAGCTAATTTAATCAAGAATGTAATGCAATAACTTTTAGGAAGGATTTGCTATTAGAATAGCAGTTGAAGTAGAAAGAAGAAAAGTGCAACACGTAAAAACCCCCGAGATATACAAAAATGATCACCATAGAAAAAACGAGATACACAATGATCACCATAGAAAAAACGAAAAAAAAGAAAAAAAAGAAAAAAAAAGAAAAAACGAGACATACAAAAATGATCACCATAGAAAAAATGAGATATACAAAAATGATCACCATAGAAAAAATGAGATATACAAAAATGATCACCACAGAAAAAACGAGATATGCAAAAATGATCACCACAGAAAAAACGAGATATGCAAAAATTATCGCCATGTTAGTTAATCCTTAGTTGGGTAACCTTTAGCATGAATGACGGCCTTACAACGTCTTCCCATGGAGTGAACCAAGTCTTTGAGTTCCGCAGCTGTTCTAATGTGAAACCAAGATTGAAGGATGGCTTCTATTAACTGGGTTTGATTGCTGGGTCGTTTCTGACTAACCAGTTTCTTTAGTCGGCTCCATAGATTTTCCATTGGGTGAAGGTCTGGGCTATTCTCAGGCCATTCCAGCAGTGGAATAGGATGATCTTGAAACTCCAAAAAAATCCCAGTGGTGTTATTAGCTATCAAACCTCAAAAATACACTTTTCCCCAAAAGGTTTCCACAATTTTGGTCAATACTGTACGTTGGAGTAGAAACACGGAAACCCGGCCAGCATGGCTCGTCTCAGCTTAACTCTCGCTGCGCGTTAAATCATTTTACCTCGTGCGTGCAGCTCAATTTTAGGGAACTTAAAATGCTGGGAGACAGCGAAGATCTTGTGAAGCCACTTTGATCTTACAGGGTAAAAAAGGGGGATTATTAACTAGGCAGCAAGATATGCATTCACTGATTTTGCTTAGGGGAATAATGGATAATCTGGAAGGTTTATATGTTTGGAAGCTTGCTTAAAAAAGAGACGCTTCATTGCAACAATGAGACTTTATTATCCAGAGGCCTGTAGTTTTGCAACAGATAAGCTGGGAAATAAAAGCTTCGATGCCACGTGTTGCAGCATGATAAAAATCACTTTGCGAGGCACAGAATACTCTAAATGGAAACGGCTAATGGCAGGTTCGCAATTATCTTACCCACAAAGAGGTTTATTAGGGCTGTTTGATCAAAAGAATTCCCTGTTTGTTTTGTTCTCGGAGCTGGGTTATCACGAAAAGGCCCCAAATATACACACAATAGCAATAGCACTGAAGACTTATATACCGCTTCACGGTGTTTTACAGCGTCTGTGTCAGCGTATTGCCCCCCAACAATCTGGGTCCTCATTTTACTGACCTTGGAAGGATGGAAGGCTGAGTCAACCGGAAGGAAGGGAGGGAGGGAGGGAGGAAGGAGGGAGGGAAGGAAGGAAGGGGAAAAGGAAGAACAATAGCAATAGGACTTAGACTTATATACCGCTTCACAGTGCTTGCCAGCCCTCTCTAAGCGGTCTACAGAGTCAGCCTCTTGCCCCCAACAATCTGGGTCCTCATTTTACCCACCTCAGAAGGATGGAAGGCTGAGTCAACCGGAAGGAAGGGAGGGAGGGAGGGAGGGAGGAAGGAAGGAAGGAAGGAAGGGGAAAAGGAAGAACAATAGCAATAGGACTTAGACTTATATACCGCTTCACAGTGCTTGCCAACCCTCTCTAAGCAGTTTACAGAGTCAGCCTATTGCCCCCAACAATCTGGGTCCTCATTTTACTGACCTCAGAAGAATGGAAAGGCTGAGTCAACCAGGAGGGAGGGAGGAAGGAAGGAAAGACGGAAGGAAGGAAAAAAGGAAAAAAGAGCTATACTTATATACCGCTTCACGGTGTTTTACAGCCCTCTCTAAGCAGTTTACAGAGTCAGCCTCTTGCCCCCAACAATCTGGGTCCTCATTTTACTGACCTCGGAAGGCTAGAAGGCTGAGTCAATCTGAAGGAAGGAAGGGAAGGAGGGAGGGAGGGAAGGAAGGATGGAAGGAATAGCAATAGCAGACTTATATACTGCTTCACAGGGCTTCACAGCCCTCTCTAAGCGGTTTACAGAGTCAGCCTATTTTCTCCAACAATCTGAGTCCTCATTTTAACCAGTGTGGAAGGATGGAAGGCCAAGTCAACCTTGATCCTAGTGAGAATTGAACTGCCAAACTGCTGGCAGTCGGCAGTCAGCAGAAATAGCCTGCAGTACTGCACTCAAACCCACTGCGCCACCATGGCTCTCACACCAGGGGAGATGCGGCATCGCAGAATGACAAGAGTGGCCTTTTGCAATGCAAGTTTGGCCATTTGGGGGTGCATGATGTTTGTGTTACAACGCCATTACAGACTCCAAAGAGGCTTGAAACTATGTTCATTAAACTTGATCATTAAAAACACAATCCTGCAAATTTGAATGATGTTCCCTTTTTCCTCCTATGTAAAACCTATAACTTATGTAAATTATTGGGGGGGTGGGGAGAGGAAACTACCTGAGTTTATTTGTTTTTTTGGTAACATTGCCTTCTTATTAGGCAGGAGTGTCAAACTCAAATTTCATTGAGGATCATATCAGGGCTGTGGTTGTACCTGGGGGGGAGGGAAGGGCAGGGGGCGTTACTGACTGGGTGGGTGTGGCCAGCTTGACGCCACTCACTGGGCGTGGCCGACTGCATGGGCGTGGCCAGCTTGACGCCACTCCCCAAACTGCTGGCATGTTTCCTCTGTCAACTCGTAAAGCATTCCTGGATACCTTTCTCAAGGCCGCAGCCTACGTTACCAGAGGCAGCTGGAGAGGCATGTTTTCTACAGGCCGCAAAAGTGCTCTGTTGGAGAATGTGATTTATGACCCATCCTGGGAGGATGCGGGGGAGGGAAACATAGTTGGGAGGCAAATTAATGGGCAGAGCTGACTTCACTTGGGTATGTGCTGACATGTTGCTCCTGATAAATAACTGGATTTCTTTTGAAACTTGGCTCGAGGCTCATGAATTAATTAGGGCATACGTCAGAATCCTGTCGTCCTCTTTGCATTGGGTAGACCGGGCCAAAGCGACACGGGTAGACTGGGACTGCCCCCGCAGGCCGGATCTGACAACATCGTGGGCTGCATATGGCCCATGGGCCTTGAGTTTGACACCCCTGTCATTAGGGTTTATTTCTGTTGCTAAGCAATGTGGTTAATGGACGTTAAGCGAATCAGGAGGCTGTTAAGGAAATCCGGCTCCCCCCCATGGATTTTGCTTGTTGGAATCACGCTGGGAAAGCCGCAAATGGCGAGCCCATCACCCTGGACGCTGCAACATCTGAATTTTAATCGTGAGACCATGGGGATGTTGCATCAGTCGTAAGTGTGAGGAGCGGTCATAACTCACTTTTTTGTGTTGTTACTGTTTTTATTATGGCTGTACACCGCCCTGAGTCCTTCGGGAAAAGGGCGGTATAAAAATGCAATAAACTAAACTAAACTAACTTTCTCCAGTGTAACTTTGGTCGCTAAAGGAATGGTTGTAAATCAAAGACTACCTCTAATCTGTTCTCCCTGAAAGGTTGTTCTCCAGATGTGTTGCACCAACAACTCTTCATCATTCACACGAAAAACCATCAACACGTATCCCAACCTGCAAGTCACCTTGAAACTTGCGGTGTTAACAAACTGAACTTTAGAGATAGAAGCCTTTCTGGATTTTAGTCAACCGTCCAACCTTGGCAAATTTAAGACCGGTGGTCTTCAACTCCCAGAATTCTCGGCTGGCTGAGGAATTCTGGGAGTTGGAAGTCCACCGGTCTTAAAACTGCCACGGTCCAAAGCAAGCAGTAGCTGCCTACCTCTGAATCAGGGGTGGGCCTCTGGGGGTTTGGGAGAACTTCTAGCTAAGATTCTGTGCAGTTCGGAGAACCCCCAAACCCCACTCTTGTTTGGCTCCGCCCACCCCACCCCTCCCAAGAGTCCCCATGCGGCCTGTTCTGGATACAGGTAAGTGCAGGGCGTGCGTGGAGGCTCGGGGAGGGTGAAAAACGGGCCTACTGGATGTTCAGGAAGGCCGGAAATGGGCCTGTTTCCAATCTCCAAAAAGCCTCTGGAACCTGGGGAGGCTGTTTAAGCCCTCCTGGAGGCTCAAGGAAAGCCTCTGGAGCCTGGGGAGGGCAAAAACGCACCCCACTCACCGCCATGGTGCAGGAGGCTGACTAGGCCACGCCCACCATGGCCATGCCCACCCAGCAACTGGGCAGAGAACCCCTTGCTAAAATTTTTGAATCCCACCCGTGCTTTGAATTTACTCAAAATATGACATATATCCCTTGGTCTTCATGTCCATCATGGCAAAACACACACATGCAGGTATGCAGCCAAACCACTGCTTTATATAAATCAAGGTACCCCTGTTATTGGCTTTTTTTTTTAAATTTAACCCACCGGGATTTAGGAAGAGAGGTTCTGGGTCTCCTTTGTTTCCGTAATAGTAAATTACATCTCCGTTATTGGTGCTAAAAGATAAAAATAGAAGAAGAAGAAGTAGGGAAAAAAAAGTTCTCCTTGTAAAAACTGGCAGCTTAAATCTTTGATTCAGTTCTACTTATCTTTTATTTGAACGTTGTCATTAACATCTACTACATCTTTATTTACTGATTAGCCCTTGAGCCATATCAAAGTGCAAAGTTCCAGAAACAGATTATTACTAAAATTTGATAAAAGCAATTTAAAATGGAACTGGAATAAAATACGATTTAAAATGAAATTGGAATAAAAAAACAGTATAAAATGAAATTGGAATAAAATACAATAATTTAAGATATAAATATATGAGGAAACCATATTTCGGTGCCCCCCACCCCTGCAATCTACCCCAATTGGTCCCAAATAGGCCAATCACAACTGAACCATTTTGCTTAAATACCGTGCTATGTTAAATGTTATTTTCATATTCAGGCCGCACATAAGGGAAGTTGTTTTGATATGGTTATCTCACTGGGTCATTTGTTTGGTATACAGACAGAGGTACTTGGTGGCTCAGTGGCTAAGATGCTGAGCTCGTTGATCGAAAGGTCGGCAGTTCAGCGGTTCGAATCCCTAGGGACGCATAACGGGGTGGGCTCCCGTGACTTGTCCCAGCTTCTGCCAACCTAGCAGTTCGAAAGCAGGTAAAAAATGCAAGTAGAAAAAATAGGGACCACCTTTGGTGGGAAGGGAACAGCGTTCCGTGCACCTTTGGCGTTGAGTCATGCCAGCCACATGAGGCATCTTCAGACAGCGCTGGCTCTTCGGCTTTGAAACGGAGATGAGCACCGCCCCCTAGAGTCGGGAAGGACTAGCACAATATGTGTGAGGGGAACCTTTACCTTTACCTGTCTCTCATCCTCTTCTATAGGCAACAATCAAATAGGATGTGATGATTGTTGACTTCTACCTCCGCCAATCCGCAAATGGATTCAGTTCTAATGTTGTGCAATCTTTAGCCCAGCAAGATTTCCCCCACACCTCCCTCTGTTCAGAAATCAGCAAACTATTTTTCTTTTCTTCAAATGAATCTGGTGACATTTGTGCAGCAGGGACATTGGTTAAGAAAAGCGAGCGGAGGACTCCAGTATATGGGGGGGAAAAGAATATCTTTATAGATTTGATCAAATGAATCTGCTTTTAAAATTAACTAAAAAAAACAAAACAGAAACCCAACACTTTTGAAATTAGCAGCTTAAGATCCGATGAGGAAAATACATTGGCTGGACATGGAATTGCCCGAGAGCAGCTCGCTTTTTCTGCCTTCAAAGTATTAAAAGAAAAGAAAATTCCATTTGTCCAGTGAGAATTTGATTATTCCCTTCCCAACGTTTCCATCCGCAATGTTAGAAGCATCGAAGATGTGTCCAGTATGCTAAATTAGCCCAGTTTCTTGTGCCAATTGCATTTAGTTGGTTGTTAATATTTTCCTACGTATTTCACTGGATCAGCCGATTGGATATTCTAATCACATCTCCTTCGTTGTAAAATCCATGCCTGCTATTTTTATCCTCCCGGGATAATCACCAACTGCATTCAAGAACCAATTAGATTTTTAAAAAAACAAACAAACTTAAAATTACCATACCATAAATAGGACTCAATGTCAACGCACACCTATGGAATTAAGGAAGGAGGGGGGGGGGGGAAGAAAAGCCAAATCAACAGACCACCCAATCTTTAACGAAGGAAAAACGTGCTGTGGGAAGGGGGGGAAAAAAAATAAGTCCATCAGCAGAATAAAATTATCTGCGTAGATGTGCATAATCAACTCGTCCCCAAACAAATGAAAAGTTAATTAGTCAAATATATGCAGTGATATGAATTAAGACATCCATCTTCGGTACCATAAAACCTTCAGAGGGAAATTAACTAACTCCCTAATATTTGTCGAGCTTAAATAGGGGGAAAGCTCAGCTTAAAGGCAGATGTTTTTCGTCTGCTAGCGGAACGGTGGAGTTCGAAAGCACCGTCTCTTTTTTTTTTCCCCGACAGGTAAAACTACAGGTGTGTTTTTGGCCACTTTTAGACCACCGATCGGGGCCCTGGTGGAACAGGCAAGATTATTGCAAGGGGAAGTTCCACCAGCTCAAAGCAAAAATAAAAAAAAATTAAAAAATGGTTTTAAGGAAGAACAGGCCAGGTCTTGGCAACAGGCATCACGAAAACCTGGAAACATGTTATACAGGCAAGCAAGCAAGCAGGTAGATGCTGTTAGCACATCAAAAATGAGCAAAGGAAGAAGGAAACAGGATAGATCTTAATAAAGGGGAATTGTTGTAGCTCAGGGTTGAAATGAGGAGCCCTTGGTGCTCTCTGAGCTTGGTAGCTTTCTTACAGACGTTTCACGACCCAACTAGGGAACATCATCAGTGCTAGAAGGGAGTGGGCATGGTGGAGAGGAGGAGGAGGAGAACTGTGGGAGTGCCTGGTGCACTCTGAGCTTGGTGGCTTTCTTGCAGAAATTTCATAACCGAACTAGGGAACATCATCAGTGCTGGAAGGGAGTGGGGTTTGTGGAGAAGGAGGAGAGGAGGAAGAGGAGAAGGAAAGAAAGGAGGAGGAGGAGGAGAAAGTGGAAAAGAGAAGGAAGAGGAGAGGAGGAGGAGGGAAGAATGGAAGAAGAGGAGGAGGAAAGAAAGGAGGAGGAGGAAGGTGAGGAGGAAAGAATGGAGGAGGAGGAGGAGGAGGAGGAGGGGTGGAGGAAGAATGGAAGAAGAGGAGGAGGAGGAAAGAAAGGAGGAGGAGGAAGGTGAGGGGGAAAGAATGGAGGAGGAGGAAGAGGAGAAAGTGGAAGAGAGAAGGAGGAGGAGAAAAGAATGGAGGAGGAAGAGGAGAGGAGGAGGAAGAATGGAAGAACAGGAGGAGGAGAAAAGAAAGGAGGAGGAGGAAGGTGAGGAGGAAGGAATGGAGGAGGAGGAAGAGGAGAAAGTGGAAGAGAGAAGGAGGAGAAAAGAATGGAGGAGGAACAAAAAAGGAGTAGGAGTAGGAAGAGGAGAGAAGAAGGAAAAAATGGAGGAGGAGGAGGAGGAGGAGGAGAAAGAAGAGAGGAGGAGGTGGAAGTGGAGAGAAGAAGGAAGAAAGAAAGGAAGAGGAGTGTGGGATCTTCGATGCTCTCCGAGCTTGGCTGTTTGATGATGACAAAAGCACTAATGTTATCTAGTTTGGGTAATGAAAGGTCTGTAAAAAAACCAAAATAAAAATAAAAAAACCAAATCCAGCCAAGCTCAGAGAGCACCAAGGACAGGTCGTTTTCTCCGAACACCTCCAAGCTTTTCAGGACGATCTTGCGAAGCTGCCGCTAGAGGTCTCGCTCCCCCCTCCCGATCAGCTTTCGGCTTGCCAGCCTGGGAACAGTCAATTCCTCAAACAAGATCTTGAGTTTATGGAGCTGGCTCCCCAGCATCGGGGAATCTTATCCTTCGCTCAGGAGATGCGCTTCTTATTTATGGCCAGCAAACCACTTCAACACCGCCGCTGATAAATTGAGCCAGTCTCCAGCTGCAATTTTTACATAATATGCAAGCTTTCCTCAACCAGCCCTCCCTGCGCGGGATTGAAAGGGGTGGGTGGGGGGAAGGTTGCAGAAGTGTGTATCTGTGTGTGTTTAAGTGTTCATAGAGACGTTTCTGCACGACAGCAAAAACGAGAATTTTCCTGCGTTCTGTTTTTGTTAGCGAACGGAGGAGTGGACACTCAAAAGATCATGAAAACAACAGTAGGCTTAGCAGCCTCCTCTCCTCCACCAAGACTAAGTTAATACAGGTAGTCCTTGACTTATAGCCACAATGGAGCAACCCCCCACCCCCCAGCGGTGGGATGCAAATAATTTAACAACTGCCCTAATGACCAGCTGGGTAGGCGTGGCTCAGTGGTCATGTGACCATGTGGGCACGGCCAACTCAATGTCACTCACATCGATGGGCGTTTCACTTTAGCTGTTACAATGTAATAAGGGCTAACCAGAGAGGCAGTTTCTTTAAGCAGGGCGATAAAGATTAGGCTAGGAACACCACCAGAATGTTTCCTTTCTGCCTTCCTTACAGGATTAGCCCTGTAAATTGGAAAAAAAAGAAAATAAGATTTCTTCCAACAACCGGTTCTCCAAGCTGCTTAGAAAGTTAACAACCGGTTCTCCCGAATAGGTGCGAACTGGCTGAATCCCACCACTGCCCTCCCCCCATTTCCGTTGCTAAGCGAGACGTCTGTCAAGTGAATTTTGCTCCACGTGACGACCTTATTTTGCTGCGAAGTGAATCGCTGCAGCGACGTGTGAATCTGGCTTCCCCGCTGAATTTTGCTGGCCAGCAGGTCGCAAAATGGGGAGATGACGTGACCCTCCTTCCCCCCTCCCCCCGGTGGGATAGTGTAACCGTCGTAAAGATGAATCGGTTGCCAAGCGTTTGAATTTTGATCACCTGAACGTGGGGATAGAATAGAATAGAATAGAATGAGTTGGGAAGGGACCTTGGAGCAGTGGTGGGTTGTCCCCGGTTTGAACCAGTAGTAAAACTGGTGGGAGGCTCTGCCCACTGATCCTGATGTCATCAGAAGCGATCTGCGCATGCGCAGAAGCAAGGCACATGCACGATCCCATTGCGAACTGGTAGTACAGGTAAGTAGACCCCAACCCTGCCTTGGAGATTTTCTAGTCCAGCCCATTGCTCAAGCAGGACAACCTATCCCAGTGATGGCGAAACGTTTCAGGCCGCGTGGAAATGTCGCGAGCATGTGAGCGCTCGTCGGGGCTGCCAAACTTCTGGGTTTCCAGAAAAGCCAAACTTCTGGGTTTTAGCACACCTGTGCGCCGGATAATCAGCTGGCCGGTGCGCATGCACAGGCCGGTTTTTGGCACTGTCGCATCTATGAAGGGATCGCGCTCCGGAAAAGCTGAACTTCTGGGTTGTAAGCACACATGCGTGCCCGATGATCAGCTGGCTGGCACGCATGTGCAGGATGGCTTTTGGCACTGCCCGGTATGTCAAGAACAGCTGATCGTCGTACGTGCGTGAGCGCCAGAAACCCAGAAGAGAAACAGGCAAGGCTGCGTGTGCCGGGCGACATGGCTTCATGTGCCACTTTGGGCACGCGTGCCATGGGTTCACCATCCCGGACCTATACCATTTTAGATAAGTGACTGTCTCTAGACTCTTCTTAAAAACCTCCAGTGACAGAGCGCCCACGATTTCTGGTGGCAAGCTGTTCCGCTAGCTAATTGTCCTCACTGTTAGGAAGTTTCTCCTGAATTTCCAGATGCTGGAGGGTTGTAAGGGTGAAAAATAAGTCCCTTTTTTTTAATGCTGTTATAACTCTGAACAGTCACTAAACAAACTGAGGACTATCACGACATTGGGAACCCAAGATACCAGCTCACCCGTGAAACCTAATAAGAAAAATGACACTTTGCTCAGCTATTTACATCCAAGTATCTGGAATCTAAATCCGACATTTTTCCTGGCTAAAGTGGAACTAATCCACTGCCTTCTGACCCCTCCCTGGTTCTCCCCTCCTTTCCATCTTTTACACCCCATCACTTCCTTCCTACGGGTTGATTTCACATCCTTATCTCTTCTTTTTATTTCTTTCTTTCAGTTACATATCTTCCGAAGAAAGAGAAACGGTTTTGCATATTTTGAAATGTGGATACCATTCAGGGTGAATTTAGCAGCTTTCGTCTCTGTTTCCCCCCCCACTTTTTTTTTTTTAAAAAATATTGAGGCTAGGCACCGTCGGTAGCGTGTTCGGCTCTTGTTTGATTTATGTCAGCTTACGAAGCTGGAAAAAAATACATTCCCGTCGCTTTCTGAAAGCCGTTTGCAAAGAAAGCCATTTGCATAGTTTAGGACAGGCTGCCGCAATATACTGTACATCCATTTCGGCGTTTTAAAATTCAGGCACGCTTGTTCTGACAGATGAACATAATTCCGTCTGCGTCTAAAATAGAATTTTTTTAAAAAAATAATTTTATTAGCAGCCACCCTGGGATATCGGCACGTTGGCAGTTTATCCCTGCTTCTAGCTTATGGCTCAGGCTAAAAATACGGAGTATTTATTGCATTCTTCACTTGATAACCATTTCCAAGTCTCTACCCCTTTCTCTCTCTCTCTTTCTTTTTCTTTTTTTTCTTTTTTTCTCTGTCTTTCATTTTCTCTCTTCCTTCCTTTTTCTTTCTTTTTCTGTTTTCTCTCTCTCTCCCTTCCTTCCTTTTTCTTCTTTTCCTTTTTGTTTTCTCTCTCTTTCCTTCCTTTTTCTTTCTTATTTCTTTCTTTTTCTGTCTTTCTCTCTCTCCCTTCCTTCCTTTTTCTTCCTTTTTCCTCTTTCTGTTTTCTCTCTCTTTCCTTCCTTTTTCTTCTTTCTTTCCTTTTTGTCTTTCTCTCTCTCTCCCTCCCTTCCTTCCTTTTTCCTCTTTTTTGTTTTCTTTCTTTCTTTCCTTCCTTCCTTTTTCTTTCTTCTTTCTTTCTTTCTTTTTCTGTCTTTCTCTCTTTCTCCCTTCCTTCCCTTTTCTTTCTTTTTCCTTTTTTTGTTTTCTTCCTTTCTTTCTTTCCTTCCTTCCTTCCTTTTTCTTTCTTCTTTCTTTCCGTCTTTTTCTGTCTCTCTTTTTCTTTCTTCCTTTCTTTTTCTGTCTGTCTGTCTGTCTCTCTCTCTCTCTTTCCTTCCTCCCTTTTCTTTTTCTTTTTTCTTCTTTCTTTCTTTCTTTCTTTCTTTCTTTCTTTCTTTCTTTCTTTCTTTCTTTCTCTCTTTCTCTCTCTCTCTCTCTCTCTTTCCTTTTTATTTCCTTCTCTCTCTCTCTCCCCCCACCCTTTTCTTTCTCCATTTCGCATCCTGTGGATTAATCCTCACTCTCGTCTTCTGGGTTTTCCATTTGCACAACCATCCAGGTCACAGTTGTCCCATAGGTGCTTTTTCAAAAGGGGCTTTTTCTTCAGGAACTGATGAAGCTTCTTGGATGAGAAGCGAAATGTTTTCAATAATAATAACAAAAAAAGGACTAAGACAGTCCAGTTGCCTTTTGAAACAGAACTTTGGGGACAAGCAAAAGATGAGTTCATATTGAGATGGACAACCAACCTCCTCTTGCCATGCCTAGTCACATCAGTGACAGAATTCTTTACCCTTCAAAGAGAAGGAACGCAAGCCAGCTATTGAGCAGGTCCTGAAGTGGGTTTCATATTTCTTTTTTTTTTTTAAAGCAAACCTACCCTGCACCACCTGCGCAAGCATGTGATTTTTGCACAGGCAATGCACACGCGCGAATGCCATCTGCGCACCGGAGATTCGAACACCAGCTGGGGGAGGGGTTGCACGCATTCACAGCTGCAGGTGAGTTGGGCGACAGCTCGCGTCCCTGGAAAGATGGCTCTGCGTGCTTCCTCGGGCACGCATGCCATAGGTTCACCATGACGGTACTATGGTATCGAGAGACAGGCAGACAGACAGAAAGGATGGAGGGAGGGAGAAAAGAGATGGGAAAGAGGTGGGGGGGGAAGAAAGAAAAAGAACAAAAAAAGGAATGAAAAAAAGAAGAGAAAGAGATGGGAGGGAATGAGGGACGGAGGAAGGAAGGAATGAGATGGGAAAGAGGGAGGGAGAGATGGGAAGGGAGGGAAGGAGAGAGAGAAGAGAAAGAGGGAGGGAGGTAGAGAAGAGAGAGCAAAAGAGAGAGGGAGAGAGAGAGGGAAGGAGAGAAGAGAATGGGAAAGAAAGAGGGAGGGAGAGAGAGAGGGAAAGAGAGAGAGGGGGAGGGAGGGAAGGAGAGAGAAGAGAGAAAGAGAGGGAGGGAAGGAGAGAAGAGAGGGAAAGAGAGAGGGGGAAGGAGGGAGAGAAGAGAGAAAGAGAGAGGGAGGAGGGGGGAAGGAGAGGAGAGAGGGAAAGAGAGGGAAAGAGAGGGGGGAGGGAGGGAAGGAGAGAGAGAAGAGAGAAAGAGAGGGAAGGAGGGAAGGAGAGAAGAGAGAGAGGAAGGGAAAGAGAGAGAAAGAGGGAGGGAGGGAAGGAGAGAGAGAAGAGAGAAAGAGAGGGAAGGAGGGAAGGAGAGAAGAGAGAGAGGAAGGGAAAGAGAGAGAAAGAGGGAGGGAGGGAAGGAGAGAGAGGAGAGAAAGAGGGAGGGAGGAAGGGAAGGAGAGAAGAGAGAGCGAAAGAGAGAGTGAGAGGGAAAGAGAGGGAGAGAGCGGGGGAAAGAGAGAAGAAAATCTTAGAGGACTGTGGACAGAACTGTGCTGAGTCGATGAGTAAGATCTTCATGGATTCCCACTTGCCCATAAATTGTAAGGTTGCAATGCAAATGAGCAGCGCGTGCAAAAAAGTTTCCTTAATACAAAAATTAAGTGAAATAAATAAGGAGAGCTTTGTGTGGTGACTAAACCTAGGGCCATTGTTTATTATGCCCAGATCAGCCAGGATTCCTGCTAACCTTGGTTTAAAGCCGGCTTGTTATCCTGGCCAAGATTCCATGCATTCAGTGATGGTATGAACCAGCTCACCTAGCTGGCTTTCATGCCTACAGTGGGGACTAGAACTCACAGTCTCCTGGTGATTGGCCCTGAGTCACCCAGTTGGCTTTCATGCCTAAGACGGGACTAGAATTCACAGTCTCGTGGTGATTGGCCCTGAGTCACCCAGTTGGTTTTCATGCCTAAAACGGGACTAGAATTCACAGTCTCCTGGTGATTGGCCCTGAGTCACCCAGTTGGCTTTCATGCCTAAGGAGGGACTAGAATTCACAGTCCCCTGATGATTGGCCCTGAGTCACCCAGTTGGCTTTCATGCCTAAGGAGGGACTAGAATTCACAGTCTCCTGGTGATTGGCCCTGAGTCACCCAGTTGGCTTTCATGCCTAAGGAGGGACTAGAATTCACAGTCTCCTGGTGATTGGCCCTGAGTCACCCAGTTGGCTTTCATGCCTAAGGCGGGACTAGAATTCACAGTCTCCTGGTGATTGGCCCTGAGTCACCCAGTTGGCTTTCATGCCTAAGGAGGGACTAGAATTCACAGTTTCCTGGTGATTGGCCCTGAGTCACCCAGTTGGCTTTCATGCCTAAGGCGGGACTAGAATTCATAGTCTCCTGGTGATTGGCCCTGAGTCACCCAGTTGGCTTTCATGCCTAAGGCGGGACTAGAATTCACAGTTTCCTGGTGATTGGCCCTGAGTCACCCAGTTGGCTTTCATGCCTAAAGAGGGACTAGAATTCACAGTTTCCTGGTGATTGGCCCTGAGTCACCCAGTTGGCTTTCATGCCTAAAGAGGGACTAGAATTCACAGTCTCCTGGTGATTGGCCCTGAGTCACCCAGTTGGTTTTCATGCCTAAAACGGGACTAGAATTCACAGTCTCCTGGTGATTGGCCCTGAGTCACCCAGTTGGTTTTCATGCCTAAAACGGGACTAGAATTCACAGTCTCCTGGTGATTGGCCCTGAGTCACCCAGTTGGCTTTCATGCCTAAGGCAGGACTAGAATTCACAGTCTCCTGGTGATTGGCCCTGAGTCACCCAGTTGGCTTTCATGCCTAAAACGGGACTAGAATTCACAGTCTCCTGGTGACTGGCCCTGAGTCACCCAGTTGGCTTTCATGCCTAAGGCGGGACTAGAATTCACAGTCTCCTGGTGATTGGCCCTGAGTCACCCAGTTGGCTTTCATGCCTAAGGTGGGACTAGAATTCACAGTCTCCTGGTGATTGGCCCTGAGTCACCCACTCATGCTTAAGGAAGCTCTAGAACTCAAGTCTCCTGGTTTTTAGCCTGGCGCCTTAACTACCAAACTGGCTCTAGTGATTAAACTAAGTTAAGTAACTCAAAACCAAGTTAAATAGAAACTGGGCTTTCTGCCCAAAAGAGATAGCCTTGTAGTTCAACTACTACATGGAGAAAAAGGCCAAAAATTCAAAAGCCTCTTGACAGTGAGATGGGCAACAAACGAACAAACAAACAATAAAGTATCTGAACATGGTTTAAACTACAAACAGCCTTTGCATTTGACGCACAGCAATTATTCAAATTCTTTGATAATCACTTCTTTTGCTCTTCTGCCTTGCTTTCTGCTAATCAGAAGTTAAGAAATCCTTGAGTACCGAGATAGGACTGGAATTAATGAAATCCATTATTAATTGAGTGAGGGGACGTGATAAGAAGCCAATTCATCAAAGCCAGCTCTTCGGATGTACTTACGGAGCCCGATTGTACAATAAAAATAAAAATAAAACAACAATCGTCCTAATTTTATTGACAAGTCAGTCCCTGGTGGCTTATTTTTAATGTCGGTCCTTGGGCAAAATGGATATTAATTTCTATTTGGAGGGAGTAATGTAGGAATAAGAATTCTTGAAATGTAAGGATGGGGGTGGGCCGAGACGGTGGGCGATGCATTAGACGTGCAGGCTTGCTAATTCAGAACATCTGCAGTTTGTTTTTCCTACATTCGGGGTTTCCCCAGAAGTATCTCTGCAAATATACACACCTCCGTTGTTAAAAAACCCGCTGCCAGTAATTTTGGAAGTGAGAAAAACGACAACGACGACAACAACCAGGTTCTCATTCCCAAAAAGGATGATTGCACATCCTAATGCTAGCATGGACGGGAGGGGGGGGGGATCTATTGGAGATTTATTGAGGGATCTCTTGCTTGAGGGATCTGGCACCTCCTAGTTACGAAAAACCCCCACATTTGTAGAGCCTTGATGGCGCAGTGGTTAGAATGCAGTATTGCAGGCTAACTCACTGCCCACTGCCAGCAGTTCAATCCTGACTGGCTCAAGACTGACTCAGACTTCCATCCTTCCGAGGTGGGTAAAATGAAGGCCCAGATTTTTGGGGGGCAAGAGGCTGACTCTGTAAACCACTTAGAGACAGCTGTAAAAGCACTATGAAGCAGTATATAAGTAAGGGCTATTGCCCTTCCTTCCTTCCTTCCTTCCTTCCTTCCTTCCTTCCTTCCTTCCTTCCTTCCTTCCTTCCTTCCATCCATCCATCCATCCATCCATCCATCCATGGAGCACAGTGGTTCAAATGCAGTATTGCAGGCTTAACTCTGCCCACTGCCAGCAGTTCAATCCTGACTGGCTCAAGGTTGACTCACTCTTCTATCCTTCCGAGGTGGGTAAAATGAAGGCCCAGATTTTTGTGGGGCAAGAGGCTGACTCTGTAAACTGCTTAGAGATGGCTGTAAAAGCCCTGTGAAGCGGTATAAAAGTCTAAGGGCTATTGCCCTTCCTTCCTTCCTTCCTTCCTTCCTTCCTTCCTTCCTTCCTTCCTTCCTTCCTTCCTTCCTTCCTTCCTTCCTTCCATCCATCCATCCACCCACCCACCCATCCACCCACCCACCCATCCATCCATCCATCCATCCATGGTGCACACGTCCATCCATGGTGCACACGGGCTCTAATCTGCTCAAATTTCCACTATCAGACCCCCACAATTGTTTCATATATTTTTTTTGTCTTATTACCAGAAGAGACAGCTGAACCACCCCGGTTTTAATGCTTTGGAATCTGCCAACAGCATCCCAGCAAAATCCAAGCGGTAATGAACCCGTCAGAATTGATCCATGAAAACATAAAAACACTGGACGTCTCTCTCTCTCTCTCTCTCTGTCTCACACACGCACACAAACATATACACACCCATCTTGCTATATCGGGCCTATAAACCAAAGTGCTTTGCAAGGATTGTTTTACAGCGGGCATAAAAACGTGAGCATCGATGGGCGGGGGGGGGGGGGGAAGGTGGGGGGGTGGGGGAGGGAAGATGGAGAAAGACAGAAAAAAGCAGGCTGGGGATGGGCTGGAAATAACGAAGTGCCGTTTTCAGGAGAAGGATGGTGGATTCGCTCTCTTTTCATCCAATGCTCACAAGGTAATCCCAACAGTAAAGGTAAAGGTTCCCCTTGCACATCTGTGCTAGTCATTCCCGACTCTAGGGGGCGGTGCTCATCTCTGTTTCAAAGCCGAAGAGCCAGCGCTGTCCGAAGACGTCTCCGTGGTCACGTGGCCGGCATGACTCAACGCCAAAGGCACACAGAATGCTGTTCCCTTCCCACCAAAGGTGGTCCCTATTTTTCTACTTGCATTTTTTACCTGCTTTCGAACTGCTAGGTTGGCAGAAGCTGGGACAAGTCACGGGAACTCACCCCGTTACGCGGCACTGGGGATTCGAACTGCTGAACTGCCGACCTTTCGATCGACTTAGCCAGTGAGCCACCGCATCCACAGACAGATAGATGGATGGACATAATTGCAGAAAAAAGAGAAAACAAGTTGCCTCCAGAAGCTGTGAATGCTCCAACACTGGAAGTTTTTAAAAAGGGATTGCACAACCATTTGCCTGAAATGGTATAGGGCTGTGATGGCGAACCTATGGCACGGCTGCCACAGGTGACACGCGGAGCGATATCGGTGGGCCCTTGAGCTCAGCTCCACCGCGCATGCATGCGCACCTCCAGCTAATTTTTGGAATGCAGGGGGGTGGGGTGCATGCGGGAGACACACGTACATGCATAGGGGGTTGTGCAAGCATGCATGGGGGCTGTGATTATGCGCGAATGCATGGGGGCGGGTGGAGCCTGGGATGTGTGTGTGGTGCGCCCTCCACGGCCACCATTGACGTATAAGATCCCTTCTAATTCGGTTAATCTAATCAAAACCCCAAGAGACCCATCCGTCTCTTATTCCTGGCTTCAAAATAGCTCTAAAAACACCATCGGTGTCGTTTTAGTGTTTTAATACTTTAATTACAGATAGCCCCCGACTTCCATTTAGTGACCGTTCAAAGTTACGACGGCACTGAAAAAAAGGGACGGACGATTGCTTTTCTCAATTCAACCGCTGTGGCATGACCCCGCGGTCAGGTGATCCAAATTCAGACTCATAGTTATGACGGTTTGCGGCGTCCCCGGGGTCATGGGATCCCTGTTTGCGAACTCCTGACAAGCAAAGTCCGTGGGGAAAAAGCCAGGTCCGTTGAACAACCGTGGTACTAACTTTTTTTTAAAAAAATTGATTTATATGCCGCCCTTCTCCGGAGACTGAGGGCGGCTTACAATGCGTTAAGCAATAGCCTTCATACTTTTGTATATTTTATACAAAGTCAGCTTATTGCCCCCACAAACTGGGTCCTCATTTGACCCACCTTAGAAAGGATGGAAAGCTGAGTCGACCTTGAGCCTGGGGAGATTCGAACTTACAGTAATTGCAGGCAGCTGGCAGCTAAGTGCTACTTAACAGCACTTTAGTGCACTACACCACCAAGGCTCTTATAAACCCTTCCTTCCTTCCTTCCTTCCTTCCTTCCTTCCTTCCTTCCTTTCTTTCTTTCTTTCTTCGATTTATATGCCGCCCTTCTCCGGAGACTCAGGGCAGCTTACAATGTGTTAAGCAATAGCCTTCATACGTTTGTATATTTATACAAAGCAACTTATTGCCCTCACAATCTGGTTCCTCATTTTACCTACCTTAGAAAGGATGGAAGGCTGTGTCAACCTCGAGCCTGGTGAGATTTGAACTTGCAGTAATTGCAGACAGCTGAATGTTAATCACAATGCTTTTTAGTCTGCCGCGCCACCAGGCTCTTGACAACGGCAGCGATTCATTTAGCGGCTGTGGCATGAAAGGGTGTAAAAACGGGGCAAAATTCACTGAACGCACGTCTGGCTTTGCAAGGGAAATGTTGGGCTCACTTCAGTGGTGGGTTGCTCCAGGTTCGGTCTGGTTCTTGCGAACCGGTAGTAATGGCGGCAGGTTATCGTCATCACTGACGATCTGAGCATGTGCAGAAGCGCGCGGGAACGCTCCCGTTGCGAACCGGTAGTAAAAGTAAGTGGAACCCACCCCTGGCTCACTTGTGGTCGTATGTGGAGGACGACCCCTAATTTTTTTTTACTTACTTTATAACTTGCCAGCCTCCAAAAATTACCTCAGAGGGCAGTGATGGCTAATCTTTTTGCCGTCGTGTGCCAAAAGCGGGGGTCGTGTGGGGGTGTCGCGCGTCTATGTGCCCACACCCATAATTCAATGTGCCCCGCTCCCACCGAGTATGCGTGTGACACCCCCCTCCCCCCACTTTTGGCACATGATGGCACAGTGGGCCCAGTTGGCCTGTTTTTCCCTTTCCCTAGGCTCCAGAGCCTTCCTTGGAGCCTGGGGAGGGCAAAAACGCTCTCCCACCTCAAGAGGCTCTCTGGTGGCCAGAAACAGTCTTTTTCCTGACTTCCGGTGGGCCCGGAAGGCCCGAAAATCAGGTGGCCGGCGCACACATGCGCGCTGGAGCTGAACTAGGGCAATGCTCGCGTGCCCACAGATATGTCTCCATGTGCCACCTGTGGCACGCGAGCCATAGGTTTGCCATCACAGTCATAGGGGATATAGGGGGCATAAAAATGTAATAAATAAGGAAAGGAAATGTAGGTTATCCAAAGTTTCTTCTCTCTATTGGAAGCCACCTCCGCTTTTTCCCTTCTTCTCCTTTTTCCATCCTCTGTTCTAGGATGGCTTCTCGCTTCGTGGCAGACAGTCCAAGGGCACATTAGCAAATCAAGACCGCTGACCTGTAGTTACAATCCCGCTGGGATTTGCAGATTGGTGCTCCCGCTGAAGACGTTTGGAAAAGTTTTAAAGGGAAACTTCGGAGCGACCTACCTCGACTCGCAAGCTGCCTTTCGGTGAATTCTAATAGCCTCCTGGACACGGTGGAGGAGTTTAAAAATGAAATGAAATAAAATAAAATAAGATCTACCACCCACTGCTTCGACCTTCAAGATGTGGCCTTTAAAAAAAGCAGGTTTGTCTCAAACGATGGTCGTGATGACCGTGGATTCAGCATCATCTCTTCATCTCGGAGATCTGAGGCCTACTTTTCTGACCCAGCTCCCCAAACACGACTAACCCTCTGAAGTTAACTCAAAGATTCCTTTATTAGGAGTGCCGGCAGCCCCGGCAAAAAGTTTCTCTCTCAACACAGGCTAACAAGTCTATCCGGCAGGGAGATGAATCTGTCACATCTATTCATCTCCGCCCCCTGCCTTTTATCCCCAGAGCTAGGGTGGGGCTTCGCTAGCAGCAATGGCTCTTCCGTCCCAAGGACCAGCTCATAGATTTCCACTACTCTCCTCTCCTCTGCCTTCTGTGCATCCACGCGTCAGGTACTGGACCCAGCTGTTCCTCCTCTTCCTCATCAGCCACCTCCAGACCTGGGGGTTGTTGACTCTCCATCTGAGGGCCGATGGACGGTCTCTGTCTCTATCTCTGACAGCTCCATTCCATCTTCTCCCTCGGAGCTCTCAGGTTCCCTTGATGCTGGCCCAGACTCCCATGCCTCCTCCTCCTCCTCATCTGATTCGGCTGCTGGAGGGGGCTGTCAGTCGACAAGCCGCAACAGCTACCTTGACTCACAAGCTGAGGTGAATTCTAATAGTCTCGTGGACATGGAGGAGGCCTTTTTAAAAAATGGTAATAAAATCTACCACCCACCGCTTTGACCTTCAAAATGTGGCCTTTCTAAAAACCAACGGTCATAATGACCATTGATTCACCATCGCCTCTCGTTCGCGGAGATCAGAAGCCTACGCTATATTTATTCTTGCTTGTGTCTGAAGTACAACGTAGAGGGAGAACAGTAATCCTCATTTTGTGGTAAAGAAAACCAACATGAGGGTCTCGGCATGTTTTGAAAAGTCAGCATCGTTCCTCTTTGGCTCTGAGTTCAGCGATTAATTTTTCTAAAGAGCTGCTCATCCATTCTTCCGAGCGGCTTGATCAAGCTGTCAGAAAAGGATCTCCGAAGCAATTATTACCAAGGATGTTTTCCCTGTCCTTGTCAAAATATGTACGACGGAGCTGTGATTTGCAGTCAAGAGAGGGTAACCTTTTCTTTCCGTTCTTTCTTTTTGAACATCGCTTTCGCAATCGAGGGTCAGATAACGATAGGATGTTTTCGGTCCCAGCGGGAAGAGTCATTTCTTTCAAGAATTTTGATTGGGGATGTGCACAGTTTAAACTGCTCCGGGTTCATTCAAAGATTTTGGCTCATCACCCATAACACCAGGGCTACATCTGGCATCGTGGCACCAGAGTTTCATTTTTTAAAAATCCCACTTTGATTCATCCGTAAGTAACTCAAGATGGCGAATATGTCTAAAAGATACCGTCTTTTTCAAAGTATAAGATGAACCTTAGTTTTTGGGGAGGAAAGAAAGAAAAAAGCTGACTGGCGGGTGGATCGGCCTCCCGGAATACCCCCAATAAGCTGTTCCCAGAGGTGAATTTTAGCAACAGGTTCGTTGGTTGTGAGCTCTGTGCCTTGCTTTTTTTCCTGCCTCTGAAACTTCTGAAACTCTGTTTCAGAAAAAACTTTTTTTCCTGCCCCCGAAAGCCTCCGAAACAGAGCTTCAGAAAAAAAAGCCTCTGAAGCTCTGTTTGGGGCTTGGGAGCTTTTTTCTGAAGCTTCGTTTCTGATGCTTTTTCCAGCCTCTGAAACCTCTGTTTGAGAAGCTGGGCGAGGCTGCATTCGGAGTATAAGATGCACCCAGATTTTCACCCTCTTTTTTGGGGGGGGAAAGGTGCGTCTTATACGCTAAAAAATACGGTATATCTAAAATTTTTCTGAAAAATGAGTCTGACATCTGCACCTCTATAACTGTCTGGTTCAGTTCTGCAACCCAACAAAACAGACACAGATTTCAATGGATAATTAGAACTGCAGAAAAAAACAATGGCTACCAACTTGCCTTCCATGGAGGACCTGTATACTGCAGGAGTCAAAAAGAGGGCTGGGAAAATATCTACAGACCCCTCGCATCCTGGACATCAACTGTTTCAACTCCTACCCTCAAAACGACGCTATAGAGTGCTGCACACCAGAACAACTAGTCACAGGACAGTTTTTTTCCCCAATGCCGTCACTCTGCTAAACAAATAATTCCCTCAACACTGTCAAACTATTCACTAAGTCTGCATTACTATTAGTCTTCTCATCGTTCCCATCACCCATCTCCTTCCACTTAGGACTGCACCACTGTAACTTGTTGCTGTATCCTTATGATTTATATTGATTGTTTCCTAGTATGATTTGGTTGCTTATTTGTGCCCTATGACTATCATTAAGTGTTGTACCTTATGATTCTTGACGAATGTATCTTGTCTTTTTATGTACACTGAGAGCGTATGCACCAAAGACAAATTCCTTGTGTGTCCAATCACGCTTGGCCAATTAAGAATTCTATTCTATTCTGTTCTGTTCTGTTCTGTTCTGTTCTGTTCTAGGGCTGTGATGGAGAACCTATGGCACATGTGCCAGAGGTGGCATGCAGATCCCTCTCTGTGGGCACACGCACAGTCACCAGCTGCTCTTCTGGGTTCCGTCGTGCACATGTGCACCGGCCAGCTGCTCTCTTCCAGGTGTTGGTGCTCCGGCGCATGCGCACATCAGTTTTGGCACTCAGTGCCGAAAAGGTTAGCCACCACCGTTATAGGGCACTGCACACCAGAACAACTAGACACAAGGATATTTTTTCCCCATGCCATCACTCTGCTAAACAAATAATTCCCTCAACACTGTCGAACTATTTACTAAGTCTGCACTACTATTAATCTTTTCATCCTTCCTATTCCCTATTTCCTTTTCTACTTACCGTGTTTTCCCCAAAATAAGACCCTGTCTTATATTTTTTGGAACCCCAAAATAAGCGCTTGGCCTTATTATTTTGGGAGGTCTTATTATTTGGGGGCAGGAAGAGGAAACCAGAGGAAATGGCAGGAACTAGCTGCCCATGCATTTAAATATTTTCAGGGAGGGCTTATTATCAGGGGATGTCTTATTTCAGGGGAAACAGGGTATGAATATAAACTTCGTTGCTTGTATCTTTACGATTTATACTGTTTTATTTAGTTTCCTGATATGATTTATGTTGTTTATTTAGTATCCTATGATTATCAGTAAGTGTTGTATGTCAACTTGCAAAGCTTTCAAGTTGCCCTGAGCAGGAGGGAAGGAGGGAGAACTGATAGAGCTGATTGAACCTAACTGAAGTTGCATTCCATACATGCTTCCTGACTGAAATCAGAGGGAGGGTGTTGAATTTCACAGCCAGCCAAAGTGGTTAATTGGAGATTGTGATTTATGACATGGCCAGGGAGGAGGGGAGAGACAGGGTCATAGGAGAACGTAAATCTACGTGGGATTAGTTCTAACTGCATCCGAATATTGCCGGAATGGTGCTCCTAATAAATAACTGTATTTCTTTTGAAGTTTGGCTCATGGCTCATGAATTAATTAGGGCATCTTTCGGAAACTTCACATTGTATCTTATGATTCACAACAAATGTATTTTTATGATGACTAAGATCATGATTGATCACTTATAGCTTTTATGTTTAATGCATTGTAAGCCGCCCTGAGTCTCCGGAGAAGGGCGGCATGTAAATCAAACTAATAATAAATAAATAAATTATGTACGCCGAGAGCTTACGCACCGAAGACAAAATTCCTTGTGTGTCCAATCACACTTGGCCAAGAAAGAATTCTATCTATCTTCCATCTTAAATTTGGATGCTTGGCACCTGGCGTGTATTGATGATGGTTGCAGCTTCCTGGGGTCATGTGATCACAATTTCTAACCTGCCTAGCCATCTTCTGACAAGCAAGAAAGCCAGACCGCACGATTCATTAACAACCGAGCCGCGGTGGCGTAGTGGTTAGAGTGCAGTACTGCAGGCTCCGTCTGCTGACTGGCTGCAGCAATTTGGCAGATTGAATCTCACCAGGCTCAAGGTTGACTCGGCTTTCCATCCTTCCGAGGTGGGTAAAATGAGGACTTAAGTTGTTGGGGGCAAGAGGCTGACTCTGTAAACCACTTAGAGACGGCTGTAAAAGCACTACGAAGCGGTATATAAGTCTAAGTGCTATTGCTATTGTCCCTTCCTTCCTTCCTCCCTCCCTCTCTCCCTCCCTCCCTCCTTCCTTCCTTGTGATTAGAATGCAGTATTGCAGGCTAATTTTGCCAACTGCCAGCAGTTCAATCCTGACAGGTTCAAGATTGACTCAGTCTTCCGAGGTCAGTAAACTGAATACCCAGATTGTTGGGGGCAAGAGGCTGACTCTGTATACCTCTTAGAGAGGGCTGTAAAAGCACTGTGAAGCATTATATAAGTCTAAGTGCTATTGCTAACCGCAGTGATTTGACCATGGCAAAAGGTCATAAAACAGGACACAACTCACTTAATAATTGCCTTCCTTAACAAGGGAAATTTGGGGGGCTTGTGATTTTAAGATGAGGACCAGCTGTATACCGGTGTTTCTCAACGTGGGCAATTTTAAGATCTATGGACTTCAACTCCCAGAATTCCCCAGCCGGCATGCTAGCTAAGCAATTCTGGGAGTCGAAATCCACACAATTTAAAGTTCCCAAGATTAAGAAACACAGAACTGTGTTTCTTAGGAAAAGTTTCTTAGGAAAAGGTTGTCATGCAAGCTAAACATTAAGAATTCTGGTATCAGGAATGTGGTTCTCACTCAATCCATGCGCAGGAATTTAGCACTTTGGGAATTCAATCAATCAATCAATCAATCAATCGGAACAGAGCTGGAAGGGACCTTGGAGGTCTTCTAGTCCAGCCCCCTACTCAAATAGAGATCCTATACTACTTGATCAGATAAGTGGCTGTCCAGTCTCTTCTTAAAAACCTCCAGTGATGGAGCACTCAGAACTTCTGGTGGCGAGCTGTTCCACTGGTTAATGATCCTCACCATTAGGAAGTTTCTCCTCAATCCCAAGATGCTTCTCCCCTTGATTAGTTTCCATTCACCAGCAAGGACAATGGGCAAGGCATTCAAAAGACCAGCCTGCTCTTCAAATACGCTGTAAATTAGATTTAAACGGGCCTCAGGGTGAAAAAGTCGCCAGACGGCAGGGTACGGCGGATTGAAGCAGTTTGGGAAAGCCACAGAAATAGCTCGACGGGCTAGATAGCCTGTTATTAACACCCAGCTGTCTGCAATTATGCGAGTTCGAGGCTCAAGGTTGACTCAGCCTTCCATCCTTCCTAAGGTAGGTAAATTGAGGACCCAGTTTGTGGGGGCAATAAGCTGACTTTGTATAAAAATTATACAAAAGTATGAAGGCTATTGCTTAACGCATTGTAAGACGCCCTGAGTCTCCAAAGAAGGGCGGCATAGAAATCTAATTAAAAAAAAATGCAAAAAAGCAAAGCTGAACGACAGCAAGTGGGGGAACGCCAGAAGTCATGAATGACAGGTCTGAAAAGACTGCAAGAGCAACGTGTGTTTAAGCATCCAGCTGTTTCCCACGGGGGGGGGGGGGGGAAACGGCCTTGATCAGGGGTGAGATTGAAAAATTTTAGCAACCGGTTTGCTGCCTGGTCCCTGGGTGGGCACAGCCATGGGCAGGGGTCTGCAACCTTAAACGCTCAAAAGAGCCATTCGGACCGTTTCCCACAGAAAAGAAAACACCGGGAGCCACAAAACCCTTCCCGTGCCTGACTATTTCTTGAGCGGCCACAAAACTCGCATATGTAATTGAATTAAACGTTCTGTTTTCTTCTGAAACTTTTCTTTTCTTGGGCTTATCCATGGTTGGCCTACCGGGGGTTGAAAAGCTCAATAAATCATGTGCCGGCGGGTGTCACATATTGGTGGTTGTGAAACATATTTTGAGTGATAGAGAGCCGCAGCAGAGGGGTGAAAGAGCCACATGCGGTGAAAGAGCCGCAGGATGCTGACCCCTGGCCATGGGGGTGTGGCCTACTCGGCTTCCTGCACCACGGGGGGGGGGGCATTTTCGCCCTTCCCAGGCTCCCGAGGCTTTTGTTAAGCCTCCAGGAGGGTGAAAACGGCCTCCCCCAGGCTCCAGAGGCATTCCAGAGGCCAGAATTCCTTTCGCTACTTCTGTTAGGCCCGTTTTTCGCTCTCCCAGAACCTCCATGCGGGCCTTGCACTTACCTCGCATCCAAAACGGGCTGCATGGAGACTTCTGAGAGGGGCAGGGCGGAGTGGGTGGGGCCAGCCAGTCCTTGCAATTACCGGTTCGGCAAATCAGATGTAAAATTACCATCTGGTTCGCCTCAAACAACCCGAACCGGCTGAATCCCATCCCTGGCCTTGATTCAGAAAAAAACTCGGGCCATCAAAACCGAAGCCAAAATCCTGTGCAAAGTTGTGATTCTCCATTTCTGAATTCAAACGCTGTGCTTAAGAGGGGGAAAAAAAATAACATCCCAGGTAGCATGGAGCCTCTGCTATTAAACAACAAACATGTAACACCTGCGGAGTCGGTTTCTGAGTTCTGCTCCTTAAATGGGGAAGGCTTACTACAGATTTACCTTAAGTCGGCTGCTATCAAATTAAAGCCATTGTAAAGGTGTCCTTCCGAGGCCACTTTCTTCAAGTAAGAGTAACTGTCCATTTCTGACGTCAAGAAATTGGTCACCAGGGCACCTGCAAAGAGAGGAATATAACAAGTGGTTTATAACCACTTCTGGGAAGGAAGCATCTCTTCCCAGAAGTGAGACCAGATATTTCATCACATCAGGTAAGTTTAGTAGTATTTCGGAATTGAATGAGCTGCCAGAATGTAATGGTATTGTCAGAATATGTTCATCAACTGGAATAGGACATGGTAACAAGGTCAGCCAATGTATAGGCATAGCAACTGGGTCAGCCAATGAGGGCTGTTTGGGAGCTGAAACAGACTGGAGCGAGGGTGTGTCTTAAGTCTGCAGCTTCTGAGTCTGTGCAGAAACAACTGAAACTAGTAGTCTGCTCTGCTGAAATGAAACTAACTGTTCTCTCCTGCCTTGTGCTTTGCTTGTAACAGCTACATTGGAAGAAATCTATATTGGTGGTGTACATTTATCTTGTATTATTATGTATATAAAGAAGTTGATGAATCCTGCTGCATCAGTCTGCCCGTGTGTGCTTTCCGGATTTGATTTCTGCAACAGACTCTGATAGGTATGTGTAAACGTGACCTTGAAGGATTAAGGGGGAAGAGATGCTGCCTACAGAACCATCGGATAAAAGGTTGAAGAGCCCACAACGGGTTAACAGTCAGAGAAGAAACTTACAAATGATCAGGCTCCCAGAATTGCCCACCTATTCAGATAATCTATTCAGATTAACAGAGTTGGAAGAGACTTTATAAGCCAGTGATGGCTAACCATTTTGCCACTGAGTGCCAAGAGAGGTGTATGTGTGTGTGTCGAGTGCACACGTGCCCACACCCATAATTTTGTGCGCCCCGCCCCTGCTCATGCGACACCCCCCCCCTGCTCCTGGCATGGTGGGCCATTTTTTGCTCTTCCCCAACATCCGGAAGTTGGCAAACGGTCCGTTTCTGGCCTCCGGACGGCCTCCAGGGAGGGGGGCTGTTTTTGCCCTCCCCAAGCGCCTAGAAAGGCTCTGGAGGCTGGGGAGAGAGAAAAACGGGCCTTCTCCACCCCCCACCCCCCTCACCCCGAAGCCCTCTGGAGGCAGGAAACAGCCTATTTCCCTATTTCCAGTGGGCCCGAAAGACCCAAAAGTTAGCTGGCGGAGCTGAGCTCGCGTGCCCACCAATATGGCTACGCGTGCCACTTGTAGCACACCTGCCATTGGTTCACCACTATGGTTATAGGTCATCTAGTCCAACCCCCTGCCCAAACTGGAGACCCTAGACAGATGGCAGTCCAATCTCTTCTTGAACTCCCACAACTTCCAAAGGCACTATTCCATGGGTTGATTGTTCTCACTCTCAGAAAATTCCTCCTCATTTCTAGGTTGAATCTCTTCTTGATCAGTTTCTATCCATTATTCCTTGTCTGCCTTCAGGTGCTTTGGAAAATAGCTTGACCCTCTTCCTCCTCTCTCTGGCAGCCCTTCAAATATAGGAACCCTGCTATCCTGTTTCCCCTGGTCCTTCTCTTCACTAGACTAGCCAGGCCCAGTTCCTGCAACCGTTCATCATATGTTTCATCCTCCAGTCCCCTAATCATCTTGGTTGCTCTTCTCTGCACTCTTTCTAGAGTCTCAACCTCTTTTTTATAGTGCGGGGACCAAAACTGGATGCAGTATTCTAGGTGTGGTCTTACTACGGCGTCATAGATTTATAGGCTTTATAGATTGATGCTATAGCTAGCATGTTGGCTGGGGAATTCTGGGAGTTGAAGTCCATACATTGTACAGTTGCCAAGGTTGCGAAACTGGCATGCAATTGCTCCTCCACTTAAAGGGTCTCTTTATTTCTTTCCAATCCTTTGACCATATCTAATTATATAATATAAGCTAATCAATAGTGGAGCTCTAAAAATGCCAGAAGAGAAGGAGAAAGCTATCCTTGCTCAGGGTAAGCTACAGAACGTTTCAAAATGTCTGGCTTTTCTTCCTCCTACCAAAAACCTTCTGGGATTCTTCACAGAAGGAGAAAAAAGAGAAAGGGAGGGAGAAAGAAAGAAAGAAAGAAAGAAAGAAAGAAAGAAAGAAAGAAAGAAAGAAAGGGAAAAAAAGCAAACGAAAAAGGAAAGGAGAGAGAGAGAGAGAGAATGCAGATATCTCTTTAACAGAGGCTTGAACTTGCCTGAAATTAGATCAAGCCCTACATCACTTAACCCAATGTATCAAATTAAATTGTTATTGAATTATTTTTGATATACCGGTATATACTACATTCTCTTGTGTAATTTAGTTATAATGTAGTTTGCCCTATGCACTTACAGAGCTAGTGTACTATTTTTCTTTGAAATAAATATTCAAAAACATTTAACCTACTGATGCCTCAATTAATGTAATTTTATTGGTATGTATTTTTATTTTGAAATTTACCAGTAGCCGCTGCATTTCCCACCCTAGGCTTATACTCGAGTCAATAAGTTTTCCCAGTTTTTTGTGGTAAAATTAGGTGCCTCGGCTTATATTCTGGTCAGCTTATACTCGAATATATACAGTATTTTTTTTTCTTTCCTAAATTGCTTCATAGGTTTTTATTACCATTTCCCTCTTATCTTCTTGTTTTTCTTTGTTTATTTAGTTCTGTGTTTTCCCCTGGTCTCTCCATTGTCTCCTTTACTTCCTGGGCTTTTATCACTCTTATTGACCAGCGGAGCAATTAAACCCACCCTATCAATTAGAGGGCCATTTGTTTAATAAATACGATATCTCTGTATTGTGATAAATATTTGCTGGCTGCGTAACGTAATTTGCTGACCAGGGAGCTTGGTGAGAAAAAAAAAAGAAAGTGTTAGTTTTTAAGCCACGGATTGTGTTTATTTTAGCAGAATGTCGCAGTTCCTGTTTCAATGAAAGTATTAACATTTGCCTGTTTTTAGATTATTCAACTTCTTGTTTGCAAAATACCTTTATTGGGCAACCAACAATTCACAAAGAGAGGGCAGATTTTTGCCCAAAGAAAATTTAAACATTCTGGGCTAAATTAATCACTGCCAATCACTTATTTGGATCCTCATTTTACTGACCTCGGAAGGATGGAAGGCTGAGTCAACTTTTAGCTAGTCAGGATTGAAGGAATCGAACTCCTGACAGTGGGCAGTGAGTCAGCCTGCAATACTGCACTCTAACCACCAAGAACGCCCTTTTTAACTATAGATGGTCATTACAGTTTATAATTATATACTACAGACTCTATTACAGTTATGGATAAACATTTTTTTTTTAGTTAAGCAGGAGACATCCCATCAACCTCTCATTTCCTACTACATACTTGCCTCTTCCTTTTGCCTGCTTGTTGATCTGAGGCTGCATGTAATTCGTCAAGGCAGCCATCTTGCCTTTCTTGCTGATTCCAAGCCAGGATCCACCTTCTTTCCCTTCTTCCATATCCAAGCCTGCCATTAACAACAAAAAAGAAATGAATTAACCTAGGTGGGCACCATTAAGCAACCTGTGGTTGGTGACCAACGAACGGCATTCCAAAACTGGGAAGCGATTTCTTAGTGTGAGACAGGGGTGAGGCAGGAAAGGGGTATAGGAAGTCCTTGACTTACGACCACAATTGAGCTCACAATTGCTATTGCCCCGTTTTAGCAATAGCAATAGCCCTTAGACTTATATACTGCTTCACAGTGCCCTCCAGTCCCCTCTAAGCAGTTTACTATTGCCCCCAACAATCTGGGTCCTCATTTGACCCACCTTGGAAGAATGGAAGCCTGAGTCAACCTTGAGCCAGTCAGGATTGAACTGCTGACAGTGGGCAGAGTCAGTCTGCAATACTGGATTCTAACCACTGTACACTATGGATGGATGGATGCATGGAAGGAAGGATGGAAGGAATAGCAATAGCAGACTTATATACCACTTCACAGTGCCTTACAGCCCTCTCTAAGCGGTTTACAGAGTCAGCCTATTGCCCCCAACAATCTGGGTCCTCATTTTACTGACCATGGAAGGATAGAAGGCTGAGTCAACCGGAAGGAAGGAAGGAAGGAAGGAAGGAAGGAAGGAAGGAAGGAAGGAAGGAAGGAAGGAGGAAAAACCTGTTAGTATATTGCTGCAATTAACTGATTGATTTAGTTTGAACAGTGTGAATCAACCAATCAGAGCACAGCTTCCTGGCTCTGAGTTTCCTGCACTTTCCAACAGTCAGTTGAAGAGTATATAAGTAGCTGCAGGATTGCAGCCAGCAGAGACTGTCCAGCAGAGAGAGCCAGAGAGAGAGAGAGAGAGAGAGAGAGAGAGGGAGAGAGGGAGAGAGGGAGAGAGGGAGAGAGGGAGAGGGAGAGAGAGAGAGAGAGAGAGAGAGAGAGAGAGAGAGAGAGAGAGAGAGAGAGAGAGACTCACAAAGACTCTCACTGAGACCCTCAGAGAGAACCTCCAGAGCTGAAGTCACTACAAAGAGCTGAGTCACTGCCTTGCTCCTGAGAAGACTCACGAACAACCCAGAAAGCCTCCCACGTTTGGGAAGAAGATTAGAGCTAATGGACTTTGCTGAGAGGAGAATTCTTTAGGCTGTTGATGCCTTCTTGTAGGTTTTGTTTGTATGTGTTTTTATTATTAAACCAAGTTACCTTTTTAAGACTCCTCTCTCAACTTGCATGCTTTAGTGCATTTGTGTGCGTATCGGGCCACGGTCCATTCGAACCCAGAAACCTTCCTTCGGAAGGAAGGAAGAAAGGAAGGAAGGAAGGAAGGAAGGAAGGAAGGAAGGACAATAGCAATAGCTTAATAGCTATTAAGTATATTAAATATACTGCTTAAGTATATTAAGCAATAGCTTAATATACTTAATATACTGCTTAATAGTGCCTTACAGCCCTCTCTAAGCGGTTTACAGACTCAGCCTCTTGCCCCCAACAATCTGGGTCCTCATTTTATTGACCTTGGAAGGATGGAAGGCTGAATCAATCAGAAGAAAGGAAGGAAGGAAGGAAGGATGGATGGAAGGAAGGAAGGAAGGACAATAGCAATAGCACTTAGACTTATATCTGGGTCCTCATTTTACCGACCTCAGAAGGATAGAAGCCTGAGTCAAGCAGAAGAAGGAAGGAAGGAAGGAAGGAAGGAAGGAAGGAAGGAAGGAAGGAAGGAAGGAAGGAAGGAAGGACAATAGCAATAGCACTTAGACTTATATCTGGATCCTCATTTTACCGACCTCGGAAGGATAGAAGGCTGAGTCAACCAGAAGAAGGAAAGAAGGAAGGAAGGAAGGAAGGAAAAAAGGAAGGAAGGACGGACAATAGCAATAGCACTTAGCCTTATATACTGTTTAATAGTGCCTTACAGCCCCTCTCTAAGCCGTTTACAGAGTCAGCTTATTGCCCCCAGCAATCTGGGTCCTCATTTTACCCACCTCGGAAGGACGGAAGGCTGAGTCATCCTTGAACCTGGTGAGATTTGATCTGCCAAACTGCTGGCAGCCGGTGATCAGCAGAAGTAGCCTGCAGTACTGCACTCTAACCGCTGCGCCACCGCAGCTTTATGACCTTTCTGGCCACCGTTGTTAAGCGAATCGCTGCGATTGATCGGTGAGTAACCCGTCATGTTCAGTGAACCTAACTTCCGCATTGAGTTTGCTCATCGGAAGGTCGCAAAAAGGAGATCGTGTGACCTCGGAACATGGCAACTGGGTCATGAGTGCGAACCAGTTTGCCGAGCCTCTGAATTTGGATCGCACGATCGTGCGATAGTTGTAACTGTGGAAAAACGGTCGCTGAACGAACTGCTGCGAGTCAAGGACTACCCGTAGTGTAAAAAAAATACACCACTAAGGCAAAGGCGATGTAAAACGGTTTTCACAACTCGCTTTCTGCAAAAGCGAAGAATGGGTCTGGTCCAGTGGTGAAATTCAAATTTTTTTTACTACCGGTTCTGTGCGTGCGGCTTGGTGGGCGTGGCAGGTATGGCCGGGGAAGGATACTGCAAAATCTCCATTTCCACCCCACTCCTGGGGGAAGGATACTGCAAAATCCTCATTCCCTCCCTACTCCTGGGGGAAGGATACTGCAAAATCCCCATTCCCTCCCCACTCCTGGGGGGAAGGATACTGCAAAATCTCCATTCCCACCCTATTCCTAGGGGAAGGATACTGCAAAATCTCCATTCCCTCCCCACTCTAGGGAAAGGATACTGCAAAATCCCCATTCCCTCCCTACTCTAGGGGAAGGATACTGCAAAATCTCCATTCCCATCACACGCCAGGTGAAGGTTATTGCAAAATCTCCATTCCCACCCCACTCTGGGGCCAGCCAGAGGTGGTATTTGCCAATTCTCCGAACTACTCAAAATGTCTGCTACTGGTTCTCTGAACTGCTGAAAATTTCCGCTACCGGTTCTCTGAAGTACTCAAAATTTCCGCTACCAGTTCGCCAGAACCTGTCAGAACCTGCTGGATTTCACCCGTCTGGTCTGGTTTCACGGGAGAGGAAAGGAGAAAGCATTTAGCTGCCACGACACAAGGAGCAGAAGATAAAATACCTACCTTCTTGAGAAGATTGACAGCTCAAGGCCTATGTCTTATAAAACCAAGGGCAGGTGGGCACACACACACAAACACACACACAGTTTAGAGAGGGGATAAATACATCAAAACAGCCCAGAATGCTTTTAAAATTCAGATTTCAGCAGGCGCCCGATCCCCCCTCCTCACTAAGCATTGCTCTGTATAAAAGAGGTAGGTCGCATACAGCCCATACTCGTCAAGAATTCAGAATGAAAACCAGACTTTCAGAAAGTTAAAAAAAAAGAAAGGAAGAAGAACTTTGGGGCAGACAGACAGAGTGAGAGAATAATTTATCCTTTGCAAGCATTCCTGCCGGTGGCAACAAAGTTAAGCAAAAGAGAAGAATCTTCGCAGATTTTTGTTTTTTATTCAACAACAAACACATCCCCATGGTTTGACTGCTGAAATCCTGTTTTTATTTATGTGCATATTGAAACATGTACTTTAGGATGGCTAGGCATGAGAGAGAGAGAAAGAGAAGAAGCAAGCAAGCAAGGAAGGAAGGAAGAAAGGAAGGAGAGAGAAGGAAGGAAGGAGAGAGAAGGAAGGAAGGAGAGAAAAGGGAGAAGGAAGACGGAAGAAGGAAGGATCGAGAGAGAAGGAAGGAAGGAGGGAGAGGGAAGGAAGGAAGGAGAGAAGAAAGGAAGAAGGGGAGGAAGGAAGGAGAGAGAAAGAAGGAAGGAAAGAGAAAGATGGAAGGAAGGAGAAAGAAGGAGGAAGGAAGGAAGGAAGGAAGGAAGGAAGGAAGGAGAAAAGAAAGAAGGGACAGAGTGGAAATAGTTATCAAGTGAGGAATGCAATAAATACTCGGGATTTTTAGGGAAGGAGGGAGAGGGGAAGAGAGATCTATGAGGTGGCTTGGTGGCTAAGACGCTGAGCTTGTCAATCAGAAACGTCAGTGGTTCGTATCCCTGGTATAAGTCACCTGCATGAGCAGGGGGTTGGGACTAGATGACCTCCAAGGTCCCTTCCAACTCTGTTACTGTTACTAATGGACAGAAATGCTTCTGAAATGGGCAGCGCTGGATCTGCTAAAACTGTGCGCTTGAAAAACAAATTGGATTAGCACAGAGCAAAATCGATCTCTCTTGTCTTTAAAATCATGGGATTTCAAGGACCACACTAAAGTGCTGCTCCGTAAGGTGTAAATATAACCCATACTAAAGAATAATGATTCAGGGGAAGCCAGTTTGGTCTAGGCTAGAAAGCAGGAGACTGGGAGTTCTAGTCCTGCCCCAGCCATGAAAGCCGGCTGGATGACTTTGCGCCAATCACCAGGAGACCGGGAGTTCTAGTCCTGCTTTAGGCATAAAAGCTGATTGGCTGACTTTGGGCCCATCATCAGGAGACTGTGAGTTCTAGTGCCGCCTTAGGTGTGAAAGCCAACTGGGTGACTTTGGGCCAATCACCAGGAGACCGGGAATTCTAGTCTTGTCTTAAGACATGAAAGCTAATTGGGTGACTTTGCTCTGATCACCAGGAGACTGAGAGTTCTAGTCCCGTCTTAGGTGTGAAAGCCAACTGGGGGACCTTGGCCAGTCACCAGGAGACCGGGAGTTCTAGTCCTGCCTTAGGCATAAAATCTGATTGGGTGACTTTGAGCCCATCACCCGGAGAGTGTGAGGTCTAGTCCTGCCTTAGGCATGAAAACTGGCTGGGTGACTTTGCTCCGATCACCAGGAGACTGTGAGTTCTAGTCCTGCCTTAGGCATGAAAGTCGGCTGGATGACTTTGGGCCAGGCACCAGGAGACCGGGAGTTCTATTCCCGCCTTAGGTGTGAAAGCCAATTGGGTGACTCAGGGCCAATCACCCGGAGACTGTGAGTTCTAGTCCCGCCTTAGACATGAAAGCTGATTGGGTGACTTTGGGCCAATCACCCGGAGACTGTGAGTTCTAGTCCCGCCTTAGACATGAAAGCTGATTGGGTGACTTTGGGCCCATCACCTGGAGACTGTGAGTTCTAGTCCTGCCTTAGCCATGAAAGCCGGCTGGATGACTTTAGGCTGATAGCCAGGAGATGGTGAATTAAGCAAGTCACCATGGTTGTTGAGTGAATCAGGTGGCCATAAGTCCAAATCTAATTGATCAAAAGGGCATTTTGTTTTACCTTTTATTCCCTGGAAAACATCAAAAAATATATACCAAATCCCAGGACCAGGACATGTTGCAACCGCCCAGTTGCCACGTGCCCAACATGTATTCATGTGACTGCCGAGACCAGTGCAGCAGTCGTAACCTTGAGGACAGCTTATAAATAACTTTTTTTTCCGAGGCTGTTATAAATTTGAATGGTCATTAAGTGATCGGCCGTATGTCGAGGATGGCTTGACTTAAACACATACCCAGAGAGCACAATACGTACCACTGAGAATCTCGCTGCTATTGTCCCAAAAATCGGCGGATTTGGATGGCCTGTTGTAATATTCATCTCTGTTAGCTGCCAGGATCAGCCTGTAGGTAAAGAACAGAAAATTGGTGATTGCGCTGAAAAATGACCTTTGTTTTATTACTTCATAATAATTTTATTGCAATGGAGGTAGTGACAGATTTTATTTTCCTGGGCTCCAAGATCACCGCAGATGGGGACTGCAGCCAAGAAATTAAAAGATGCTTGCTCCTGGGGAGGAAAGTCATGGCAAATCTAGACAGCATTCTAAAAAACAGAGACATCACCCTGCCAACAAAAGCGTGTATAGTCAAGGCTATAGTTTTCCCAGTTGCAATGGATGGCTGTGAAAGTTGGACCATAAGGAAGGCTGAGCGCCAAAGAATGAGACCTTTGAACTCTGGTGCTGGAGAAGACTCCTGCGAGTCCCTTGGATTGCAAGGCGATGCAACCGGTCAGTCCTAGAGGAGATCAACCCTGACTGCTCTTGAGAAGGCCAGATCCTGAAGAGGAAACTCAAATACTTTGGCCACCTAATGAGAACGAAGGACTCCCTGGAGAAGAGCCTAATGCTGGGAACGATGGAGGGCAAAAGAAGAAGGGGACGGCAGAGAACGAGGTGGCTGGATGGAGTCACTGAAGCAGTCGGCCTGAGCTTAAATGGACTCCAGAAGATGGTAGAGGATAGGAAGGCCTGGAGGAATGTTGTCCATGGGGTTGCGATGGGTTGGACACGACTTCGCAACTAACAACAACAATTTTATTGCTGCGTAAGATACAAGAAAAAAAAAATGTTGTTACATGTCATCCTAAGCAACAGTTTAACTAGGGTTTGCTGAATAAGGCGTAATCATCAGAGCTTGCTTATGATTCAGTGACACGATGTGGTACGCTTGGATTCAACAGATCTTATATTCTGCGGATTTGTTTTTCTTAATCGTTTCCGTGTTTTCTACACTGTTTTCATCGTTTTAGAACTTTGGAATTGTAAGCTGCCCACAGTCACTTGGTTGGGGCTGGGCAGCTATAGAAACCGAATTTAAAAAATGCAGAACATGAGCTCAGTCATTTTCAGGTTAGCTATAGATAGTCCTTGATTTACATATGGTTGCAATTTTAACCTGGATTCCAGCTTGTTTTGCCAACACCCAGATCCTGGATTCAAGATCTGCTCTATGTTTTGTTCCTTCTAGCACTAAGAAGAAATTTCCTGAGAGTTAGAACCATTAATCAGTGGAACAACTTGCCTCCAGAAGCTGTGAATGCTCCAACACTGGAAGTTTTTATGAAGATGTTGGATCTAACCATTTGTCTGAAATGGTATAGATTTCCTGCCTAAGCAGGGGGTTGGACTAGAAGACCTCCAAGGTCCCTTCCAACTCTGTTATTCTATTCTATTCTATTCTATTCTATTCTATTCTATTCTATTCTATTCTATTCTATTCTATTCTATTCTATTCTATTCTATTCTATTCTATTCTATTTCTTTATTCTATTCCTCTATTCTATTCTATTCTGTTCTGTTCTGTTCTATTCTATTCTACGCTACTCTATCCTCCCTCCCTCCCTCCCTTCTTTATTGGCCAAGTATGATTGGGCACATGAGGAATTTGTCTTTGGTGTGCATGCTCTCAGTGTACATAAGGAGAATAAAATACGTTCATCAAGAATAAAAAGATACAACGCTTAGTGATAGTCAAGGTTACTAATAAGCTATCAAATTGTACCAAGAAACTAATAAAAACAATATAAATTGAAAGATACAAGCAACATAGTTATAGAATTCTATTCTATTCTATTCTATTCTATTCTATTCTATTCTATTCTATTCTATTCTATTCTATTCTATTTCTTTATTCCATTCCATTCCATTCCATTCCATTCCATTCCATTCCATTCCATTCCATTCCATTCTATTCTATTTCTTTATTCTATTCCTCTATTCTATTCTATTCTGTTCTGTTCTATTCTATTCTACGCTACTCTATCCTCCCTCCCTCCCTCCCTTCTTTATTGGCCAAGTGTGATTGGGCACATGAGGAATTTGTCTTTGGTGTGCATGCTCTCAGTGTACATAAGGAGAATAAAATACGTTCATCAAGAATAAAAAGATACAACGCTTAGTGATAGTCAAGGTTACTAATAAGCTATCAAATTGTACCAAGAAACTAATAAAAACAATATAAATTGAAAGATGCAAGCAACATGGTTATCGAATTCTATTCTATTGTTATTCTATTCTATTCTATTCTATTCTATTCTATTCTATTCTATTCTATTCTATTCTATTTCTTTATTCCATTCCATTCTATTTCTTTATTCTATTCTATTCTATTCTATTCTATTCTATTCTATTCTATTCTATTCTATTCTATTCTATTCTATTCTAATTTCTTTATTCCATTGTATTCTATTTCTCTATTCTATTTTATTTCTCTATTCTATTCTATTCTATTCTATTCTATTCTATTCTATTCTATTCTATTCTATTCTTTTCTCTAGTCTAGTCTAGTCTAGTCTAGTCTAGTCTAGTCTATTCCTATTCCTATTCCTATTCCTATTCCTATTCCTATTCCTATTCCTATTCCTATTCCTATTCCTATTCCTATTCTTCATCTATTGTATTCTAATCCCAGACATGCTGCCAGAGGGTGGAGAAAGAAGCCAATTAAACAGATTTCTCTTCGTCTCATTTGAAGATCCGAGGGGTTGAATCTGTGACCTCGTCTATGCGTTCTATTGTGAAATTACATCTTTGCCGGGAAGTCTCGGGGAAGAAAAAAAAAGAAAAGAAAGAAAAACCTCCTGAGAAAATTTGGGTGACACCCGCACAGCCAAGCCAAGTTAATTAATGGCATCGCACCACTGCTGTCGACAAAGCAGCCTGCTCTCCTGGAAGCAGGCAGGCCCTGCCAAAGTTTTGATTCCTTTCCGGCTCCGCACCGTAAACACACACACACACACAGAGCATCCTTCAAGGATGCTCCCAGGGGGCACCTTTAATCATATCGGGTTTATTTTTATTTGTACCTCTGTCGAAACGTATCTACTGAAGAACGCGCCGGCTCTGGCAGGACCGACGTGCCTCAAATCTATTCCATCCAACGCAAAGACTCACAAAGAAGAAGAAAAAGACTGAATGCTGCATAGCTAACCTTGGTTTGAAGATCCAGACTTAAGGTTTGTAAAATGTTTGCCTGGCATTTGCTGGTTTGCTCCTTTTCTGGTTCGGATAAACTATGGTTTCCGGGAGCTGTCTTATGCCAGCAAGCCAATCCCAAGTCTACAAAGAGGGCTCTGGGTTCAAAATATTGCGGTTTCAGTCAGGATGGAAATAAACGGATGAGATTCACCTTGTGCAAAAGCACTGTTTACCTATGGCTTGCTGAACAGACCTTGGCAAATCTCAGGTTTATTTATTTCCTTCTTATTTAGCTGCCGTTCCTTTACCCCAGAGGTCTTCAAGCTTGGCAGTTTTAAGACTTCTGGAGAATGTAAGAATTCTGGGAGTTGAAGTCCACAAGTCTTAAAGCTGGCAAGTTTGAGGACTTCTGCTTTACACCTTCAGTGAAGAGATTTAAGCAGGGCACAAAAACAAATCCGGATTATCCCAGATAAGGACAAACAAACATTTGTGCCAGTGGTGAAATCCATTTTTTTTTAAATTACCAGTTCTCTGGGCGTGGCGTGGCTTGGCTTGGTGGGCGCGGCAGGGAAGGATACTGCAAAATCTCTATTCCCATCCCACTCCAGGGGATGGATATTGCAAAATCTCCACTCCTTCCCCACTCCAGGAGAAGGATACTGCAAAATCCCCATTCCCACCCACTCCAGGGGATGGATATTGCAAAATCTCCACTCCCACGCCACTCCAGGGGAAGGATATTGCAAAATCCCCATTCCCTCCCCACTCCAGGGGAAAGATACTGCAAAATCCCCATTTCTACCCCACTCCTGTGGGAAGGATACTGCAAAATCCCCATTCCCTCCCCATTTGTGGGGGAAGGATATTGCAAAATCCCTATTCCCACCCCACTCCAGGGAATGGATATTGCAAAATCTTCACTCCCATGCCACTCCAGGGGAAGGATACTGCAAAATCCCCATTCCCACCCCACTCCAGGGGAAGGATGCTGCAAAATCCCCATTTCTACCCCACTCCTGTGGGAAGGATACTGCAAAATCCCCATTCTATTCCCATTTGTGAGGGAAGGATATTGCAAAATCCCCATTCCCATCCCACTCCAGAGGATGGATATTGCAAAATCTCCACTCCCACGCCACTCCAGGGGAAGCATACTGCAAAATCCCCATTCCCACCCCACTCCAGAGGATGGATATTGCAAAATCTCCACTCCCACGCCACTCCAGGGGAAGGATACTGCAAAATCCCCATTCCCTTCCCACTCCAGGGGAAGGATACTGCAAAATCCCCATTTCTACCCCACTCCTGTGGGAAGGATACTGCAAAATCCCCATTCCCTCCCCACTCTGGGGCCGGCCAGAGGTGGTATTTGCCGGTTCTCCAAACTATTCAAAATTTCCGCTACTGGTTCTCCGAACTGCTCAACATTTCCACCCGTTCTGCAGAACCTGCTGGGTTTCACCTCTGATTAGTGCCTGTTGATAAACTACTTTTAAGGGGTGGATGCTGATTCAGACACACACTGGGGAAAGCACCCATCTTTAAGTCCGCCTCATCCAAAATCAGCCACAGAAATTAGATTCTCTAAGTAATTTATAAGAACTTCAAAGTAAGCTGTACAACCTCGGCTGCACAAAGATTTATGCAACTTCTGACACTCTTTCTTTCTCTCTCTCTCTCTCTCTCTCTCTCTGGAAACTCAAGAATCCGTACTGCCGAGGCAATTTCCTGTGATATAATTCAGTTCCATTAAAAAAAAAAAAAGATTATGAGATTATAGCTCCGAAACATAAAACCTATATTTACAAACAGCAGCAATTTGTATTACCAAAATTGGATTTACGACGGTCTCTGCAAACAGGCGCAGGTTGAAATGAGAGGCATTTATTTACAGCATGACAAATAGAGATTGTTACAGAGGAGGGAACACGGAAGGCACCGGATGTGGCCTAATTATAACCCAGTAGCTTCACCAATGAGCTGGTACGAGCTGGCACATGCAGTCCTCGACTTACGATCACAAACTGAGCTGAACATTTCCATTGCTAAGGAAGAAAGCTGTTAAGTGAGTTTTAGCACTTAGCGCTTATATATCGCTTTACAGTGCTTTTACAGCCCTCTCTAAGCGGTTTACAGAGTCAGCTTCTTGCCCCCAACAATCTGGGTTCTCATTTAACCACCTCGGAAGGATGGAAAGGCTGAGTCAACCTTGAGCCGGTCAGGATCGAACTTCCGGCAGTGGGCAGAGTCAGCCTGCAATATTGCATTTTAACCATTGTGAAGAAAGGGAAGGCGGGAGAAAGGAAGGAAGGACAGGAAGACCAATAGCAATAGCACTTCTATACCTCTTCACAGTGCCTTTGCAGCCCGCTCTAAGCGGTTTACAGAGTCAGCCTCTTGCCCCCAACAATCTGGGTCCTCCTTTTACTGACCTTGGAAGGATGGAAGGCTGAGTCAACCAGAAGGAAGGAAGGAAGGAAGGAAGGAAGGAAGGAAGGAAGGAAGGAAGGAAGGAAGGACAATAGCAATAGCACTTAGACTTATATCTGGGTCCTCATTTTACTGAACTTGGAAGGATGGAAGGCTTAGTCAACCTTGAGTCGGCCAGGATCAAACTCCTAGCAGTGGGCAGAATCAGCCTATAATACTGTATTTTAACTACTGTGCAGGCAGGCAGGCAGGCAGGCAGGCAGGAAGGAAGGAAGGAGGGGAAGAGAAGGGAAGGGAAGGAGAAGAGCAACAGCACTTAAGACTTCTATACCGCTTCACAGTGCTTCCTCTCTAAGCAGTTTTACAGAGTCAGCATCCTGCCTCCAACATTCTGGCTCCTCCTTTTACCGACCTCGTCTTAAGTGTGAGAAATGGTCACTTTTTTCAGTGTCGTTGTAACTTTGATCGGTCACTAAGCAAACTATCGAGGATTACCTGTAGCTGTAATTGGGATGCAAGAATATCTGCCCACCCTCTCTCTCTCTTTCTCCCCCTCCAGCTGCTACATCCTTAATCCTGGCAAACTCCCCTTACAACATTATTCCTGCTAGATCTTTACGCTCGGGCAAGTGTATAAAACCGAAGGCCCTGGGTCTTTAAGCCATGGAGGGCTTTACATATTTTGCTGCAGATAAATGGAATGCGGAGCTTTTAAGGAGGGTTGATCTCGAATGTCTGCGCTTGGATTTCTGCACCGGCTGAACAGATAAAGGAACGACGGACCAGTATGTTCTCAGTCACAAGGCTGGTTTATTGGACAAAAAAAAAGTAAGAGATTTAAGCTTTGTATCTATATTTGCATTTCCACCCCCCCCCCCCTCGTAGTTTGCACACAGTTCCTTTATCCATGTTCACAGTCAGTTCTAATTCTGATGCCTTGGCACTGGGTTAAAAAAAAAAATGGATTCGCTTTAAAGGTAAAGGTCCCCCTCGCACGTATGTGCTAGTCGTTCCCGACACAAAGTCTGTACAAACCTTAGTTTACTAAATTAAATCAGTCTTTTTCAAACAAAGGCTGTTAATTAACTTTCTTAACAGCCTACAAGAACCCAAAGAATAAATAATCGTAATCTTACTAAGGTTGGCAGAAAGCCCAGAAGCAATTTGCAGAGAATCCAGACGCGAAGTAGAATGAACTAAAGTTGTTCCCTACAAATTGCTTCAGTTGGTGTTCCTCTTTAAATAGGCTAAGGGAGCGGCCAATTAGCCCCAAGCTTTAATCTCAAGGAGACCTTCTCCTGAGGAGCCACTCCTGCCTTTTGGCAGCTCTACGCACTCATGCATCAAGAAGAGGCTCCAATCTTCATCCTCTTCACTTAAAGGAGCTTCTGGAGGTTCTGAAGGCCCTGGCTGAATTCCCGCCTCTGGCCCCACATCTTCTCCAGCCTCCTCACTGTCTGACTCGAGTGCCAGCTTCACAGGTTGCTGGTGCAACACCATACCAGCCTCCTCACTGTCGGAATCAGCTACTAGCTGCACAGGCCGCTGACAGGCCACAACACTGGGTCACAACAGGAAGAGCGACAACAAGCATATTGACGAGACGGTGAAGCGGAATTTGTACATTACCTGTAGGCATTTTTGGAGACAGGACGTGGGTCAAACTTAAAGAAAAGAATGCACATGGGTTACAGATGGGGGGAAAGCTGAGCTTCCGTTGCAGAGATGGTCAGTCAAAGGTCATCCTTCCCGTTGCCTGCTGCAAATGAAACACGGACAGCTGATTAGAGACTCGGAAATTGTAAGTTCATCCTGGTTTGTGATCCTATTACACACTCCAGGTAGTCCTCTACTTACAACAGTTCATTTAGTGACCGTTCAAAGGTGTAACGACACTGAAAAAAGTGACCTAGGATCGTTTTTTCACACTTGTGACTGTTGCAGCATCCCCCACGGTCAGGTGAGTGGCATCCATCAGATGCTTGGCAACTGATTCGCATTTACGAGGGTGGAGATTTCACGTAAATGCCTGTTGCGACCTTCTGACAAGCAAAAGTCAAGGGAGAAGCCAGGTTCACTTAACAACTGTGCTGCTAACTTAACAACTGCAGCGGTCCACTTAACGACGGTGTCCAAAAAAGTCGCAAAATGGGGAAAACTCATCTGAGAAACGTCTCCCTTAGCAACAGATGTTTGGGGCTCAGTTGCGGTTGTAAGTCGAGCACTGCCTGTACGGTGGACTGGTAACCAAAGATCTGCAGCATTTAATTGTGATAATTGAAGAAACTACTGTGTTTTCCCGAAAATAAGACCCTGTCTTATATTTTTTTTGAACCCCGAAATAAGCCCTTGGCCTTATTTTTGGGGAGGTCTTATTATTTTGGGGCGTGTGGAACAAGATGGGGTCGGGGTGGGTTCTAAATTTTTTTTACTACCAGTTCTGTAGGTATGGCTTATTTTGTGGGCGTGGCTTGATGGTCATGTGACAATTCTTTAGGATTTAGCAGAGATACTGGTCTACCAGGCTTTTAACTGCTTGCAGAGCTGTACCGGTCTACTCATTTATTTTTGCAGGCACTGATCTACCCATGTATTTTTGCAGGCACCGGTCTACTCATTTGTTTTTGGAGGCACCAGTCTACCACCGAACTGCCATTTACCACTTATCAGCTGTAGGGCGGCCCTTTGAAGCCCCGCGGCAAGAGTTTAAACAGTTTTTCCTTCTAGCCCATCAGCTGGGACTCAGGAGCAGCAATAGATTGGGGGTGGGGACAAATAAAAGGTAAGAATAACGCGGTGGGGTGGGTAGAACCAGTTCGATGACGTCATATTGTCACCGCTACCAGCTTGGCAGAACCGGGCAGAACCTGGAGGAACCTACCACTGGAGGGGTTCCTCTTGCCATCTTACCTGATTTCCAGGTCTGTCTCCCTAACCCTAACCAGAGGAAATGTCGGGGACCGGCTGCGCATGTGCTTAAATATTTTAGGGGAGGGCTTATTTTCAGGGGAAGGCTTACTTTAGTGCACATGCTTAAAACCCGATTGGACTTATTATCAGGGGATGTCTTATTTTAGGGGAAACAGGGTATCAAGCGTGCAAGCTTTAAAGTATGTTTGGTACTGTGTATAAATGGTGCATTGAATCATCAAAGAAATAATTCTAGTGTAATTCTCCTTACTATTTCAAGTCAGACCTTGGTGCCTGAAAAATTATACTTCAGGGGTGAACCACCAAGTCTGCCCCAAATGCCTGGTTGCGCAGCAGTTTAAGCAGCAGCTTAAGTGGTGTTTAAGTGACACCAGCTGCTTGCAATTACTGCAAGTTCGAATCTCACCAGGTTGACTCAGCCTTCCATCCTTCCGAGGTAGGTAAAATGAGGACCCAGACTGTGGGGGCAATAAGCTGACTTTGTATAAAAAAAGAACACTGCTTAGTGGGGGCTGAAAGCCCTACTAAGTAGATATATACAAAAGTATGAAGGCTATTGTTTAATACATTGTAAGCCGCCCTGAATCTCCGGAGAAGGATGGCATATATATTGAACCAATAAACAAATAAATAAGAGCCTGGATAGCTCAACAGGCAAAAAAAAAAAAAAAAAAAAAAAGCAGACTAAAGCCTGTTATTAACATCCAGCTGTCTGCAATTACACCAGTTCAAATCTCCCCAGGCTCAAGGTTGACTCAGCAGACTAAAAGTATTGTGATTAACACCAGCTGTCTGCAATTACTGGAAGTTCGAATCTCCCCAGGCTCAGGGTTGACTCAGCCTTCCATCCTTTCTAAGGTAGGTAAAATGAGGACCCAGTTTGTGGGGGCAATAAGCTGACTTTGTATAAAATATACAAAAGTATGAAGGCTATTGCTTAACGCATTGTAAGCCGCCCTGAGTCTTCGGAGAAGGGCGGCATATATATCTAATTTAAAAAAATAAATAAGTAAATAAATAAGTAGGGAAGCCAGATTCACTTAACAACCGTATTGTTAACTTAACAAGTGCCATGATTCACTTAACAACAGTAGCCAGAAAAGTCGGGTCAAATTCACCTAACAAACTGTCTCGCTTAGGAACATAAATTTTGGGCTCAATTAAGGTCACAGTTACGATACTGTTTTTCCCTGAAAATAAGACAGGGTGTAATATTAATTTTTGCTTCAAAAGACGCATTAGGGATTATTTTCTGGTTAGGTCTTATTTTGGGGGAACAGGGTAGTCGAGAACTAGCTATACCTCGCTCCCATCGTTACCAAACCAGGTTTACAGATTCAGGCCACGTGTGAATGGTCTGACCCACATTCCTTTCAGATTGGAGCCTAGCGAGGAGGCTTAAATCTTTTCCACGCTGCCCCACTGGGAACGGTACCTTGTAAGAACACACCGGTGTGGGCTTTCATCTCCTTCCAAGTGCAAAACAAGGATTAAAACGTGAGCAACTGAAACAATCACTCGTACGTCGCCCAAACAGAAAGAGCTCGGCTGTATCAAGAGCTTTCCAGAACGCAGGAGATGCAGGGGGAAAGAAATCAATCGCTGAAACTCCAAGCAGCTCGGAATAATTGACTTAACCTTGCCCCGGTGAGCGATGATCAAGCGGTTTTATTGAAAACAAATTAAATTACTTTTATGAGCCCAAGAGTACGGCTGTAGAGGGGGGAAAAAAAGAGATCACTTCCCACGCCTATGCTAGGGACTCGGCTTCTCCCCTTCAAGATCTGTGTGTCCACCATGCATACGTATGTGCCCTCTGCATGCACGCGCAGCCCCTTGCATGCTCCCCAAAGACACTGTGCGGCGTTGACCCAAAGACCAGCTTGCTGGTGGGAGGCACGCGACGGAGCTGAGCTGGGTTGACAGATCGCGTGGCCCCAGACAAGGCGCTGCGTGCCGTAGGTTCGCCATCACAGCATTAGGCCTTCAGACCTGCCACATTTAGTACTGTAGGAAACTGGGAAGGGGGGGGGATTGTATGGAGCAAGGGTGATATATAGTCATAACAGCATTCCTTTCTCGGAAAGTCAAGGGCAATTTGCCCTGCACCTGGAGGGCTGCGACTGGGAGGCATCTCCAGTTGGGACGGTGCTTTGATTGGATCATGTGATGTGCCAATACGACATCTCTAATAAAATGTGACTTTGAGAAAACTCAAGCCTCGGAGGTTTATGTTGTTGGGGGTCTTACTTGGAACCCTGATATTGGGTTCAGTTCCAAGTGGGGGGAAAACATGGAGGCTGTTTGGAAAGATGGTTTGCTGGTGGAGAAGACCACGTGGTTTGAGGTCCTGGGTAATTGAGCACATGGGTGAGAGAGATTTATGCCCTCTCTTGGGCTTTGAATTTGAACCTCCTGTTCCTGTGGCAAGGGCATGTATTCCAATTGGTTGTCAGGCTCCCATGGGGCCATGCAGGGATAACTTTGTAGGCTGTTGTGAGTCCCAGGTTTGGTTGAACCTCGCTGGGTAATGCAATCTTCCCAGGTGCCATGTGGTGAGATGGATAGAGGGCTAATTAGGGATGGGGTTCTCTGCCTGGTGGCTTGGTGGCCGTGGCCATAATGGGCATGGCCTAGTCGGCCTCCTGCACCATGGCGGGGGTGATGGTCATTTTTGCCCTTCCCGGTGTCTGGAAGCTTTTCTCGAGCCTCCGGGAAGGCAAAAACGGGCTCCCCAGACTCCGGAGGCTCTCTTCCTGAATTTCCGGTAGGCCTGTTTTTCGCTCTCCCCGAGCCTCTGTGTGCACCCTGCACTTACCTACATCCAAAACGGGCTGCGTGGGGACTCCTGGGAGGGGAGGGGCCAGCCAGGAGTGGGATTTGGAGATTCTCCGAACTGCACAGAATCTTAGCTAGAGATTCTCCCGAACCCCTCCAAACCCCCAGCAGCCCACCCCTGGAGCTAATCCTATTATGTCCTGAGTGTGAAGGTTTTTTGTTTTGTAGATAAGCTGGCCCAGCCTTTTGTCTTGTAGCTAAGTTGGCACCAGTCTTTTGGGGGCTATTAACAAAGGTGAAGGATGTTTCCAACAGCATGTTTCTCCTTTTCTCATGCAATAATATTCTGCCTTTTTAATATCTGCCTAGAACCGTGATGGCGAACCTGTGGCACAGCTCAGCTCCAGAGACTCTTAGAGAGGCTCTGGAGGCTGGGGACAGCAAAAAAGTCACTTCCTGTCCAACCAGGAGTTGGGAAATGGGCCGTTTCAGACCTCTGGAGGGCCTCCGAGGGGGTGGGGAAGACTGTTTTCGCCCTCCCCAGATGGATAGAGAGGGGGGTTGCGCACGTATGCAGAGGGCGGGGTACATAGAATTATGAGTGTGGGCATGCATGTGCACAAACCTCTCCCTCCCCCACCCCTCCTGACTCGCGATGGCAAAAAGGTTAACCATCACTGGCCTAGAATATTTCATTCTTCTAGGAGAAGGGTGGGTGCTAACTTTCTAAATTATAAAATATGATAGGGAAACATGTAGATTTCAAACTGGAAGTGTTTTTATTAGGTATAATAATACTAGAAAAACTCAATAAGGAAAGTAGGTATTTAATATTACACATCTCAACAGCAGCGAGGATTATTTTCGCACAATACTGGAAAAATGAAGATATACCGCGAGATGAAGAAATAGTTAAGAAGATACCAGAGATTGTGCAGAAATGGATAGATCGACATTGAAAATTAAACAGAAAGAGGATGTAGCATACTATCGAACATGGACTTCATTTCAGCAATGGCTGGAAAAAAGTTGAACCAGCTGCTTTACAAGACACTGTCATTCTGCAATTTAACAGCCAATGATATTATTAAATCACTGCTTTTTATTAACAGTTTTGAGATTAAACACGCAGGTGTTAGCTACTGCCCTCTACTGTCAATAGCCAAGATTTCCTCCGTGAATAGTCCACTGAGAAGACGATTGGGAGAAAATGGGGAGAATCATGGGGGGGGGGGGACCCCAAGTTACTAAGCATTGGCAATCATGTGTTCAAACACTTTAAAGCAATGTTTCTCAACCTCGGGAACTTTAAGATGGGTGGACTTCAACTCCCAGAATTCCCCAGCCAGCTATTGTTATAAACATTGTTATAAACCATCATTTTAGTCATAGGTGGATTTCAGCAGGTTCTGACCAGTTCTGCAGAACTGGTAGTGGAAATTTTGAGTAGTTCGGAGAACCAGTAGTAAAAATTCTGACTGGCCCAGCCCCCATTGATTCTCTGCCTCCCAAGTCTCAGCTGATCAGGAAGGAATGGGGATTTTGCAGTATCCTTTCCCTGGATTGGAGTGGGAATGGAGATTTTATAGTATCCTTCCCATGCCACGCCCACCAAGCCACACTCACAGAACTGGTAGTAAAAAATTTTGAAACCCACCACTGATGGGTTAAGTCACAACGGCTGGTTGACATAGTGGATGGCTTATTTAACAACTCATTAATCAAAACATAGTTTATTGTAATCTTCCGTGTAATTAAAAGAATAGGGATTTTGAAGCCCCAGTTTAGTCTTCAGTCAAGCAGGCCAGCCTATCAAATTTAAATCTTCGGTGTTACATTGAGACAACCCGATTACATCTTAAAAACAAAATTTCTTGATCAAAACCTGCGGATCCCCATTTCCATAATAAGGAATAAAAGACTCCTACTATGGTTAAATTCCTCAAACAGGAGACCAGGAGGAAGAACTGAACATTAAGTCTGAGACTTAATTCATTAGATAAGTCATACTCCGGTTAAAATAAACCCTAATTATCTGCAGCTTAACCTTGTTGTGAGTTATGGCTTGTACAATAGGGGTGAATTATAACGGTTCATTTTTACATCGAAAGAGAGTTTGTCATTCACAAAGCAGCTGTGTAAGACCTCATACTACAGCGCTGCACCAAGGATTCAAAGACACTATTCTATGTGTGCGGGAGGCAATTATCCTCACAAGAACAGCGAGGCAACTGCCTGCCACACAACCCCACATAATTGTGTACCTTTCTTTTTTGGGAGGGTAAATTTTTTTCTATTCTATTCTATTCTATTCTATTCTATTCTATCCTATCCTATCCTATCCTATCCTATCCTATCCTATCACACGCATGCGTGCCCATTTCCATAATTCTATGTGCCCTGCCCCCACCCATGCTCCCCCCGCTTTTGGCATGTGATGGCATGGTGGGCCCGGTAGGCCCGTTTTTCACTCTCCTCAGGCTCCAGAGCTTTTCTAGGAGCCTGGGGAGGGCAAAAATGGCCTTCCCCACCCCCCCCCAAAGGCCCTCCGGAGACCAGAAACAATGTGTTTCCTGACTTCCGGTGGGCCCAGAAGGCCCGAAAATCAGCTGGCCAGCGCACGCATGCATGCCAGAGCTGAGCTTGCATGCCCACCGATATGGCTCCACGTGCCACCTGTGGCACCCCTGCCATAGGTTCGCCATCACGGGACTAGGCATACTCAATTCCAGCAACTATTCTTTCTTTGTTTTAGCCTCCAGGCCCCTAATCATCATCAGTTGCTTCCTGCAAAGGCTCACGTGCCTTTACTCCTCCTTTGTGTCTTATGGGAGAGGCCAATCATCTCCAAGCCTTACTTCCGAGTCGCCCCTTTTGTCTTAACTGTTCTTGCCTTCTGGCAGCTCTGCGCATGCGTGCACTGGGAACAGGCTCCCCCTGTTCCTCTGCCTCACTGACATCATACTCTGGAGGCTCCGGAGTCAGCACATAACCTCCAGATGGCCCTGGCTCCCTCTCTGCCTCCGACACAGAGCCCTCGTCCGAGCCTTCCCCAGACTCCAGGACTGGCCCATTGTCCTCCCCAGCTCCTTGGAAGATAACCATGTTCATCTTCCAAGGTCAGACAAGTGCTGCCATCTACTGTGACAATCCGGTGATGGGAAGCTACAATAATGCCTTTTTAAAAATAAATAAATAAACCTGCCCCCTTGTGCAACTTGATTAGAAATCAGCAATTTTTAAAGCACCTTTAAACTCAGCCATTCTTAAAAGATGGCAACAAAGCTCTAAAGAAGAAGTCATTATAAATGACATGCTCGCAAAAAGCCGCCACGAAAAGACCAGACAAGAATGAGAGATAAATCAAAGAGTGACGGCTACATTAAGGCTGACATTTTCAATATTTTGTCTGCCTCGCATCGCTGCTTCTTATTATCGCCCCCTTGCTCCGTTTTTTTATTTATTCTAAGTGATTAGCTTTATATAGATCTGTTAAAAACATGACAGCTTAACATTGTTATAATAATTGAAATCTATTCAGCGCCTGGAGTTGCCAGTTTGTTGTCTAACCAATGCAAAATGCCCTATTTGAATAGAATAGAGAACAGCGGCAGGTTAAGATTTTATTGTAAAAAAAAAAAAAACAATGCAGCAAGCTTTTGATTTTTTTAAGCCTTCCTCCAAATTAAAAGGGAGGGGGAGCAAAAAAAACACAAGTGTTTTTACCGGTGAAATCAAACCAGTGCATGCAATTGTTTAGCATGGTGATTTTTAACTTCCATCATGCTGGCTGGGGAATTCTGGGAGTTGAAGTCCACGCATCTTCAAGATGCCAAGCTTGGCGAGAAATTAAGAAAATGAATCCCCTCCACCTAAACATCTAAGACACACATGTCTTGTAGCTGGAGATGTCTCCCTAAGAAACATCCCGTATTTTTTTTAAAAAAAATAATGTGGTGAGGTCACTCAGGATAGGTCTCTTATCTCCTAATCATGTGATGAATCTGGATCCGTGATGGCGAATCTATGGCACGCGTGCCCGAAGTGGCATGTGGAGCCATGTCGCCCGGTACACCAGCTGTCACTCCAGCCCAACTCCACCACATTTGTGCGCGCATCTCCCGCTAGCCAGCTGGTTTTTGGCTCTCTGCCATGCATGTGTGGGGGGCGGGGTGCATGTGGGGGATGCATGCGTGCATGTGGGGGGGGCAGGGCACATATATGGGAGTACTGTGATTCCCCCAAAATAAGACCCTGTCTTAGATTTTTTTGAAGCCCAAAATAAGCAGTTGGCCTTATTTTCGGGGAGGACTTATTATTTTGAGGCGCGTGGAGCAAGATGGGGCTCCTGTTGCCGTCTTACCCGAATTCCAGCTCTGCGTTTAAATATTTTTGGGAGGAGGAGGCTTATTTTTGGGAGGAGGAGGCTTATTTTAGCACATGCGCTCAAAAGCTTGATTGGGCTTATTATCAGCGGAGGTCTTATTTTGGGGGAAACAGGGTATACACTTTGGGGGTTCCCGCATGTGCCCCCCCCACACGCTGTTGATGGCGAACCTATGGCACAAGTGCCACAGCTGGCACGCCGAGCCCTCTCTGCGGGTATGTGAGCCGTCGCCAGAGCTCAACTGCACTGCACATGCCAGCGCATGCCTCCCGCCGGCCAACTGATTTTCGGTATGCGCAGGGGGCGGGAGCATGCGGAGACATGGGCACATGCTTGGAGGGTCCCAGGTGCATGCATGGGGAGTAGGGGCGCACACATATAGCGGGGTGGGGGAGTGCGTGGGGTGCAGTGCACGCGTTCTGGAAGTGCGGAAAGAGATCCATTTCCAGGCTCCGGAGGGCCTCTGGAGACTGGGAGAAGCCGTTTTTGCCCTCACAGAGGCTCAAGGAAAGCCTCCAGAGCCTGGGGAGGGCGAAAACACCCCCAGTCCAATTGTGATGCAGGTTGGTAAAATTTTTGAATCCCACCCCTCGCGCACATGTGTGTGGAGGGCAAGGGGGTGCGTGGGATGTCATGTGCAGATGCGCAGGAGTGGGGAGGTCATGCATGCATGCACGGGGGTGCATATTGCATTATGGTGCCAGCACGCATGCTCACTGTCGCATGTGCAGACGTGAGCTTTTGGCACATGAAGAGAAAATGGTTAGCCATCACTAGTATAGAGAACTGATTGTTCTTATTATTATTAGGGATATATACCCACAGCAAAGGCTGCAGTTAACATATTTTTTTAAGGGATAGAGAGACAAAAAGGCAGCAGTATAAATCAGTGGTGAAATCCAATTTTTTTTACTACTGGTTCTGTGGGCCTGGCTTGGTGGGTGTGGCTTGGTGGGCATGGAAAGATACTGCAAAATTCCCATTCCCACCCCACTCCTGGGGGAAGGATACTGCAAGATCTTCATTCCCACCCCATTCTGGGGCCAGCCAGAGGTGATATTTAGCCAATTCTCCAAACTGCTCAAAATTTCCTCTATCGGTTCTCCAGAATCTGTCAGAACTGAAATGCTTTTGGAATTTTTTTTTAAATCCAACAAAACCCGTGCTCTTCACAAGACAGATCACTGCGGAAGTGATTTGGTTTCCTAAATTGTACAGAATAAATATTGCAGGCTGGAATGAAGTGCTAAAGAACAGCTGAAATATGCAAGCGTAGAGATAATTAGAAGCAATATTATGCTTAAGAACTTTCCTGAAAAGGAGAAGACATTGGAATTCATGCTTAGCTTGTAGCTTGACTGGATAAAATATTCATCCATTTATAAAGTTACTATTCCACGATGTTAATTTCTAACTTCCTTTTCGGGTGACTAAGAATACTTTTTAAACCTATATAAGGGAGCTATCGTTTTCAAAGCCTTCGGAATATTGATGTTTATTTCACCGTTCACGCCATATAAACTTTTGACACAAGCCAGAATTACTTCATTATTTATTACTTTTATAGCCCGTATAAATTTCCAATCCTCCTTCTTCACAAATCATGCAGCAACAAAAGTAGATAATGCATATAATAGCTTAAGCATGGTATGAATCTGGGCACTGTGGTTTGTAAATCATGGTTTACGGCTCAACACAATGTGATTTCAGCCAACTGTGCCTTAGAAAAATGCTGGAAGATCATGGTTTATGGGGAGGTCAACATAACTATTGTTTATCCCACCACCATTATGGACAGGCAACTTTTATTATCGGTTGCTTGTTCTGGGTTTTCTTAAAAGGTTTTTCCCCCCCTAGGAAAACTGTGAATGTCCTTGGGCTTTCAAATATGGGCTGAATTTAAAAACGCAAGAATTACTTAGGATAGTATCTAAGAAATATTACATCGACCCAAACAATATTTTCGGAAGATATACACAAATTTCATTAAATGAGGTTCATGCTTGCACTTTGGTAGTAATTCCACTCAACTGAGATTAAATCATAGTTTTTACGAACTGTATTAAGATATATTATCAGAAAAGCTCCATAAAAGTCCTGTTTCATTGACATATGTCTAGTTCAGTGATGGTTAACTGTTTTGGTGCCAAACAGGAGTGGGTTATACTTACCTTTATTATTTACCTTTACTTACTTACTATTGATGCACAGATCACTTCTGATGACATCAGAGTCAGTGGGTGGAGCCTCCCGCCAGTTTTACTACCGGTTCTATAGAACCAGTCCAAACTGGGAATAACCCACCTCTGGTGCCGAGTGCCCAAAGCACGTGCTGGCGCGAATGCACACGTGTGCTTGGATCCCAAAATGCAATGCAAGTGCTTCCCCATGCATGCGCCCGTCCTCCCACACATGCGCAGCAGAGACCTGAAGATCAGCTGGCTGGCTGGAGGCGCATGCACATGTGTGGTGGAGCTGGGCTGAGGCAACAGCTGGCATGCCAGGCAACATGGCTCCACATGCCACTTCGGGCACGCGTGTCATAGGCTCGCCATCCCAGGTCTGGTTCAATCTCCTTGATAAGAATCCTATAATTTTGGATTTCTATAACTAAGAAACTAGTTTTAATTTAGACCTTTACCACCAATTTTGTATTCCTCTCATAGTCCCAGCAGACTAGAGTTCGCTTATTATTGTTTTGCTTTTTTGTGCCTAAGGAAACAGAATAGTTTATGCAATCATGAATTTGTTAAGATGCCACAAAACCCACGCATTTATTTTCATACGCCTAATTATAGTTGGGTTGGTCCCATCCAAAAGACAGCATAAAATCCCTATCTGCAACTTTACCTACTACTAACCCAGGTCTGCTGATAAAAAGCAATTAGTCTTTAATGTGTCCTTAAGTTTTACTTCCAGGAGAAGAAAAAAAAAAGGCAAAAAGCGAAAACAAACAAACGAAACAGATTATCTTCCTGTTGTAGCCAAAATTGCTTTGGGAAAATTGCCACAGTTGCCTTGAGGTGTTTTCAACTAAAGATTACATTTGTTCCATATGGCGAAAGCCGTGACACTACCCAGGCAGCAGCGTCTGTTTTCAAGAAATCATTTATTTGGCAAAATGATATTTTTTAAAAAAAACAACAACAACAGTGGAATAGGGTCTCCAGAATTTAAATAACTGTAACTCAGAATAGGACTGTACGGTCATAATAAAATGTTCTGCCTATTGGTTCAAGAACAAGCTGCCCTCTACACGCTTGGATTTATTCCCAAATAAGTAGGCACAAGATCAGGAACATAGAAACAAAGGTCCCTGTAATTCAGAGCAGCCTACACCAGCTGGCAGAAGCTTCTCAAATTACACGTAGTCTTTGACTTACAACAGCTCATTTAATGATAGCTCAAAGTTACAATGTTTTTTGTTGTTAGTTGCGAAGTCGTGTCCGACCCATCGTGACCCCATGGACAACATTCCTCCAGGCCTTCCTGTCCTCTACCATCCCCCGGAGACCATTGCAGCTCACGCCAACTGCTTCAGGGACTCCATCCAGCCATCTCGTTCTCTGCCGTCCCCTTCTTCTCCATCGTTCCCAGCATTAGGCTCTTCTCCAGGGAGTCCTTCCTTCTCATTAGGTGGCCAAAGTATTTGAGTTTCCTCTTCAGGATCTGGCCTTCTAAAGAGCAGTCAGGGTTGATCTCCTCTAGGACTGACCGGTTGGATCACCTTGCGGTCCAAGGGACTTGCAGGAGTCTTCTCCAGCACCAGAGTTCAAAGGTCTCATTCTTTGGCGCTCAGCCTTCCTTATGGTCCAACTTTCACAGCCATCCATTGCAACTGGGAAAACTATAGCCTTGACTATACACGCTTTTGTTGGCAGGGTGATGTCTCTGTTTTTTAGAATGCTGTCTAGATTTGCCATAGCTTTCCTCCCCAGGAGCAAGCATCTTTTAATTTCTTGGCCGCAGTCTCCATCTGCGGTCATCTTGGAACCCAGAAAAATAAAATCTGTCACTACCTCCATTTCTTCCCCATCTATTTGCCAGGAATTGAAAGGGCCGGATGCCATGATCTTAGTTTTTCCTATCTAGCTGACATCAAACGTGCACGTCTGGAAATCCGAGAAATGAGGAAGGGTCTTTTCTGAGTCTTTCCACCCATCTGGCAGCTGCAGGCTATACTGCCTCTTATCTGACTATTCCCTGGGCAGCATCTCTCTTTACTCCATCTCCCAAAGCCTGCCCTACATACCTTCTACAACCAACCAAAATCAGACAGCTCCAAGGACTCCACAGTATGAACAATTAGGCTAAGCACACTCATGGCTCGGCTCAATAATTAACCCATTTATCTGGGTTTGCACAATATACTGACCCACAAATTCTATTAAGCCATCATCGTCTTTAAATAATGGTCTCTTAAAGAGACTAAAACACATGGATCAGTCTCTTGTCAAGCAATTTAAACCAAGCTAAATAAACTATTTCAAGTCCTACCCTCAAAGCGACGCTACAGAGCACTGCACACCAGAACAACTAGACAGAAGAACAGTTTTTTCCCTGAACGCCATCACTCTGCTAAACAAATAATTCCCTCAACACTGTCAAACTATTTACTAAGTCTGCATTACTATTCATCTTCTCATTGTTCCTATCACCCATCTCCTCTCACTTATGACTGCAACCTTATTGCTGGTATCCTTAAGATTTATATTGACTGTTTCCTAATACGATTTGATTGCTTATTTGTTCCCTATGACTATCATTAAGTGTTGTACCTTATGATTCTTGACGAATGTATCTTTTATGTACACCGAGAGCGTAGGCACCAAGATAAATTCCTTGTGTGTCCAATCACACTTGGCCAATAAAAAGTCTATTCTGTTTGAAATCCACACTAATATGGTGCAAATGTAAACCCCAGACCAACCCAACTTTATTTTCAGTGTCATTAAGAGGCCATTGAGGACAGATAGCAGCAGGCTGCCCTGACTCCTCATGAGAAAGTCTATGATAGGAGAACAAAAAAAATACATTTCAGAGAAAGCCAGAACATTTGCCCTGTATCCCAAAGGTGTTTTTTTTTCTAGAGGCATTTCTGTTTTTTCTTTGTTTCACTTTGATGATGTTTGACTGGAGCTGAAGAAGCTTCTTGGATGAGAAGTGAAGCGTCTTCAAAGAAAAACAAGGAAATCCAGTTGCCTCTTGAAAAAAAAAAAGCCCCTTTGGAACAACCATGTCCTGGATGACTGAGAATCTCAGTAACAGTAACAGAATTGGAAGGGACCTTAGAGGTCATCTAGTCCAACCCCCTGCTCAGGCAGGAGGCCTATAACTAGGGATTCAAACTGTCGAACTGCCAACCTTTCTGATCGATAAGCTCAGCATCTTAGCCACTGAGCCACCTAGCCAGGCTCCATAGACATTTGCCCTGCATATCAATAACATAGGACAAAAGGCAAAAATGCTTCTTTGGCAACTTGGCCTGTTTCAGAAAACCCACAGAGCTCACATTTCACCCAATTATCATATTATCCAATTTTCTGGGTCTGGAGCAATTTTGTTTTTAACTTCTATTTTTATCTTTCGAGTTCTCGCAACTTGCTTTCGGTGTCTCTTATATATTGGATTTTTTATAATTATGTATACATCCAGAATCACCATTGTACACGATAACAGGTAGCCCTCGACTTATGACCACAACCGAGGCCAAAATTTCCATGGCTAAAAGCAAGGCAGTTGAGTCCTGTCCCATTTTACGACCGTTCTTGCCACAGGGGTGGCAAGCGAATCACTGCAGTTCAGTGAGTAACACGGTTGACTCTGCTTGTCAGGAAGTCGTCAAAGGGAATCACGTGACCCAGGCTGGGACACTGCGACCGTCATAAATACGAGTCAGTCCACAAGCATCATCAATTTCGATCACGTGACCATAGAGATGCGGCAGGGATCGTTAAGTTGTGAAAAATGGTTCTTTTCAACGCCGTTGTAACTTCCAATGGTCCCTAAACGAGTGGCTGTAAATCGAGGACTTTTTATACAAATGGGATAAATGCCACACAACAACCCTGCGAGGTAGACCGATAAGAAGAAAGGATCCAAAGTCTGAAGGGAGAGAACTTAAACCTCGCTCTCCCTGCCCTTAGTCTTCCCACAGCGAAGGTTCATGCTTTCAAACCCATCATCCCCAGTTAAGAGAGGCCACGGTTTTGGGTTTTTTTGGACTTTCCGGACTACAACTCCCACAATCCCTCCTCAGGGACTTTCAAACGAGGGGCCGATGGGACTTGAAGTCCACCTCTCCAACTCCCCCCCCGGCCCAAAAGATACTCCTTGCTCCCGTCAGGCCCCCCGCGCGCGCGGCCCCCAGACCCTCAGGCTTGGGCTCCCCACTTCCGGCCCCTCCCCCCACATCCGGTCCCGGAGAGCCACCCAAAACTCACCCTCAGCAGCTCGAGCAGCACCTTCAACTCCCGCCGAGCAGCCGCTTCCGGGCGCGCCACCCACCATTCAAGAAGCAGCGCGCCGATTGGCCCGCCCCGTCTCCGCCTCCTCGCGCGCCCGCGCATGCGCCCCCAGGCTGAATCGACCCCGCCTTCTCTTCCTCCTGCCCCGCCCCCTTTCGTGCTATTAGCTTGTTTTCCCCCGTCGCTCTAGAGACGCCGCCGTTCCGCTTGCTTGCCTCCCCTCCCTCCGCCGGCGTGCGTTCGCTCGTTCGCCCTGCCTTTGGCTCTTCCTTCCCTTGCTCGCTCCTCCCTCCCCATCTCTCCTTTTTTTTTTCCTCCCCCCTTTCTCGGTCGAATGACTTCTTTTGCAAGGGAAACGCTTCGCACCTTTTGCAGGGCTCAGCAATCTTGCATTTTAATTTTAATTTTAATTTTTTTTTTTTTTTAAAAAAAGAAGGCAAGTCAGGGAAGGCAACGGCGTGGGGGGGCGGCTGGGTTTGCAAGGCAGGTCAAACCTGCAAAACGCCATAGGGAAAGGTTGGCAACCCCCAAAGGACGCCTGGGCAGCTTGCTTAGCTCAGCAGATGCACGGTGCAAAAGTGCTTTTCCAGTGCTCCCCCAACCCCCTAGGCACCAGCGGCTATAAATATTCCAAAATCCCGCCCTGTGCTATTGATTTTTATTTATTTATATATATATCTTGTGCCATTCGTCTAGCCTTGCGCTGCAGGGGAAATCCCTTCTCCCGGGGCCCAATGCGTTTGCATTAAATCAGCAGTCGTGCCCAGCCCTTGCAATCTCTGCCCCCTTATTCCCCCCCTTCCCCCCCCCCCCCCCCACTTCCTTGCAGACGCTTTGGCTTCGCACGACCTTGCTTTGCTCAAGCTTTGCAGAGTCTCCCGGCTGCAGAATCTATAAATGACGAGCCAGATGTTGGCGGGTGGCATCCTTCGCCCTTCTTGACCACCCCACCCCCCCCGGCCTGACCGCAGAGACCTTGCCACGCATTCATCAGGGGTGGGGAATGCGTTGAAAACACCCCATGGATGAAACGAACCGGGGCTTGAATTGAGCCCACCCGCCCCTTTCCACACGCCTCCGGCCAACGCCCCCTTCCTACTCCCAGCGGGGCACGTCCAGAGGACCGTTTCCAACGCGGAGCCCCACTCCCCACTCCTTTGAATTAACTCCCCGTGGGGGGAGGGGAGGAGAAAACACAAAGAGTCAAGGAGGGTCGTGGGAACGCAGCTCCCGAGGCTTGGCAGCAGCTGCTGCTGTGCCTCCGCATGGAAGGGAAAAGGGAAGGTCGCGGGAATGCAACCCCTGGTTAAGAAGACCCTCGCGCTTGCCCGAGGCTGAGTAGCCACGGGTGTGTGGGGGGGGAAATGTCCATGTATAATAGGAATCTGCTCTTCCCGGACTAGCCTTGGCTGGAGGGAGTGGGGGTGAGTGGGGTGGGGTGGGAGGGAATGAGTGGGTGTGAGTCAGTGTGGGGGGTGGGAGGGAATGAGGGGGGGAGCAAGTGAGAGGGGGGGCGGGAGGGAATGAGTGGGGTAGGGTGGGTCTGAATGAGGGGGTGGGAGTCTGAGCGGGTGGGGGGGAGGGAATGAGTACGGGGTAGGTGGGTGTGAATGAGTGGGGGGGAGGAGGGAATGAGTACGGGGTAGGTGGGTGTGAATGAGTGGGGGGTGGGGGGGAGCAAATGAATGGGGGTGGGTGGGTCTCGATGAGTGGGGGTGGGAGTCAGTGAGGGGGGTGGGAGTGAATGAGTGGGGGGCAGCCAGTGAGGGGGGCGGTGAGTGGGAGAGAATGAGTGGATGGTGGGTGGGTAGGAGTGAATGAGTGGGGGGGAGGGAGGGGTGGGTGGAGCCAGCTAGGCGCCGCCCCCTGCCTCCCCCTCCTCTTTGCGCTCGTGGGAACCCGCCGGCTCTCGCGCGGCGCAGGGCAGAGCGCTCGCGGCGGGCGCGGAAGATGCTCAGCGGTCCTCACGGCGGCCTCCTCCTCCTCCTCCTCCTCAGAGCAGTGCAGCTCCTCCGCCGGAGGCCAGGTCTGCATCTTCCTCCCCTCGCGTCCCCACCCTCCTCCCCCCTTTCCTTCCCCAGGCAGGCTTGCCTTGAAGCCCCCCGCCCACCCCCTTCCCACCACCAGGCTGCGGCGGCGGCTGGCGGCTGCTTTGGAAGGAGCATCCTTCTTCTCTTCCCTTGCGCGGGTGGCATTGTTGCGAGGCGTGGGGAGGGGAAGGGAAGGGAGGATGGGCAGCAACGCCAACCGGCCTGGCTACACAAAAAGGGGTCTAAACAGACCCCGCTTTGTGCCGCGTGGGAACCCTGCAGTGGGGGGTGGGTGGGTCCGGGTGGAGAGAGCTGCCCCGCCCCGCTTTGCCTTCGAAAAAGGTTCCGGAGGGTCCGCTTGGATGAAAGGCAATGGGGGAGGGGGGTGGGTGGGGGAAGGAAGGAGGGCGGGAGAGAGGGAAGGAAGGAAGGAAGCAAGGAATGAGGGAAGGAGGGAAGGAAGGAAGGAGGCAAGGAAGGAGGAAGGGAAGGAAGGAAGGAGGAAGGAAAGAAAGAAGGAAGCAAGGGAGGAGGGCGGGAGAGAGGGAAGGAAGGAAAGAAGGAAGGAAAGAAGGAAAGAAAGAAGGAGGCAAGTAAGGAGGGAGGGAGGGGAGGAAGGAAGGAGGCAAGGAAGGAAAGAAGGAAGGCGAGGCTGTCCCTTGAGGCCGGAAAGAAAAACGGGGAGTGGAGGTGGGGATGTCTCTTCTCCACTTCTCCTTTCCTCTCTCTCTTCTCTCCCCCCTCCCCACTCCCCTGCAGAAGCTACTCTGGGGTTCCCGGATCCCCCACCCGCGCTTCCTAAACTTGTCCTTCGCGTGCAGCCTGATTTGCTAGAAGGATCTGGGCAAGGGGTGGCCAGAAGTTGATGGGGAAGATGGGTTGGTGGTGGTTTGAGATTTGAGGTGGGGAGTGGGGAGGGAGAGGAAATGGGGGCTGCTAGGCTGCCCCCATTTGGTGGTTGCCAAGCCCTGGGTTCAACCTCCCTTCTCTGGGCGGAAAGGGTGGGGTGTCTCGAGCCTCCTGGCCTCTTATTGGGGGGTGGGGGGAGTTAAGCCTCATTGGTGTTGTGGTGTCTTTGACAGTCTTGTTTGCTGTCCTTTGGGAAGAAGCACTGAGTTGTAAGGCTGGCTTGGCTTCCCTAGGGGAGAGGGAGAGAGAGAGAGAGAGAGAGAGAGAGAGAGATCCTTGTGATGAAGGATGCTTTTTTCACCTTTCAGGGTTGGTTGGAAGGTAAGCGGGCCTAACCCTGCAGAGCCCAGTTATTATTATTATTCCAGGTGTAGTCCTTGACTTACGACCACAGTTTGGAACCCAACATTTCTGTTGCTAAGGGAGGCATTTGTTAAGTGAGCTTTACCCCTGTTTTACCACTTTTCTTGCCACGGTTAAGTAAAAAAAAAAATCACTGCAGTTCAGTTAGTGACATGGTTGTTAAGTGAATCTGGCTTCCCCCATTGACGTGGACTTGTCGGAAGGTTGACCCCAGGGAGAGGGATACTGCAACTGTTGTAAATATGTGCCAAGCCTCTGAATTTTGATCATGTGACTGTGGAGATAAGTGCAACGGTCCTAAGTGTGAAAAATGGTTATTAGCCACTCTTCAGTGGCATTGTAACTTTGAATGGTCACTAAATGAACTGCCGTAAGCCGAGCACTACCCGTATTTCGTAGGGGTCCTTGGTGCTCTCCAAGTTTGGTCATTTGCTTGCCGACGTTTTATTACCCAGCCAGGTAATATCATCAATATTAGAAAGAAGTGACATTTGCAGAGAGGAGGAGTGTGGGATGCTTGGTGCTCTCTGAGCTTGATGCTTTCCTTGCAGAGGTTTCATTATCAAACTAGATAACTTCCTATATTATTATTATTATTATTATTATTAGTAGTAGTAGTAGTAGTAGTAGTAATAGTTAATCTGTAGTGAGATTCACAGTCTTTGAGGCTGGTTAATAGTTCAGCAGCTCCAGTCCTAACCAAGGACCTAGGAACTATTCAGGTATCATTGGAGGATGTAAGCTGTTCCGAGTAAGGTGGTTTTTTGTAGAGTCAAAATATTCAAGTCCGGTAAATTTAGAATTTCTAAATAGCAGGGTAGCCCTTTGGGTATTGCTCCAAGGGCTCCAACTACAATCGGGACAACACACAATTTCTTTTTCCACAGTTGCTCAACTTCAATTTGCAAGTCCCGGTACTTCGTGATTTTTTCTTGCTGCTTATCTTCAATCCGTGCATCCCCAGGTGTTGCAATGTCAATGAACCATACTTTTTTCTTTTCAACTACCGTTATGTCAGGTGTGTTGTGGACCAAGTGCCTGTCAGTCTGAATCCTAAAGTCCCACATCTTGAGTTTCTCATTCTCTAAAACTTTCTCAGCCTGATGTTCCCAGTGGTTTTTGCAGTGCTCAAATCCAAACTTTATTATTATTATTATTATTATTATTATTATTGATATTTTTTATTACTGCCCATTTCAGGCACTCCCTCGTAGCAGCCCCAAGTGTTTATCTGACAGCCTTTTGCATTGTGGCCAAATGCACATGATGCTGCCCTCTTTTTTATACTTCCGGCGAGATTGGGGTTGAAACTAAGACTTTTATTTTGGGGGATACCCTCCAAGGGGAAAGGGAGGGGGGCTTAGTTTGAGGAGGTCTGCAAGAACAGGAATTGTGGGAAGGTTTTGTTGCAGAAGGGAATGGTTGATTGGTATTCTGAGCACTATCCTTTTTCTATTTGTAACATTCAGTGTTTTAAAGGGGTAGATTGATTGTTTTTACAAATAACTCAAGGAGGCGAACATAGCTAATACACTTTGTACTTCCTATTTTTCCCAAAAACTACAACAACAACCCTGTGAGGTGACTTGGGCTGAGAGACAGAGAGTGGGGCTGGCCCAAAGTCACCCAGCCAGCGTTCAGGCCTAAAGTGGGACTAGAACTCACCATCTCCTGGTGATTGGCCCAAAGTCCCCCGGCTGGCTTTTTTGGCTAAGGCGAGACTACAACTCCCAGCCTCCTGGTGATTGGCCCAAACTCACCTATTGGTTTTCATGCCTAAGGCGGGACTAGAACTCCCAGCCTCCTGGTGATTGGCTGAAACGCACCTATCTGGTTTTCATGCCTAAGGCAGGACTAGAACTCCAACCTTCAGGTGATTAGCCCCAAACTCACCTATCTGGCTTTCATGCCTAAAGCGGAACTAGAACTCACTGTCTCTTGTCAATTGGTCAAAGTCACCCAGCTGGTTTCATGGCTTAAGCAGGGCTTGAACTCACGATCTTTTGCTTTCTAGCCCTGGTACCTTAACCACTAGAAGGGCAAAATATGGACTTCATTAGATTTTCTTTGGAAGTCTGGCTCAAAAGGTTTCAATATTGACTCCATGGGTCAATGGGGACATCCCAGATGTGGATATTATCATAGGATGCCACATGTTCAGACTGGATTTTGCATTTTTATTCCCCCCCCTCTCCATTGAGGCCTTCCTGTTGTTATTATTTATAATATTATTAGTTCAAGTTAAATTATTTTCATATAATAAGCATTTGGGGGGCGATGAAGAATCCTGGAACGTTATGAAGGAGTCAGTGAGCTGAAGAATTGGTTACTCTGCGATCTATCTAGCACAAATGAAATTTGCATGGATTCCGATCTATAATACAGGTAGTCCTCGACATACGACCACAAATTGAGCCCAAAATTTCTGTTGCTAGCTGAGATCTGAAGTGAATTTTGCCCCCATTTCATGTCCTTCCTTGCCACAATTAAGTGAATCACTGCTGTTAAGTTATGTCCAGAATAGAACTGGACATAACTTAACAGCCTTGTAGTCCAGCCCTCTGCTCAACCATTTCAGATAAGTGACTGTCCAATCTCTTCTTAAAAATCTCCGAGTGATGAAGCACCCACAACGTCGTGGCAAGCTGTTCCACTGATGAATTGTCCCCACTTTTAGGAAGTTTCTCCTTAATTCCAGGTTGCTTCTCTCCTTGATAAGTTTCCATCCATTGTTTCTTGCCGTGCCCTTCTGATGCTTTGGAAAATAAATTGACCCCCCTCTTCTTTGGGGCAGCCCCTCAAATCCTGGAATAACTGCTATCACATCCCGCCAGTCCTTCTTTTCTCTAAACTAGCCAAATCCAAATCCTGCAACCATTCTTCATATGTTTTAATCTCCAGGCCTTTAATCGTTTTAGTTGCTCTTCTTTGCACTTTCCCCAAAATATCCTCAACTCAAGGGGGACCAGAATTTCTCTTGCTAAGTTAAGTGAATCTCACCCAGGGGTGAAATGCTCATGGTTCGGACCGGGTCACCTGATCCGGTAGCAATGGCGGCGGGTGGTTCGGAGAACCGGTAGCAAAAATCCCTGCCCCTCCCCCATGCCCAGCTGATCTGCAGGATCCCAGCTGAGTTGCCTGATGGGCAGAGGCTTTTCAAAGCATTAGAAAAATTGCTTCGAAAAGTCTCTGACGATCCCAGCTGAGTTGCCTGATGGGCAGAGACTTTTCAAAGCATTAGAAAAAATGCTTTGAAAAGTCTCTGACGATCCCAGCTGAGTTGCCTGATCGGCAGAGGCTTTTCAAAGCATTGGAAAAAATGGTTTGAAAAATTAAAAAAAAAAATGGCCACACCCACCCAGTCACATTACACCCGCCCCCCCACCAAGCCACGCCCACAGAACCGGTAGTAACAAATTTTACATTTCACCCCTACCTGGGATGCTCTCACCGTCATAAATACATGCCAGTTGCCAAGCGCCCCAATTTTGATCACGTCACTGATCAACGACGGTCATAAACAGGAGGCCTGGCGATCGATTACTGCCATGGCAGCTTCAGTCGCTAAAGGAATGGATTGTAAGTCGAGGACACTGGGAAGAGGATTTGGGTTGTCCGAGGATACTTGGAACGGTGGGCAGAGCTGGCCTCAAGCGAGGTGGAGAATTACACGGATGATGGCCCGAATTTTGTATTGCTTCCCTGCTTGCTCCTGATTTAGCCAATCTGAATTTTTTGCCAAGTGCAGAAAAAGTGTTTCATTTTCGTTATTTTATTTTTTTTGCAAAACATAGTTAGTTCTTGATGGACAGAGCATACCCGTGATGGCGAAGCTATGGTACGGGTGGCACACGGAGCCATATCGGTGGGCATGCAAGCTCAGCTCTGGCATGCATGTGTGTGCCAGCCAGCTGATTTTCGGGCTTTCTGGGTCCACCAGAAGTCAGGAAACACACTGTTTCCAGCCTCCGGAGAGCCTTTGGGAGGCCATTTTTGCCCTCCCCAGGCTCCTAGAAAGGCTCTAGAGCCTGGAGAGAGCAAAAAACAGGCCTACTGTGCCATTACGTGCCAAAAGCAGGGGGAGCACAGGGGCGGGGCAGGGCGGGGTGCATAGAATTATGGATGTGAGCACGCGTGCGTGTGACCCCACCGCGCTCCCCCCCACTTTTGGCACGCGATGGCAAAAAAGTTAGCCAACACGGTCCTAAACAGTAGTTGTAAATTTTTGCATTATTGTCACAGAGCTTAGGGAATAACTTTGAGAGGTTTGGAAAAATGTTCAGAGAAGAGCAACTAAGATGATCGGAGGCCTGGAGGCTAAACCGTATGAAGAACGGCTGCAGGATTTTGGGTTCGGCTAGTCTAAAGAAAAAGAAGAATTAGGGTTGACATGATAGCAGCATAGAGGGGCTGCCACAAAGAAGGGGGTCTGTGTCAAATTATTCTCCAAAGCACCAGAGGGCAGGATGGGAAACAAAGATTTGAAACTGATCAAAGAGAGAAGCAACCTGAAATTAAAGAGAAACTTCCTAACAAGTGAGGACAGTTAACCAGCGGAACAGCTGGCCTCTAGAAATTGTGGGCGCTCCATCCCTGGAGGTTTTAAAGAAAAGATTGGAAAGTCACTTGTCTGAGATGGGATAGGTTCTCCTGCTTGAGCAGGGGGCTGGACTAGATGGCCTCCAAAGTCCCTTACAAATTCTATTCCATTCCATTCCTTTTCCTTTTCCTTTTCCTTTTCCTTTTCCTTTTCCTATTCCATATTCTCTTCTCTTCTCTTCTCTTCTCTTCTCTTCTCTTCTTTTATTTCTTATCCTATTCTATTCTCCTTCCTTCTTTCCTTTTCCTCCCTATTCTATTCTGTTCTGTTCTGTTCCGTTCCGTTCCACTCCACTCCACTCCACTCCACTCCACTCCACTCCACTCCACTCCATTCCTATTCCTATTCCTATTCCTATTCCTATTCCTATTCCTATTCCTATTCCTATTCCTATTCTATTTCCATTCCCATTCCCATTCCATTCCCATCCCCCATTCCTATTCCTATTCCTATCCTAAACTTTTGCTCGTACCAGATTTTGTCTCCCCGGCGTGTTCTGTTCTATGGCTCCCATTCTTTAAAATTCCTGGGCTGTTGCCCTGTGGAGACAGGGTGTAGGCAACCGTATCACAATTACAGAAATCCGAGCCGGCGCGTCCTGTTTGCAATTTGTTTTCTGCAAGTGACTGGATTTGGTCATGAGAAATCTATCAGAAAATGGGTTGGAGCGATTTGTAATCTCCAATCTCTTATTTGCCGGCCTTCATCTTTCTTTGCATAGCTATGCACGTGACACAGCTGCTTCGGACGCTGGGAAGAAATTGTGTTCTTGCTAAGGAAACTGACATATTCCTTTTCCCCCCACGTGTTCCTCCCCCAGCCACCCTTATGGAAGCATCACTGCTCGGTAGACGGCACGGTGTCATCTTTGTAACAATAATTGTTGTTGTGCAAATGTCACACAGAGAGAAGTTTCATTACAGGAAGTATCCGGTAAACATGTGGGGTTCTGTACAAACATCTTATTGGCCAATGTTGGTGGATCAGTGTTGTGCTAGATCGGGAGTAAGCAACCCGTTGCTCCAGAACCGCATGCGGCTCTTTGGGCCCTTTGCTGCGGCTCTCTGTCCCATCACTGGCTGGCCCTGCCCTTTGCCCTCCCCGCTCCGTCACTCCTCGCCTGGTCTTGGAAATCCAAGTTACAGAGAGATGGAGGGAGAGCAATCTGACCGGAGTTTTCGGCGACCCTCCAGCCAGCCACCACTGCTGGAAAGCGGCTGGCAAAGAAGTCTCCCAGGCCACCGGAAAGTACTGGAAGTCACGGAGAAAGCTGCTGCCATCGCCGCCATGTTCATCGTGCATGCGCATCCCATTGGACTTGCAAGTCCAATGGGATGCGCGTGCTTGAAGAACATGGCGGGCGGGGCGAATGAGTGGCGATCAGGGCGTGGCCAGTTCAAGGGTGTGGCCAGACAGCCATCATTACCGGTTCGGCAACCTTGGCCAAATTTCTGTCAACGGTTCTCATGAACCGGTGCGAACCGGCACGAACCGGCTGAATACCACCCCTGGTTCTCACATATATAAAAACACCAGTGGATTCCAATGTGACTTTCCTAATTTAAAGAATGCTGGCTGTTAAGAAATGAAACCAGAGTTCACTGCCTCTTCACTGCAGTAAGTTAAAAGAGAATCTGAATGCTTTCCTTTAAAAAGAAGAAGAAGAAAAGACACCCTAATTGAAGGACATCATTTCCTTATAAAAACAGCCCTAGGTTTAAGTTGGCAAAAAGCAACCAAGATTAATTTTGAAATGCTCTGAGGTTTGCAGATTTCTCTAAAAGCCACTTCAAATCCCCCCCCCCTCTGATTTTTTAACCATAATGGCACAGTAAAAAGCTGCATAGCAAGCAGGAAAAGGAAAGATATATATTTTATTACTGCATCTCTGCAACAATGATGCCTCTCCTAAATTTAACTAAAATTGTTGTTCACTTAAACAAGGGACCTAAAATAGCCGCCATATCTTTAGCCAAATTGGGGTCGTTTTTTGTTTTTTGTTTTTTTTGGAAAAGAAATCTCTTCCAGATCAGCATAAATTCACTTGCCTGTCAGTATATTGGTTCTGTTTATATCTCTTATTTTTCCTCCTTATTTTAAACAAGCTAACTTTAAACTGGGGTTGTGTAAGTGATGCCCAGCCCTCTGTTTTATTTTGCTGTTTTTGATAGCCGAGGCTGGATTCACCAAATTAATTTCGTAGCAGACAGGGCAAAAATAGCTCATCTAGAATATAATTAGATTATCATTACAGCCGGCAGATTTTAAAGGTGCTGTGATTAAGCGGCCAGTTGGATAAATTAGGACTTGTCACGCAGGTAAAGTCTGCTTGATTAAGAGTGTTAAAAAGAGAGAGAGAGAGAGAGAGAGAGAGAGAGAGAGAGGGAATGTTGGCCTTGGTGAGTTAGGATTAATGTCACTGAGATTATAGGTAGTCCTTGACCAGTGGTGAGATTCAAATTTTTTTACTATCGGTTCTGTGGGTGTGGCTTGGTGGGTGTGGCATTGCTTGGTGGGCATGGCTTGGGTGTGGCAGGGGAAGGATATTGTAAAATCACCATTCCCTCCCCACTCAAGGGGAAGGATACTGCAAAATCTCCATTCCCTCCCCACTCCAAGGGAAGGATACTGCAAAATTTCCTCCCGATCATCTGGGACTCGGGAGACAGAGAATAGATGGGGGCAGGGCCAATCAAAGGTGGTATCTACCGGTTCTCCGAACTATTCAAAATTTTCGCTACCGGTTCTCCAGAACTGGCCAGAACCTGCTGAAACCCACCTCTGTCCTTGACGTACGACCACAATAGAGCCCAACATTTCTGTTGCTAAGCGAGACATTGGTTAAATGAGTTTTACGACCGCATTTCACGACCGTTCTTGCCACCGTTGTTAAGTGAATCACTGCAGTGGATTAGTTGGTAGCCCCGTTGTTAGGTGAATCTTGCTTCCCCATTGATTTTGCTTGCAAGGAGGTCGCAACTGGGGATCGCTGCGACTGTCATAAATGTGAACCCGTTGCCAAGTGTTCGGATTTTGATCAAGTCCTCTTTGGGATGCTGCAGTGGTCGCAAGTATGAAAAATGTCCCTCAGTCACTTTTTTTCAGCGCTGTTGTAACTTTGAACGGTTACTCAACAAACTGCTGTAAGCCATGAGCCTTGGATTCTCTTACCGCTGAATAACAGTTTGTCATTAGTATGCACCCTAAACTGTGTTAACAAATAAAGTTGATTGATGTTTAACAGAATAACAAGAGTTGAAGGGACCTAGTAGGTCATCTAGTCCAACCCCATGTCCAAGCAGGAAACCCTACACAATTTCTGACAGATGGCCGTCCAGTCTCTTCTTGAAAGCTTCCAGGGATGAAGCTCCCACAACTTCTGAAGGCAACTTCTGTTCCATGGGTTGATTGCTCTCCCTGTCAGAAAATTCCTTCTTATTTCTAGGTTGAATCTCTCCTTGTTCAGTTTCCATCCATTGTTCCTTCTCTGGCCTTCAGGTGCCTTGGAAAATAGACAGACCCCCTCCTCTCTATTGCAACCCCTCAAATATTGCAAGACTGCTATCATTTCTCCCCTGGTCTTTCTCTTCACTAGACGAGCCATGCCCAGTTCCTGCAACCGTTCTTCATATGTTGTAGTCTCCAGCCTTTGATCATTTTAGATAGATTCAGATTAACAGAGTTGGAAGGGACCTTGTAGGTCATCTAGTCCAACCCCCCCACCCAAGCAGGAGACCTTATACCATCTCTGACAAATGACAGTCCAGTCTCTTCTTGAAAACCTCCAGTGATGAAGCTCCCACAACTTCTGAAGGCAACTTCTGTTCCATGGGTTGATTGTTCTCATTGCCAGAAAATTCCTCCTTATTTCCAGGTTGAATCTCTTCTTGATCAGTTTCCATCCATTATTCCTTGTCTGGCCTTCAGGTGCTTTGGAAAACAGCTTGACCCCCTTCCTCCTCTCTGTGGCAGAGTGGCCCTCAAATATAGGAACTCTGCTATTCTGTCTCCCCTGGTCCTTCTCTTCACTAGACTAGCCATGTCCAATTCCTGCAACCGTTCTTCATATGTTTCATCCTCCAGTCCCCTAATCATCCTGGTTGCTCTTCTCTGCACTCTTTCTAGAGTCTCAACATCCTTTTTTTATAACTTTCCATTATTGGTCCCCTTTGACTGTGGAGTTTTAGTTTCTGACTTTATAATTGTCATTTCAAATGTGGTATCGAAGATGAGCACTGCCCTAAAGTGGCGATGTTGTGCTCCTTCTTGTTGCCTAAATGACTTTGTGTACACACACACACAAACACACACACAGGTTCACAAATGGGGTGGGGGCTTTCACACGGAGCTGAGCTAACTGCACCTCCCCCCCACCCCAATGAGATATTCACAGCAGGTAAGGTTGAGACCATTATACTCTAATCAATATCCCTCCTGCTAAGATAATCAGCCCAAATAGAGATGCATTTCTGGTATTGATTTCAGAATTCATATGCACACGGACCCCTTCGATGCTACCCTTATGCAAACAAGTAAACACATTTCTTGATCTGGAACAATTCTTAAATAGTCCTTTTAAATAGGGAGGGAAGATGGGCCAGCATCAATAGGTCGACAGTGGTGTTTATAAAAAATAATGCTTCAGTCTAGAATGAAAATTTCAGGTTTTATTACAAAGGAGACGGTGCGGGGGGAACGGAGAGGATTATTTTCTCCCTTTTTAGAATAGAATAACGAGTTGGAAAGGACCATGGAGGTCTTCTAGTCCAACCCCCTACTTAGGCAGGAAACCCTATACCACTTCAGACAAATGATTATCCAACATGGCGGAGACGAGCACGAAGGGATCACCTAGTGTCCTCCTTTCCATCTCGATTCTGCTCTTCATTTTATTGCTGTTACGTGGCTGGATAGAGTCACCAAAGCTGTCGGTGTGAGCTTAAACGGACTCCTGAGGATGGGAGAAGACAGGAAAACCTGGAGGAACGTTGTCCGTGGGGTCGCGATGGGTCGGACACAACTTCGCAACTCACAACAACAACAAAATGTACACAAAAAGAGAAACAACCAAAGGCCATTCATTCCCCTTTGGGATTTCTCTCTGCTAATTATCTCGTGTTGTTTGCAGGCACTTCTGGAAAGTTTTGCACGCTGTGCGTAGATCACTTGTTGTTAAAAGGCTTCTGTTAACTTTTGCCTGTGATTCGCAGTGCCCTCTCTTTAACCTGCTTTTGACCTGACTCAGCCAAATGAATTGTTTTTTAGGAGCTTGCTGGTGTTTTTAATAAACCTCACGCTGTGTTTTTGGGCTAGCGGAACTGGGATGCACAGGGGAAACGGGGGTGCACCCTAAGCTGGAAGTGACCCTTCCCGCCCCCCCTCAGTATCGCGAGGGCCATAAAACGCCGAGTTGCAATCTAGCTAAAAGTTGCTTTATCGATGGGAGCATCGAGAACACTGACGGTTTGAGATAAAAAAACGCTGTGCCAAGCTGGTTTTTTAATCCTCTCCCTTTCGTCGGTGTCATCCTCCTCCTCCTCCCCATTCTGGCCTTCCCTTTTATCATTGTCAAAATGTGTTTGGTCACCTCAACAGATATCTGAAGTGAAGGGAAGCTCAATGAAACAGCTTTACGGGTAAATACGTTACTCTGCAGAGTATTTGGTATGTTTTGCCCGACGCCTCTTGAATTACAATGAGCCTTTTCCTCTTTTTTTGTGGGGTTTTTTTTTCCTTCCCCTTAAAAAAGAAACGATGTGTGGGACTGTAACGCTCAAGCCATCCTACGCCTACGTTTTAAAAAATGGAAGCCTTTTGCAAAATGAATAATATAATCACCGTGTTTTCCAAAAGCGACTTCTGATTCTTGCTGGGAGTAAATCCGTTGACAACATTGGAGTTCCTTCCCAGATTTTTATTTTTTTATATTTTGACTAATAAAGGTAAAGGTTCCCCTCGCACGTCTGTGCTAGTCGTTCCTGACTCTAGGAGGCGGTGCTCATCTCCATTTCAGAGCTAAAGAGCCAGCGCTCTCCGAAGACGTCTCCGTGGTCATGTGGCTGGCATGAATCAATGCCAAAGGTGCACGGAATGCTGTTCCCTTCCCACCAAAGGTGGTCCCTATTTTTCTACTTGCATTTTTTACCTGCTTTCGAACTGCTAGGCTAGTGAGAGCTAACCTTTTTGCCATCGCATGCCAAAAGCAGAGGAGCTTTTGGCACACCCAAAATTCTATGCGCCCTACGCATATGCACACGACCTCCCCCCCACACTCCTCATGCTTTTGGTACGTGATCTCCCCAGGCTCCAGAGCCTCTCTAGGCGCCTGCGGAGGACGAAAATGGCCTTCCCCATCCCCCCCGGAGGCCCTCCAGAGGCCAGTTTGCCAATTTCCGGCCTCTGGAGGGCCTTCGGGAAGGTGGGGAAGGCCATTTTTGCCCTCCTCAGGCTCCTAGACAGGCTCTGGAGCCTAGGGAGAGCAAAAAACGGGCCTTCCCTACCCACCCCCAGGACCTCTGGAGGCAGGAAACAGCCTGTTTCCCTACTTCCGGGTGGCCCAAAAGGCCCGAAAATCAGCTGGTTGGTGCACACATGCGCTCCGGAGGTGAGCTCGCGTGCCCACCGAGTCACGGGAGCTCACCCATTATGCGGCACTCGGAATTCGAACTGCTAAACTGCCGACCTTTCGATCAACAAGCTCAGCGTTTGAGCCACCGCGCCACCGCGTCCCTTAATTTTGATTAGAGGGAAATGCAATTCCTGATTTCCAGAAAGAAAGAAAGAAAACAGCTTTTGTAAGGAATCAAGTTTTGGAAATGTCGAACGCCATACAGGAAGCCTTCAACTTACGACCACAATTGTGCCCCAACATTTCTGTTGCTGAGCAAGACAGATATTAAGAGGAAATTTTGTCCCGTCTTCTTGCCACCGTTGTTAAGTGAGTCGGTGTGAAGCGAGTAACCCGGTTGTTAAGTGAATCTGGCTCCCCCACTGAGGTTGCTTGTCAGAACGTCGCAAAAGGGAATCACCTGACCCAGCAACCGTCATAAATACGAGTCAGTTGCCCAGTGTCCAAATTTTGATCACGTGACCACGGGGAAAGGCTGCAACGGTCACAAGTATGAAAAAGTAACTTTTTCCCGTTGCTGTTGTAACTTTGCACGGTCACTACATGAAATGTCATAAGTCGAGGATTAGCTGTAACGGTCCAAGTCTCCTTTTTAACAAAAGGATGCGGCTTGCCCCTCTCCACAAGGAGAGACCTGTCTGCGAGATGTGTCTTTTTCCTCAAGAGGCTTTTGACATTTTCTTCTTGGTCTTGCTCTGTTTGCAAGCTCTTCAAAAATATGGAGAGAAAGGAGAGAGGGAAAAAAAGGATGCTGGTTTACTATTTATTTTGTATTATTCGTGCCATCTCAAATGACACCAGTGGAGTAATTTAAGAGTCAGCCGAAATGTCGTGTATTGTTGAAATTTGTTCTTTCCTCCTTTTTATTAAAACATTCGCTTTGTGCAGAGTTATCTCTTAGCCCAGCACGGTGCTTACAGGTAATCCTCGACTTATGACAGTTCATTTAGTAACGGTTCAAAGTTACGGCACTGAAAAAAGAGACATATAACCAGTGGTGGCTCAGTGACTAAGACACTGAGCTTGTCGATCGAAAGGTCGGCAGTTCAGCGGTTCGAATCTCTAGTGCCGCGTAATGGGGTGAGCTCCCATGACTTGTCCCAGCTTCTGCCACCCTAGCAGTTCGAAAGCAGGTAAAAAATGCAAGTAGGAAAATAGGGACCCCCTTTGGTGGGAAGGGAACAGCGCGCTGTGCGCCTTTGGCGTTGAGTCATGCCGGCCACATGGCCACGGAGACATCTTCGGACAGCGCTGGCTCTTTGGCTTTGAAACAGAGATGAGTAGTGCCCCCTAGAGTCGGGAATGACTAGCACGTATGTGCGAGGGGAACCTTTACCTTTATGTTTTAACTATTTTTCACACTTAATGACCATTGTAGCATGTGATCAAAATTCAGACACTTGGCAACTGACTCATATTTATGATGGTTACTGTGTCCCTCAATTCCTTTTGTGATGTTCTAACAGCAAAGTCCTAGAGGAGCTCAACCCTGACTGCTCCTTAGAAGGCCAGATCCTGAAGAGGAAACTCAAATACTTTGGCCACCTAATGAGAAAGAAGGACTCCCTGGAGAAGAGCCTAATGCTGGGAACGATGGAGGGCAAAAGAAGAAGGGGACGGCAGAGAACGAGGTGGCCGAATGGAAGCACTGAAGCAGTCGGCCTGAGCTTCAATGGACTCCAGAGGATGGAGAAGACAGGAAGGCCTGGAGGAACGTGGTCCATGGGGTCGCAAAGGGTCGGACACGACTAACAACAACAACAAAGTCAATGGGGAAGCCAGATTTACTTAACAACCACATTCATAACTTAAGAACTGCACTTAACAACTGTATCAAGGAAGGTCGTAAAATGGGACAAAACTCACTTTTGACAGCTGCTTGGCCATTGAAATTTTGGGCTTAATTGTGGCGGTATGTCGAAGACTACGAGGTCTCCATGAAACTCAAGACCTATTAAGTTTTTCTAAATAGAGAAAAAAAATGGGCCACGTGCCGATATATATGTATGTATGTATGTATGTATTTATTTTTCTTTAGCCAGGTTCTTCCTACGTAAACCAAGATTTTTATGCAGCCTAGTTCAGTGAAATCACAATCCACTAGTTTCTAGGCTTTTTTTCTGGCAGCCAGCAGATCCTCTGCTGCCCATTGGGAGACTAAGATAGATCTATTTCAGGCTTATAAGCCTTCATCAGTTAGCCACACCCTCATCTCATATATCTTCCCTGTAAAGATACAGTATTTGTTTTCTTTCCTTTTCGTAGGCTTTATGTGTATTTTTTTTAAGCCAGGTTCTTCCTACATGTGTGTGTGTGTGTGTGTGTGTGTGTCTGTCTGTGTATAACAGTTTAACATCACAGCTGCTTCCTAATAATTTAAAAAGATTATTTAAAGAATAATTTAAGCCTCAGTGCATTGTGTTCCATCCACCTAGCCGTTCTGGTTTATTACTCACATTTAAACTTTGTTCGCCAAGCCCTCGGATCTTCCCCAAAGCGTTAATAAAAACAATTCACAGCAAATCAAGGTTGAAGCCACTGGTAGCGCGCACAGCTATCCAGCTTGTCTTCTTCGATACACCGTAGTTAAGCAAACCATGAGTTTTAACATTATGCATTTTAGTGCCCTGTGATTACTTGGTCACACAAGCTTTCAGTTGTAAACAACGTTTGGCTTTCGGTGTGAGATCTCGTTTTTCGACCATTTCGTTCTTGTTTTATTAGGATGGCAAAATCGTGTCATTGCCCAGCCTGCTAGCATGAAACACGTCTTGCGTAATAACCACAAAGGAAACATATTCTAACATGCGTGTTCCATTTTAAAGAAATTTGAAATCCATTGATTTTTTTCCCCCCCAGCCAGCCTTCCCTTTTCTTACAAAGATTTCTGTTTTGCTTCCTTCTGTCTTCTGCCATGGAATTACCCCTCTTACAGGGGTGAAATGTTACCGGTTCGCACCGGTTTGAGTGAAACGGTAGTCATAAAAACTCCCAATTCGGGCGAAGCAGTAGTAAAAAAAAAGGTGCACCCGGACTGGTATTTCCATTGATCAGCTGTGCCGCGCGATTCATATTTGCTAAGTCTAAATCATGCGGCACAGCTGTTCTCCCCTCGCTGTTCTACTTACCTTGTTAAGCCTCCTTTTTCTGTGTGTTTGGTGTGCACTGCACATGTTGTGCACACAGCATGTATTTGGCACTCACTGAGCAAGTACATGCATGCAGCATGTGTTTGGTGCACATTGCACATATGTGCACACCCTGCATTTGTTTGGCATGCACCACACGTGCAAACTGGTGGCAAACTGCAAAAGATTTCACCACTGCCCTCTTATTCCTCGTTCAGATTTAATTTTATTTGGCAGCCAGATGATGGATCCCTCTTTACAAGATGGGTTTCTGGCCAAATTCAGAATTTACAGGAATGGATCGGCTTCTGCCCTGTTTTGTTTTTTTTTTCCCCCTGCTCGAGGTGGTCGCGATAAGAGTGTTTTCTGACATACATGTGTCTCTTCCTTTACTCATACAAGTAAATGAAATTTACTCCTACAAGCAAAGAGATTGAAAGCTGGAAATAACAGAGTTTTTGACAGAAAACACCAAGGGAGCGAATTGCCCAAGGAAAGGTCTGCAGTGCACTGGCAGGCTCAGCCAAGGGGCAACCTTGAAAAGATATCAGCTGGTCCTGATGATCACGTTTATTTATTTTATTATTTATTTGTATATGAGCCTTTATTTTTACAAATAACTCAAATTAATATACTTTCCTCCTTTACCTCACAATAACAACCCTGTGAGGTGGGTTGGGTTGAAAGAGAGGGATTGTCCCAAAGTCACCCAGTCATCTTTCAGGCCTAAAGTGGGACTAGAGCTCCCAATCTCCTGGTAATTAGGCTGGCTTTCATGCCTAAGGTAGGGCTAGAACTCCCAATCTCCTGGTGATTGGCTCAAAGTCACCTAGTTGGTTTTCATGCCCAATGTGGGACTAGAACTCCCAATCTCCTGGTGACTGACCCAAAGTCACCCAGCTGGCTTTCATGCCTAAAGCGGGACTAGAACTCCCAGTCTCCTGGTAATTAGGCTGGCTTTCATGCTTAAGGCGGGGCTAGAACTCCCAGTCTCCTGGTGATTGGCCCAAAGTCACCCAGCTGGCTTTCATGCCTAAGGCGGGGCTAGAACTCCCAGTCTCCTGGTGATTGGTCCAAAGTCACCTAGTTGGTTTTCATGCCCAATGTGGGACTAGAACTCCCAGTCTCCTAGTGACTGACTCAGAGTCACCCCGCCAGCTTTCTGTCATATGTATATACCCGTTACCAGGGGCCCAAATCTTTAATCATGTGCTGTAGGAATGCTGTGACGGATATAAGCATGAGTACCGGATATAAATAATTCTTTTTTTTTTTTTTGCAATGCTGATGTAAATTCCATTGCTAAACAAATGGCCGTTAGTCAAGAACTGCTTATATCTTCTGCTTTCTTTTGCCACCGCCGTCCTACTTCTCTTTGCCGGTCTTAGTATTTTGCAGTTTTTTCTCCAGCTCTTCCTCTTCTGTTCTTTCCCAAGTAACCCCCCCCCCCCCCGAACACATGCCTGCTCTCCAGACATTTTTGTCTTTCTTATCGACAGGTGTTAAGTTGTTATTATTGCTGTTGTGGTCACACCTCACCTTTCCTCTTGCATAAAACGCTCCACGCAGCTCGCAGACGAAGGGCAGCTCGCAGAACAAGTGAAGGCATTGTCTTTCAAAGCGTTTGACGGTTTGAAACCTTGGCAAAAAATAAGGGTTGGGGAGTGTGGGTGGGGCTGGCCCATTGTCTCTTCACTGTACACCAATTCAGCAAGGTAATTCTTTGGCTGGCTGCCCTGGCATTGGATAATGAATAGAATAACAGAGTTGGAAGGGACCTTGGAGGTCATCTAGTCCAACCCCCTGCTCAGGCAGGAAACCTTACATCACTTCAGACAAAAGGTTACCCAACATCTTAAAAACTTCCAGTGTTGGAGCATTTACAACTTCTGGAGGCAAGTTGTTCCACTGATGAATTGTTCTAATTGTCAGGAAATGTCTCCTTAGTTCTAAGTTGCTTCTCTCCTTGATGAGTTTCCACTCATTGCTGCTTCTCCTGCCCTCAGATGCTTTAGAGAATAGCTTGACTCCCTCTTCTTTGGGGCAGCCCCTGAGATATTGGAAGACTGCTATCATGTCTCCCCTGATCCTTCTTTTCATCAAACTAGACGTACCCAGTTCCTGCAACCGTTCATCGTATGTTTTCGCCTCCAGTCCCCTCATCATCTTTGTGGCTCTTCTCTGCACTCTTTCTAGAGTCTCCACATCTTTTTGACATCGTGGCGACCAAAACTGAATATAGGATTCCAAGTGTGGCCTTATTACCAAGGCATTATACAGTTTTATTAACACTTCATGTGATCTTGATTCAATCCCTCTGTTGGTGCAACCTAAAACTATGTTGGCTTTTTTGGCAGCTGCTGCACACAGCTGGCTCCTATCTAAGTGATTGTCCACAAGGACTCCAAGATCCCACTCACAGTTACTACTATTGAGCGAGGTACCACATATACGGTACCTGTGCGTTTTGTTTGTCTTGCCTAAATGTAGAATTTTCCTTTCTTCCACAAAGAACATGGGCCTGGTGGCGCAGGAGACTAAAGCCTGTTATTAACATTCAGCTGCCTGCAATTACTGTAAGTTCAAATCTCACCAGACTCAAGGTTGACTCAGCCTTCCATCCTTTCTAAGGTAGGTAAAATGAGGACTCAGTTTGTGGCAGCAATAAGCTGACTTTGTATAAAAATATACAAAGGTATGAAGGCTATTTCTTAAGGCATTGTAAGCCGCCCTGAGTCTCTGGAGAAGGGTGCATATAAATCAAATCAAAAAAAAATCGAAGGAGAAGGAGAAGGAGAGTGATTATTTTAAAAGAAGAACAATTTTGCCCTTAACCAAAAGAAACCCTTGATTAGGACAGTCGACACAGTATTTTTTCTTCTTCTTAAAAATAATGACAAACGTTGCTTTGTTTTCCTGATACCGAACTAAGAATAGGGAGGGAGGAAGGAAAATTGCATCAGAAGCGGGGAAAAATCCGAGCAGGCGCCTGTAAGGAAATTCTGCTATCTGATAACGGTTTGCAGAAATCTGCTTGATTGGAAAGAATGTCCCTGTTCCAGGAATTGTTCCAATGCTGGGAATAACCATCTTGAATTTTCACAGATTTACAGATTAACAGAGTTGGAAGGGAACTTGTAGGTCATCTAGTCCAACCCCCCCGGGGACGTCCTCGTCTTACGACCACAACGGAGCCCCAGATTTCTTTTGTTAAGCGAGACTTAAGTGAATTTTGCCTCGTTTTACGACCTTGCTTGCCGCAATTGTGAAGCGAACCCCTGCGGTTGTTAAGTTAGTAACACGGTCGTTGAGCGAATGTGGTTTCCCCGTCGACTTTTGCTCGTCGGAAGAGGATCACGTGACCTCGGGATGCTAGAAGCCGTCATAAATGTGAGTTGCTAAATGTCTGAATTTGGATCGTGGGGCCGTAGGCGAGGCTGGAACGGTCGTAAGTCCGAAAAACAGTCATGGCACTTTTTTCACTGCCGTTATAACTTTGTAACAGTCACTAAATGAACTGTTGTTAAGTCGAGGACTATCTGTGGTTAAATTCTTATGCAGGTTTAGCTGTGGTCCTAAAAGATGCTCTTCCACATTTCTATTAGCAAATCGATGATTTGGGTTGTTTTTTTTTTTAACCTGCTGAGGAACTAAATGTTTAGAGAAACGAAATGGTGCAATCTTGGCACCGGCTTAGATCCCCTCTTTTCCTGTTGAGGCATTTTCTAAAAATAGGCACTTTTCACCTGACTTCTTCTGTCTTCTTCTTTCTTCAGGAAAGAAATACAGACATGGCAGAATAAATTGTAGAATGGAATGGAATAGGAGGAAGGAAGGAAGGAAGGAAGGAAGGAAGGAAGGAAGGAAGGAAGGAAGGAAGGGTAGAATAGAGTGGAGTAGAGTAGGGGGGAGGAGGAGAAGGAAGAAGGAAGGACGAATAGAAGATGAATAGAATAGAATAGGAGGAAGAAAGGAAGGGTAGAGTAGAGGGGAGGAGGAGAAGGAGAAGGAAGAAGGAAGAAGGAAGGAAGAATAGAATAGAAGATGAATAGAAAAGAATAGAACAGAGCAGAACAGAACAGAACAGAACAGAATAGAGAAGGGAGGAAGGAAGAAAGGAAAGGTAGAGTAGGGGGAAGAGAAGAAGGAGAATAGAATAGAATAGAATAGAGGAGGAAGGAAGGAATAGAATAGAATAGAATAGAATAGAGGAGGAAGGAAGGAATGAAGGAAATGTAGAGTAGAGTAGGAGAGGAGGAGAAGGAAGATGGAAGGAAGAATAGAAGATGAATAGAATAGAAGAATAGCTTCTTGTCCTGCCCTCAGGTGCTTTGGACTACAATCGCTTAGTGCGTCAAATGTGGTTGTCCAGGAAATAGAAGGTGAAATTTTCCTCTCTCAAGTCGTGATCTTCATTAAAACAACGTGCTGGGGGTTTAAAAAAAACCCTCCTTTTCAAGAAATGCCCACTGAATGCTAGGAAATTCTAACACGTCTTGGTCTTTAAAAATAGCCCCAAACATCATTAATGATAACAGAAAATACGTCCATTGTAGGCTTATTTTTTGAGCTATGTGCGCATGAGTGTTTTTCCTTCGCCCTCTGCATCTCTTAATTTCAGGGTACCTTTGATGGGGTCAGCATTTTCATCCCAACATCTTTTCATCAGTAAGTGGTTAGGAAGAGCCACCGTCGGCCTCCCCTCGCCATTAATCCTCCCTCGGCCCCTTAGTAGAACTACCTCCGGCTTTTAATTGAGGAGAAACGAAAAAGGCTTTCAACAAGAGATCCCCGCCAGTCCAAATCTGTTCGGAGTGATACCAGAAGAAGGAACAGGTGTTTCTTCTGGTTGGACAAGGAAACCATCAAGCTGTCGTAGGTGGCCCTTTATCCGAGGGAGAAACTGCACGATTGCACAGCCCGATTGGAAAAAAATTGTCACTGTGTCTCCCAGAGGAGACCAACCAACCGTGGTTGGTTGTAGACATGATTGTATTTCTAAAGCATTCTCTCTCTCCCTCTTCCACCCTCTCTCCCTCTCCTGTCTATCAGTCCATCCATCCATCCATCTCTCACTCCCCTTCTCTCCCTCTCCTGTCCATCCATCCATGCATCCATCTATCTATCCATCCATCCATCCATCATCTCTCTCCTCTCTCTCCCACTCTTTTTCTCTCCTCCTCCCTCCATTTCTCCTTCTTCCTCCCTTCCCCTCCCTCTCCTCCTCCCCCTCTATCAATCCATCCATCCATCATATCTCTCCCTCCCCTCCCCTTCCTACTCTCCCTCTCCTGTCTGTTCATCCATCCATCCATCCATCTCTCTCTCCCTTTCCCCCTCTCCCCCCTCTCTCCCCCTCCCCCTCTCTCCTCCCTCCCTCCCCCTCCCCTTCCCCTCTATCAATCCACCCATCGTATCTCTCCCTCCCCTTCCCCTTCCCCTTCCCCTTCTCCCTCTCCTGTCTGTCTATTCATCCATCCATCCATTCATCTCTTTCTCCCTTCACCCTCTCTTCCTCCTCTCTCCCCGCCCCCCCTCTCTTTCTCCCTCTCTCCCTCCCCTTCCCCATTTCCATCTCGTATCCATCCATCTCTCTCTCCCTTCCTCTCCCCCTCCTTTCTATCCATCCATCCATCATTTCTCTTTCTCTCCCTCCCTCACCCCTCTCCTTCTCCTATCTGTGCATCCATCTATCCATCCATCATCTCTCTCTCTCTCTCCTGTCTATTTGTCCATCCATCCATCCATCCATCCTCTCTCTCTGCTAACTATATATCTTTCTGTCATCCAGAGCTCTGTTGTCTGCCTGTCTTTCTATCTAAATTCATCTACCTACCTACCTACCTACCTACCTATCTATCTACTATCCATCCCTCTTCAAGAGAAGTCAGCTGCCTTGTGATTCGCTACATTATTCCTTATGGGGAATATGATGATGTTACTCATCGTTTTTTGGTACTCATCCGGCCTCCTGCAACCAATTAACAATGAGTTAATTGTACCTGTGTTTATATAGTTTCTGACTAGAGGTGCTTAAGCATCTCTATGTTCAGCAAAACCAACTGGACTGTTGTTTTCTATGGTGTCTTTAAAAAATGGGGGCAGACAATTTTCCCAAATGGCCGTGTAAGAAACACCAAGATTGTTGTCGAGGGCTGCTGGACCCATCATTCTCTGCTCAATGTTCCTTTTCGGGGATGACTTCGGTAAATAAATAATTAAAAGCTCATATCTTGCTAAAAACTCTTCCGCTCTGTATCAATCTTCCTTTATTTTAACGTGAGCTGACACTTTTGAAGGCTAACACGAAGTCAGCATCTCTTGTAAAACACCTGTTCTCCAATACAGTAATGTGAAGGTCGCTAGGCTTGCACATACATGAATTTAACAAACAAATAAACAAACCCTGATCTCGTGCTTGGCAGGACAGAGACAGCCAAAGAGGCGAATGTGGCTTTGAGAGTAGGGATGTCAAACTTAAGGCCTGAGGACAGGATCCCGGGGCTTGGATCTGGCCCATGGGGCTGGTGGTCTGGAAACAGCAAAGGACCAGCTCACGGTCCCTTTGCCAGTGAAAACAGAGCATGGGGTGGGGGGAAGAGGGGGCGTTTCCCCTTTTGCATTTGAGCATGCAAGAAAGGACAGGAAAGGAGAAAGGGAAAGACAAAGAAAAAAAAGGGAAGACGGGAAGAGAGCAAGGAAGGAAAAAGAAAGAGAGGAAGGAATAGAATAGAATAGAATAGAATAGAATAGAATAGAATAGAATAGAATAGAATAGAATAGAATAGAATAGAATAGAATAGAATAGAATCTATAGAGTAGAGTAGAGTAGAGTAGAGTAGAGTAGAGTAGAGTAGAATAGAATAGAATAGAATAGAATAGAATAGAATAGAATAGAATAGAATAGAATAGAATAGAATAGAATAGAATAGAATAGAATAGAATAGAATAGAATAGAATAGAATAGAATTCTTTATTGGCCAAGAGTGATTGGACACACAAGGAATCCTTCTCCTGGAGTGGGGTGGAAATGGAGATATTGCAGTATCCTTTCCCTGGAGTGGGGTGGGAATGGGGATTTTGCAGTATCCTTCCCCTGCCACGCCCACCAAGCCACGCCCACAGAACCGGTAGTAAAAAAAAACTGGATTTCATCACTGGGTTAATGGGACTTTTTCTTGGCTGAATTCTTATGTCTGGAAGCAAACTGAAGTTTACCATGCAAATAGGTATGATTTCTGAACATTAGGGGCCGTGTGTGTGTTTGTGTATGTGTGCTTTGTACAGAGAATATTTTAAAGCACGGAGCATGCGTAGGTCAGCCTCTTTTTCCTTTTAAGTCATTTCCCCCAGAAAAGCTGTTCTTGATGTAATGAACTTAAAGGGTCAGCTCTGGCTCACCAAACGTTTGAGAAAATGTGCTAACGGCATGCGGTTGCCGTTTTTAGCACCTGTAGCTGCATTTTTATTGTCTGGTTTTATTTATTTATTTTATTTTTAAAAAATCTGTCCCATTTTAGCTCAAAAGGCGTTTCAGAGCCTCAGAATCACCTGGCAATTTATTGATTTTTATCACCTGCCTTCAGTGAACTTAAAAGCTAATTAGAGTTTAAATAATAATAATAAAAAAATCCAGCAATAAGGAAACACTTGTTCCTTGATGTTGTATTGAAATGCTCCCCCCCCCCCACTTTTAAAAATAGAATTATATCTATGAGGGTCTTGACAAGCTTAATTCATGGATGGTAAGAATGGATGGGTGGGAACCTTAGTAGAAATTCGAGACTTGGATGGTTTCCGTGCAATCTATTTTTTTTTTTTTGGTTTTAAATTGATTACCTTTCAGAGTTGTTGTTTTTTTTTTTAATTTCTTACAACACTGAAGCTTTAAATCCTTCTGGCCGTACCATAAAGCGGTAATAAATATCGAAGCTTCTAAAATGGGGCAGTGGAGAAACAGGTTTCCCACTGAACTTCACAATAGGATGCCAAGGTTACGATCTCTTGTTTATCGATTAGCCCGTTTATTTTATTAGATTTTTATCCTGCCTTTACTATTTTTGTAAGTAACTCAAAGGTGGTGGTGAATCTACACAATGCTGCTTTCTCTTCCTAGTTTCCCCATGACGACAACCACTGTGAGGTGGGTTGGACCGAGAGAGATGGACTGGCCAAAGTTACCGAGCTGACTTTCATGGCTAAACCGGAACTAGAATTCACCATCCCCTGGGGATTGGCCCAAAGTCACCTAGCTGGCTTTCTTGACTAAGGCAGGGCTAGAATTCACAATCTCCTGGTGAGTGGCCCAAAGTTACCCACCTGGCTATCTTGACTAAGGCAGAACTAGAATTCACCATCCCCTGGTGATTGGCCCAAAGTCACTCAGCTAGCCATCTTGGCTAAGCCAGACTAGAATTCACCACCCCTGGTGATTGGCCCAAAGTCACCCAGCTAACTTTCTTGACTAAGGCAGGACTAGAATTCACCATCCCCAGGTGATTGGCCCAAAGTCACCCAGCTGACTTTCATGGCTAAACCGGAACTAGAATTCACCATCCCCTGAGGATTGGCCCAAAGTCACCTAGCTGGCTTTCATGGCTAAGCCAGGACTATAACTCACCATCCCCTGGTTTCTGGGGCAGATACCTTCACCACAATACCAAACTGGCTCTCTGATACTCATCTTGCCAGCAGGATGAAGAATTAGAGAGGAATCTCGAATAGCGTCCATTATGGAGCACCTGTTTCGGAGAAGAAGGCCACAGGTCCACGCGATCTCTTTTAATGCACAGTGTTCGTGCTCCTGTGTGGCGCTCAACCTTGAGAGCAGAGGGAACCCCATGCCGCTTCCACGAAGCAGAAGCCGCCGCCTTGGCACTGTTTCCCTTCAAAATATTTTCACATAGCTCTGAAAGGTATAATTACGGCATTCGTTCTGTTCCAAACATAATTGCCTCAGTCTGAATGGTTCCCCTCCTCTCTTGAGTAATAAGGCTGAGGGATTTTGGGCGAAGAGAGAGAGAGAGAGAGAGAGAGAGAGAGAGAGAGAGAGAGAAAATGTGTGAAGTTCACCGTAAGGAGAAGTCTCTTGCTTGATTTTTTTCAACCCTGAAATTCATTTCCCCACAAAAAAAAACAGTGGTAGCTGCAGTGTTGAAATTTAAATTTTTTCCCTACCGGTTCTGTGGGTGTGGCTTGGTGTCATGTGACTGGGGTGGGCATGGCCAACTTTTTAAAAACTTTTTAAAAGCATTTTTTTAACTAAAAAAAGTTTTTTAAAAAAATCCCAACGATCAGCTGTGACAATCAGCTGTGCCCGCGATCGTCAGAACTTCGTTTTTACTTTCTTTCAGCCTTTTTTTAACCACCGGTTCGGGCAAATAGGTAGTAAAACATACTTTAAAAAAGTAAAAAAAACCGGTTCCAAACAATCGCATTGCACAGCTGATTGTTACAGCTGATTCTTGGAACTTTTTTTTTTTTTTAACTTTTTAAAAGCATTTTTTATTACCGGTTTCGGCAAACCGGCCTGAACCGGTAGCATTTCATTCCTAGGTAACTCTAATGCTGGTGCAGCATGGGTCCCATTCAACTGCAGGATCTCAGCACCCTGAAAGTCCAGGCATCTCTATCAAAACCTCCAATTGTTCCAGATTGCCTAGTTGTGAAGTTTATTTAAACCTGAAAAAGGTTGGATCAACCGTCTAGCTTTGAGGATCGATTGTGGAGAGAAAAAAATAGCAGGAGAACATCGGGGTCCAGAGCTGATGTTTATAAAACTGTAGCCATAACCATGATACCCAAGAGAGCCAGTCTGATTTAATGGTTAAAGCACCAGGCTACAACCCAGAAGATGGTGAGTTATAGTCCTGCCTTAGCCAAGATAGCCAGTTGGGTGACTTTGGGCCAATCACTAGGGCCGTGATGGCGCACAGCACCCTCTCTGATGACACGCAAGCCGTCATCACAGTTCAGCTCTGCTGCACATGCGTGTGCACCTCCCATTGGCCAGCTGGTCGTTGGGTCTCTGCCACACATGCGGGGGGGGGGGCAGGGTGTGTGCAAAGGGGCCACGCACACATGCAGAGAGATGGGGCACGTACGTGGATGCATGTGCATGCGTGGGGGTGGGGTGCACGCATGGTGAGGCACATGCAGGGGGCCATGTACGCATGCACTGAGGGCAGGGCACATGCATGGGGCCAGCACACACATTGCATTTTGGCGGTTTGAGGGTGCCCAAGCGCATTTGTACATGTGCACGCTTTAGACACTCGGTCCAGAAAAGTTTAGCCATCACTGCACCAGGGGATGGTGAATTCTAGTCCTGCCTTAGCCAAGAAAGCCAGCTGGGTGACTTTGGACCAGTCACCAGGAGACAGTGAGTTCTAGTTCTGCCTTAAACGTGAAAGCCAGCTGGGTGAAGGCAGTCTCTCTCTCTCTCTCTCTCTCTCTCTCTCTCTCTCTCTCTCTAACAGTTCCCAGAGTCTATTGTAGAGATAGATAGTTGAATGTTTCACCCGGCAAGATTCTGTCTGTCGGTGTGAAACAATAAAAGAACTCAGCTTGGCAGGAAAAAAAAAAATCAGCCGTGTATCTTTCTTGGTTTGGGGCCCCGACAATAAATTTTTATCACCACGCAGACATCTTATTAAATCTCTATGTGCCGGGGAAGAGAAATCCTAGTTACGCAGCTATGCCTCTACAACTGCAGTGCACACAGTTAGGAGCCAGGAAACGGGGAGGAGAGGATCCAACTTGGCAACCCCGTTGGCTCGCGTTCCCAAATCAATAGTTCATCAGCCATTCCTCCTGTCACTTTGAGATGGTTTGAGTCCAGGAGAGAGAGAGAGAGAGAGAGAGAGAGAGACCGCGCGAGTACCACTCTTCTCCAAAACGTGTGAAGCCCAGAAGACAATTCTGTGTCTGAAGAATGGAGAGGAGGAAAAATGACTCTGGCTTCAGAGTTAGAAGCCTCGTAAAAGCAGGGCTGAATGTCTTTCGCTGTGCTGGAAAGCAGCATAAGTAGAATTTATTCTCATCCCAGGAATTGGAATGTCCTCATTTTCTACTCAGTTGTGATTTTGATGGTGGGTGGTGCATTGCTCTAAGCCCAAAACTTGCCGAGCACATTGTGTTGAACTCTGCTCCTTGAGGTTTGCAGGTAGTCCTCGACTTACAACTGCAACCGAGCCCCGGATTTCTGTTGCTAAGGGAGACAGATGTCGTGCGAAATATGCCCTATTTGACGACCTTCCTTTGCCACGGTTGTTAAGCGAATCACTGCAGTTATCGAATTGTCGTTAAGTGGAATCTGGCTTCCTCATGAACTTTTCTTATAAGGAGGTTGAGAAAGGAGATCACGTGACCTCGGGACACGGCAACCGTCAGAAGTACATGCCAGTTGCCAAGCTTTTGGATTTTGATCACGTGACTCGGGGGAAGCTGCAATGGTTATAAGCAGGGGTGAAATCCAGCAGGTTCTGACAGGCAGCAGAAATTTTGAGCAGTTCAGAGAACCGGCAAATACTGCCTCTGGCTGGCCTCAGAGTGGAGTGGGAATGGAGCTCTGGTGGCTCAGCAGACTAAAGCAGTGTTATTAACTGTTATTAACATTCAGCTGCCTGCAATTACTGCAAGTTCAAATCTCACCAGGCTCAAAGTTGACTCAGCCTTCCATCCTTTCTAAGGTAGATAAACTGAGAACCCGGTTTGTGGGGGCAATAAGCTGACTTTGTATAAAATATACAAAAGTATGAAGGCTATTGCTTAACGCATTGTAAGCCACTCTCAGTCTCCGGAGAAGGGTGGCATATAAATCAAATTAAAAAAAATAATAAATGGAGATTTTGCAATATCCTTCCCCCAGGAGTGGGGAGGGAATGGAGATTTTGCAGTATCCTTCCCCCTGGAGTGAGGACAGTCCTGGATGGGAAAATGTGGTTATTTTCTAGACGGAAGGTGTTGCGGCGAAGCGCAAAATTCAGAAATTCAAGCTCTGTAGCACGATTTTCCTGTTGTTCTCCTGTCAGATTGTAAACAGGCTCGTTGGACTTTAAAACAAACGTATCTGTCAAAAATAGAGTGTCCTCCTGTTTCTGGAAACTAGCAGCGGAAGGACATGTTGACAGAATGAAGTTTCTGGGCAAACTGTAATTGGATCCAGTTCCTTAAGACCCCCGTCCCAGTTTTCGTGGGATAATCAACTCTTCGAAGGGATTTGCACAGCCGGAGTGGTTTGCTTGTCAAAACTGAGCTAAAACGCAGCATCCTTTCCTCTTAGCAGAAATAAGACAATGGCAGGCCTGAAAAAATCCCTTCATGTATATTAGCTGCATTGCTGCCAGGGATGGTTGCCTCGCTGGTTATCCCATTTTATCCCTACTTTTTATCCGCGTCAGTTCACAGGGCAAAGGATGACAGTTGCAAGAAATTACAGGTCTTGGATAAATTGTCAAGCCGGTGTCCTTCTGTCCTTCCATCTATCCATCCATCCCTAACTTATCTATCCATCCATGTCTGTCTATATATTCATCCATCTAACCATCCATCCACCTTTATATAGCCCCCCCCATTTCTGTGTCATCCATCCATCCCTAACTTATCTATCCATCCATATCTATCTATATATTCGTCTAACCATCCATCCATCCATCCATCCATCCATCTTTATATTGCCCCTCCATTTCTTTGTCATCCATCCATCCATCCCTAACTTACCTATCTATCCATCTGTCTATATATTCATCCATCTAACCATCCATCTTTATACAGCCCATCCATTTCTGTGTTATTCATCCATCCATCCCTAATTTATCTATCCATTCTTGTCTATCTATATATTCATCCATCCATCCATCCATCCATCCATCCATCCATCCATCCATCCATCCATGTTTATATCTTTATCTAGCCCACCCATTTCTGTGTTATCCATCCATCCATCCCTAATTTATCTATCCATTCTTGTCTATCTATATATTCATCCATCCATCCATAACTTCATCCATCCATAACTTCATCCATCCATAACTTCATCCATCCATCCATCCATCCATCCATCCATCCATGTTTATATCTTTATCTAGCCCACCCATTTCTGTGTTATCCATCCATCTATCCATAAATAACTTATCCATCCATGTATATGTATATATTCATCTGCCTAACCATCCATCCATCCATCCATCCATCCATCCATCCATCCATCCATCCATAACTTATCCATCCATGTCTATCTATATATTCATCCGCTAACCATCCATCCATCCATCCATCCATCCACCCATCTATCTATCTTTATATAGCCCATCCATTTCTGTGTTATCCATCCATCCATCCATCCATCCATCCCTAACATCTATCCATCCATGTCTGTCTTTATAATCCATCCATCTATCCATCCATCTTTATATAGCCCATCCATCTGTCTTATTTATCCATCTATCCTTCCATGTCTGTCTATATATTCATCTGTCTAAGTATCCATCCTTCTATCCATCCACCTACCTACCTCTCTTTATCACCCATCCATCCACCCACCCACTTACCATCTCTCTCTCCCTCCCCTCCCTCTCATCATACCATCTAGTCTTCATTAGAAGTTCTGAAGACCCACCTACTGTTGAGTCCACATCCTTTCTATGGACTGTCACCGTGAGTGAGTGAATGAGTGGGGTGGCCATCTTAACATTTTGTAAAATAAAAAAAAGCTGAACCATCCCAAAATCTCAAGCTATCTCATCTTCTTGTAAGACAGCCTTCTCCTGTGAGCATCCAACCGAGAGGCCATTGCTTCAACCCTTAAAAACACAAGCACGACCGAAACCTTTCAAACCATGCTCAGATGCCCCGTAGACATTGGCTACGGTGGACGAAGAAGTCAACAAGCCGGATATCCATGAAACGGAAGACATTAGCCAGATCGGCTTGGAAACCATAGATATGTTTTGCTCTCTAGCTGGTAAATGAGGGTTGATTTGGTCCAGAGCCAAATAATATATTGAAGCAATTTCATGCCTCATGAATTATAGAAGAGAATGTGCGCGCGACGTGGCGTTTGCAACACGGCTATCCTGGCTCCCACCCACCCACTCGTTTCCCAAGATGGTTTAATCCTTGTCTGTCAAGAAGGCATCCCGGCGGGGCTCGAAAGCCTCCAGACCCGTTCTTGCAAAAATGGAAGGAATTCCAAATATGAGCCCTCTTCTCCCCTCCTTTTTCTTTCCAATTTGAGTTGGTCTGACTCTGTCTCCCACCCACCCCACTTTTTCCCCCCCACTTTACTGAGTCCCGGAGGAAAGCAAAAAAATGCTTTGATCTTAACCCTCCATGGTCATCCCTGCTTGCAGAAAAGACAACCTTTTTCCCCCCCTGAACTTGGGGCCACGGAAAAGTGCAGTTTTAACATTCCTCCCATTGTAAATTGTGTTCTGCTATTACTTCTTTTTTTTCCCCCTTTCTTTCTTTCCTTCCATTGCAAATTGTGCTTTGCTAGTCCTTTTTGGAAAAAAACACACAAAAACATAAAAGAAACCCAACCCAAACCATCTGTATTTTTAAAGGAAAGAAAAAAAAAAAGATAGAATGCTTTTTGGTTTTCCTTGTTTACTTTTGAGCTCCGCGCTTTGGCTTGTGAATTTTTTCGGGCCTCCGGGGGCGAACAATTTGAGGAATGCCAAGGGCCAGACAAAGACCACGGCTAATTTGCATGTTTTTCATTGCACGTCATTAACTAAATCTACATATTCTTTTAATAGGCTTAGCAAAAATGCTGGTTGGGGGAGCCCCAAAGTTTTGCAAAGCTATCAGAGTTGCTGGTTCAATCTGTTCGGGTAGGAAGTGCGGCACGATGCAGATTAAACAAGTTTATTTTAATGCGTAAATTATTGATCCCTGGATTGGGTGCCTAAAAAAAGAGACACTTGGATCCAGACAGGTAGTCCTTGACATACAGCAGTGGTGGGTTTTAAATTTTTTTACTACGGGTTCTGTGGGCGTGGCTGGGTGGGCGTGGCATGGCATGGCATGACTTGGTGGCTGTGGCAGGGGAAGGATACTGTAAAATCTCCATTCCTACCCCATTCCAGGGGAAGGATACTGTAAAATCCCCATTTCTTCCCGATCAACTGGGACTCGGGAGGCAGAGAATAGATGGGGGTTGGGGCCAGTTAGAATTTTTACTACCGGTTCTCCGAACTACTCAGAATTTCCGCTACCGGTTCTCCAGAACTGGTCAGAACCTGCTGAAACCTACCTCTGACTTACAGCCATTCGTTTAGCGACCTGAAAAAAAGTGACTTATAACCATTTTTTACTCTTAACGGCCGTTACAGCCACCAGGGATGCAAATTCAGACGCTTGGCCAGCGACTCGTATTTATGACGGTTGCCGTGTCCCCAGGGCTCATACCACAATCCCCTTTTGTGACCTCCTGACAAGCAAGAATCAAATGTGACACATTCGTTAAGTGACTTTTGCCTCATTTTACAACCTTTCGTGCCACGGTCGTTAAGTGAATCACTGCAGTTGATCAGTTAGTCACCCGGTTGTTAAGTGAATCTGGCTCCCTCCCCCCACCCCCCCTCTCAGACTTTTGCTTTGTCAGAAGGTCGCTGTGCCCTAGAGGTGGAGCTCTTGCCTCACGATCCGGAGGATGTGAGTTCAATCCTAGGTAGAGGCAGATGTAGGGTCTGGACTAGATGACCCACAAGACCCTTTGCAACTCTGTTAATCTGTTAAAGTGACGACTGCTGGGACACAGCAATAGTCATAACTTTGAACCAGTTGCTGAGCATCCGAATTTTGACCACGGGGACGCTGCGGCGGTCGTAAGTGTGAAAAAACGGTCATATATCACTTTTTTCAGCGCTGTTGTAACTTGAAACGGTCACTAAATGAAACTGGTGTAAGTCGAGGACTACCTGCAGTCATAAGAAGCTATAAGGAATGGGAAAGATGAGAAGAAAAAAATAATAGCTAGTAACAGCCCTACTGGGTGGTTTGATATCCTCGGGCATACAAAGTGTTGTGGGAATTAGTTGTTTAGCAGAATAACAGAGTTCAAGAGGGACCTTGCAGATCATCTAGTCCAACCCCACTCCTACCCAAGCAGGAGATCCTACACAAGGGATGGCTAACCTTTTGGCCGTCGCGCGCCAAAAGCGTGGGGAGTGTGGGGAGAGGGGTGTCGCGTGTGTGCGTGCCCACACCCATAATTCAATGCACGCTGCCCCCTCTGCATGCGTGCGTGACCCAGCCCCGGTGCTCTCACCGCTTTTGGCACGTGATTGCCCGGTGGGCCCGGTAGGCCTTTTTTTTGCCCTCCCCAGGCTCCAGAAGCTTTCTTGGAGCCTGAGGAGGGTGAAAACAGCCTTCCCCAGCCCACCCAAAGGCCCTCCGGAGGCTGGAAACAGCCCATTTCCCGACTTCCAGTGGAACCAGAAGGCCCATTTTTTGCCCTCCCCAGGCTTCAGAGGCTTTTTTGGAGCCCGAGGAGGGTGAAAACAGCCTTCCCCACACCCACCCCCCTGAAGGCCCTCCGGAGGCTGGAAACAGCCCGTTTCCCGACTTCCAGTGGAACCAGAAGGCCCATTTTTTGCCCTCCCCAGGCTCCAGAGGCTTTTTTGGAGCCTGGAGAGGGCAAAACGTCCTCCCTCCCCACAGGAGACCCTCCAGAGGCCGGAAATGGCCCATTTCTGGACTTCCGGTGGGCCTGGAAGGCCCGAAAATCAGCTGGCTGGCGTGCACATGCGCACTGGAGCTGAGCTAGGGGAACGCTCTCGTGCCCACGGATACGGCTCCGCGTGCTACAGGTTTGCCATTACGATCCTACACGATTTCTGACAGATGATAGGGGGGCGGGGGGGGAACTCTCTTTGTGTCTGGTTGTTTTGGTGTGCAGTGTCCTTTAGCGGTGATTTGTCTTGCATAGCCCACAGAAAATTTGGCCTCGCTGGTCGTAAGTCGAAGACTGCCTATACAATCAGCGTTTGGGCTTCAGCGTTGCACAGTGAAGGCTGATTTGGATGGAATCGATTTAACCCTAAATCAGAATCCTTTGAGATTAGCTGATTGGATCAATACCCCCTTTTTCCCCCCCAGTATTTCTACAGAAGATTAATTCACTCTTATTCACCCGCTGAAGCATATTGTTGAAACGGGTTCTTTGTGTTAAAACTGTAAAATGGATTGCCTTGTTTGGCACCAGTGTCTGCAACAGAGAGGTGGACATTTACATACTCACACAAATACACACACACACACACACACACACACACACGTAGCTGGATGTGTGAACATCATGTTGGCATCTTAATGCTTTGCTTCCAGCTAAAACGACTCTAATCTGTTTTTTGCAGAATTCTTCATTGTATCGCATGGATCCCTTCTCAAGTTAGAAAGCGGATAAGGTAAGAAGAGTGAATATCTTGCATTTATGAAAACTGGTTAGAAAAAGAATCTGGCTTGGGGAGGTCTTTGCTATCTCTTTACTAGCAGGAGTTACAATATTGTGTGGATTTTTTTCCCCCTTGTTGTTCAAGTTCAAAGCCTTTATTGTCATTGTACATCATGTGTACAACAAAATTGGTTTTAGCCATTACTGGTGCAGTCCATGTAAGAATACAAGACAGCATGAATAATCTAAAGAATAACCCTTGTACAAGTCGTTAGGGAAAAAAAATACCTAGTCATACGTTTCCATATGTACAGTAGTGGCCAAAATTGTGAAAACCTTTTGGGAAAAGTACATTTTCTAAAACTAGCTAATCACACCACTTTTTTTTTTTTGAGTAGTACCATAAAATTATATATCAATGGAAAGATAATTTAATCAAGAATGTAATGCAATCACTTTTATGAAGGGTTTGTTATTAGAATCGCTGTTACAGTATAAAGAAGAAAATTGAAACACGTAGCAAAAACGGGATAAACAAAAATGATCACCCTAGAAAAAAGGAAGTTCAACCAAATTAGGAGCTTTTCCCCCCCAAATAATAGATTGAGCATAATGAAAGGTAAAGATGAAAAGGCATCAAGATGGAAACTTGCTTTCATCCACTATACATGTGAATTTGTTCCCGGTTTGAAGTACCTTTCTAAAGGATTCCAAGTTTAATCCCGTAGGGATTTTCGACTGGTTGCAACCCTGTTGTGTCAGAATAAATACATCCCTCTAACTGAAACTCAAAATCGATGGGTTGATAGGGCCTGCTAGCTTATTTAATGTTAAACCTGATAACGAGTTTTGGCTTTTGGTGAATGGGGCAGCATATTTCATTGGTTCCTGCTTTATTCAGTTATACAAATCTAGAAAATAGATGGTTGAATAAGTGGGATTAATGTTGTGTGAATGCATCTCGTTTTTTTGAGCATAGAACAGTGTCTGTATCGATTTAAAAATGTTATATCCTACTCCCTTCCACTGACATTTGGCAGCTTGTAACATTTAAATTTAACAACACAAACAACACAACGACTCAACAACACAAACAACAAATACAAGGTTGCACAAACAGACAACGATGGTGCTAAACATTTTGTTCCCGATGGAAGAACTGTTCGAAATGCATTCTGAGTTTGTCTAGCTTATTTTCCTCCTTGTTATTTATGCATTTATATCAATTATTTATCTTCTGTCTTTGGGGATAGCTTTCCAGCTTACAATCGATACCACCAATTGTAAATAATAATAGAATAAATATTTTAATGGATGGATAGATGGGAGGGAGGGAGGAAGGAAGGGAAGGTGAAGGGAAGATGAAGGGGAGGGAAGGAAGGAAGGAAGACAGGAAAAGAAAGGAAGGAAAGAAAGAAAGAGAAAGAAAGATGGAAGGAAGGAAGGAAGGAAGGAAAGAAAAAGAAAGAAAGAAAGAAAGAAAGAAAGAAAGAAAGAAAGAAAGAGAAAGAAAAAGGATGGATGGCTTAGGGCCCGGATATCTATGGGATCACCTTCTGCCACCGATAGCCTCCCACCGACCAACACGCTCCCATAGAGAGGGGCTCCTCTAGGTGCCGTCGATAAAACAATGTAGACTGGTGACCCCCAGGGGGAGAGCCTTCTCTGTGGGGGCACCCGCCCTCTGGAACGAACTGCCCCCTGGGATACGTATAATTCCCGATCTCCGTACCTTTCGCCAGGCCCTTAAGTCCCTGCTATTTCAATAAGCTGGCCTGGCTGAATAAGAATCTGGATGGGGTATTTTAAATTTGTGGGTTTTTAATTGAGAAGGCCAAATTTATTTAATTTGTTTTAAATTGGTTTTTAAATTTTGTATTGTATATTGTTTTAATATGGCTGTGCACCGCCCTGAGTCCTTCGGAAGAAGGGGGGTATAAAAGTCTAATAAGTGAAATCAATCAATCAATCAATCAAGGATGGAAGGAAAGAAAGAAAGAAAAAGAAAGATGGAAGGAAAGAAGGAAGGAAAGAGAAAGAAGGATGGATGGATGGAAGGAAGGAAAGAAAGAAAGAAGGAAGGAGAAAGGAAGGAAGGAAGGAAGGAAGGAAGGAAGGAAGGAAGGAAGGAAGGAAGGAAGATTTTGGCCCTGAAAGTAAAATTCTGGGATAGGAAATAAATAAATACAGATAAGCTTTTATTTTGATGCTTATCCATTATTCTTTCTCTATATTTACTAAGCTTGATTTTAATTTAACCATGATGTACTCATGTATTTTTTTCCTATTTTGAATTAGAGGGCACTTTTCAAACTCTTCACTATTGATAATGCATCAGCCCCAGCCTTTCTTCAGAGGTAGTCCATCCCTCTTGATCAGGGGTGTCAAACTCAAGGCCCGGGGGCTGAATCTGGCCCGTGGGATACTTAGATCTAGCCCATGGGCAGGGGTGGGGTGCTGGGGGTTCGCAGGGGTTCAGGAGAACCTCTAGCTAAGATTCTGTGCAGTTTGGAGAACCCTCAAATCCCACTCCTGGCTGGCCCCACCCACTCCTCCCAGGAGTCCCCACACGGTCCATTTTGGATGCAGGTAAGTGCAGGGTGCGTTCAGAGGCTCGAGGAGGGGGAAAAATGGACCTACCAGAAGTTCGGGAATGCCAGAAACGGGCCCGTTTCCAGCCTCCAGAGGGCCTCCGGAGCCTGGGGAGGCTGTTTTTGCCCTCCCGGAGGCTCGAGGAAAGCCTCTGGAGCCTGGGGAGGGCAAAAATGCCCCCCCGCCATGGTGCAGGAGGCCGACTAGGCCACACCCATCATGGCCACGCCCACCCAGCAACTTGGCAGATAACCCGTTTCTAAAATTTTTGAAGCCCATCCCTGCCCACAGGGTTGCCCTGGAAACAGCGAAGGACTGGCCCACAGTGCTTCTGCCAGTGAAAATGGGCTCCCGAGCTCCATTTTCTCTGGCAGAGGGTTGCAGGAGACCATGGCAGCTGAAAACGGAGCCCGGGAGCCGGTTTTCATTGGCAGAGCGTTCAGGCCACCACTGGCATCCCTGACATGAGTGACATTGAGCTGGCCATGCCTACCCTGGCCACGCCCAAACACAACCCTGACGCAGACCCTCAATGAAATCAGGTTTGACACCCCTGCTCCTGATGGATCCCTTTCATTAGAGTTTGACAACATGGTGTTCAACCAAGGACCTTCCGTAAATAGATAAGATTGTAGTCTTGAGGGTAGCAATTACTTGTTTCCATCATACCTGCCAATCCAAATAGATTTCAGTATTTGTAGTTATGCAAATCTTCTTCATTCTCCCGAGAGAACATGAGATCGGTTTAATTCTTGTTTCTTTATTTAGAATTCTTGAATACCTGCGATAATGGCTTATAAATTGCTGAACCGTTTTGAGGTCAGATCTCACAAAGTTTTCCATTTCTGTCCTGGCTTTTGCTTAAAATAGCAAACGGCCGCATCCCCTGAAAATTGGCCCATTTGCTACTGAGTTCTAGTCCCACCTGAGGCACACAGACAGGTGGGTGACTGTCCTAGTCATTCCCGCAGCCCCAAGGAAGGGATGAGGGCAAGCCTCTCCCCAAATCCTTGCCAAGAAGAATGTAGATTAGCCAGGTAGTTGCCAAGAGTCAAAACTTTTAAAAGGAGGAAGGGAGGAAGGGAGGGAGAGAGGAAAGGGGGAAAGGAAGGAAGGAAAGAAAAAGAAAGAAAGGAAGGTAAGAGAGAAAGAAAAAGGAAGGAAGGAAGGAAGAGTAGGAAGTAGTGAGGAAGAGAGAGTGGGAGGGAGGGAAGGAGGAAGGAAGGAAAGAAACAGATAAGAGAGAGGAAAGATAAGGAAGGAAGAAAGAAAGAGAAAGAAAGAAAAAGGAAGGGAGAGTAGGAAGTAGTGAAGGAGAGAGGGTGGGAAGGAGGACAGAAGCAAAGAAAGAAAGAAAAGAGAAAGGGGAAGGGAAGGAAGGGAGAAGGGGAGAGTGGGAACTAAGGGAGAGAGGGTGGGAGGAAGGAAGGAAAGAAAGAAAGGGAAGGGAAGGAAGGAAGGAAGAAGGGGAGAGTAGGAACTAAGGGAGAGAGGGTGGGAGGAAGGAAGGGAGGAAGCAGGGAGGGAGGGAGGAAGGAAAGAAAGAAAAGGAAAGAAAGAAAAGAGGAAGGGAAGGGAAGGAAGAAAGAATAAGAAAGGGAGAGTAGGAAAGAGTGAGGGAGAGACAGTGGGGGTAAGAAGCAAGGAGCGAGGAAGGAAGGAAAGAAAGAAAGAAAAAGAGAAAGGAAAGAGTAAGGGAAGGAAGGAAGGAGAGAGGGAAATTGTGGGAGAGAAGGCGGGAGGAAAGAAGGGAGAGAGGGAGGAAGGAAGCAAAGATGATGAGAGGAAGGGGGGAGGGAAGAAGGAAGGAAGGAAAGAAGGAGAAAGATGGGAGGGAGGGAGGGAGGGAGGAAGGAATTTGGAGGCTGCTTCAGAACTGCCAGATGGATCCTGGATAAAACCCCCTGATCTCCGACCCCTGCATTTTGCACCTGGGGACTTAAACCTGGAGTTCCACCAGGAATGGCACCCCCACGGTTTTCTTTGGCAGATACATAAAGTCCCAGCACCCCTGGACTGTACTAAACCCATCAAACAAGGGCTGGCCAGCCATCCTTCAGCCAGGCAAGTTGAAAGGTTGTCTCCCCGTCTCCTGTGACAAACCCACCAGGAGAACTAAATCATGTTTTATGACCCTTTGTGGTCATACCTTAGGCCAGTCCTTCGTCTTGCTAGCATTTATGGCTGTGGGCTCCAGGATGCTGATGGGAGGAGCCCGTCTGCTGTTTTTGTAGCTAAACCCAGTTGGAGACGATCCACCACTGTTAAGTGGCAGTGATGGGTTGCGAAACATGATTCCTGGGGCAGGTTTGTGGTTGTGGAGCTTTTAAGCTTGGAAGGCTTCCAAGGTTCCATAGTTGTGTTTAAGGATTTCCTCGCCTTTCCGTGCATCGCTTTCTTTGTGATTTGCCTGATTTCTAGGATACCTGCATATTTGCATATATTTTTTTTTACCTTGTTCATGCTGGTTTTCGTCCCTTGTGCCATATCCCCTCTGTTTTGTTTTTCTTTTCGTGAGAGACACGGTTAACAAACGATAACAACTATCCCGTTGCAGTTCTATGGCTCCTTATTATGGTGATTTTATTATCTTTTAAAGTATTATCTCCTATTTTGTATTGTCCACATATCTTTTATATATTATATATGGAACGGGAGAAGAATAAGAGAAGTAGAAGCAAAGGAAGGAGAATAGAATGGCATGGCATGGATTGGATTGGATTGGATTGGATTGGATTGGACTGGATTGGAATAGGAATAAGGGGAGAAGGAGAAGGAGAAGGAGGAGAAGAAGGGGAGATGAAGAAACAGATGAAGGAGAATAGAACAGGGGAGGAAAGGGAAAGGGAGAAGAGAGGAGAGGAGAAAGGAGGAAAAGAATGGGAGAAGTAGAAACAGAGAAAAAAGAATAGGATAGGATATGACAGGACAGGATATAACAGAACAGGAATGAGAAGAGAAGAGAAAGGAAGAGGAGGAGGAGGAGGAAGAGGAGGAGGAAAAGAATGGGAGAAGTAGAAGTAGACAAGAAAGTATAGGATATGTATTGGACAGGACAGGACTGTTGTGGTCCGCCAGCAGCTGTGGAGCTGGCAACGGAGTCGGACAGCGATGAGGCTGAGGACCAGTCCGGGAAGCTGGGGAAGGCCCGGATGAGGGCTCTGCGTCAGAGGCAGAGATGGGGCCAGGGCCATTGGGGAGTGAGGTGCGGACTCCGGAGCCTCCAGAGACTGATAGGAGTGAGGCAGAGGAACAGGAGGAGCCTGTTCCTAATGCACGCATGAGAAGAGCTGCCAGAAGGCAAGTGGAGCTCAAGCAAAGAGGGCAACTCGGGAGTAGGGCCAAAAGACGATTGGCCCCTCCCACAAGGCTGAAACAGACCAGCAACGGGGTTTGAGCTTTGCCAGAAAACAACATTGGTAGCTTCGTCTTCTTCTTCTTCTTCTTCGTCTAGGTCTTGTATTTATTTTTGTATCTGTGACCTCTGAACGTTTGCCGAGAAAGGCCTTTGGCAGTTTGCCTAATTGGACCAAGGTTTGCGATAGGACTGAGGAATTTGCGTTGGGAGGAATTTGCTTTAATTTAGTTGAACGACGCTGGGAATGAAGTAACTCTCAGCTGTTCAAATAAAGTTTGTTTGTTTTTTCACTGCCTGATTTTCCTACTACTTACTTGGGCCTGGGTCACAACAAGGACAGGAATGAGAAGAGAAGAGAAAGGAGGAGGAGGAGGAGGAGGAAAAAAATGGGAGAAATAGAAGCAGAGAAGAAAGAATAGGATAGGACGGGATAGAAGAAAAGAGAGGGAGAATCGGAGATGTGGAAGCACAGAAGAAGAAAGAATAGAGTGGAATGGAATGGAGTGGAATAACCTCCTTTTCCTCCAGCTCTGAGGCTTGTTTGCATAAACCTACATTAAACTACCATTTAACACAGCCAGAGAAGGGGCAAAATAATAATAAGGAATATTTTGTAGGCACTCTTAACTTCTTGTGATTTCTTAGTAATCCTCCTTTTCGGGATTGTAAGAAGGAACTGGGGAAAAAACTGCCTGCCTTAACTACCCTCATCCCCCCTGCCCCCTCAAATAGGATAACCCTAGAGTAAACTGCTCCTCAGGACTACTCCTTAGAGCTGAACCGTAAGTAAACTCTGGCAAACCAGGGTCAAAATGAAAGGCTGGCCTTCACCGACTCCGTATCTATTTTCAGCTCTTTGCCTTCTGGCTTCGATCTGTTATTCTGACCTTGCTGGCAAGAGGTGGTCTCTCTCTGGATTTTGGGACCTGACCTTTGACTGTTTATCTTCTGGAACTGTGACTTTCCTTTTATGACCCTGGTTTTCCACCCTGCACTAACTCCTACCCTAAACAGATTAAGATCATGTTCTTCTACCTGTAGCAGGTCCAGGAGTTTTTCTTTTTGCTTCTAATCTGCCAGTGGGATTCAGCCGGTTCGGGAAAACCGGATTTTAATTTTAATCTGATTCGGCAAACCGGTTGTTGCAAGGACTGGCTGATCCCCCCCCACCCTGCCCCTCCCCTCCCAGGAGTCTCCACGCAGCCCATTTTGGATGCCAGGTAGATGCAGGGGCTGTGCGGAGACTCCGGGAAGGTGAAAAATGGGCCTACTAGAAGTACCGGAAGTCTGAAAATGGGTCCGTTTCCAGCCTCCGGAGGGTCTCCAGAGCCTGGGAGAAGGCATTTTTGCCCTCCCGGAGGCTCGAAAAAACCCTCTGGAGTCTGGGGAGGGTGAAAATGCCCTCCCACTGTGTTGCTGGAAGCTGAGTTGGCCATGCTCACCATGGCCATGCCCACCCAGCAATCAGGCAGAGAACCGGTTGCTAAAGTTTCTGAATCCCACACCTGAGCCAGGTCCATGTATTTTGGAGATGTGTTACCAAACCCCAGTCTGGTAGGTTTGGGGTTTTATTTACCCTGGTTCCCCCAAAATAAGACATCCCCTGATAATAAGCCCAATCGGGCTTTTGAGCGCATGGCAATAAGGCCAAGCGCTTATTTCAGGGTTCAAAAATATAAAAGACAGGGTCTTATTTCTGGGGAAACAAGATAGATAGATAGATAGATAGATAGATAGATAGATAGATAGATACCCTGTTTCCCCCAAAATAAGACATTCCCTGATAATAAGCCCAATCGGGCTTTTGAGCGCGTGGCAATAAGGCCAAGCGCTTATTTCAGGGTTCAAAAATATAAAAGACAGGGTCTTATTTCTGGGGAAACAAGATAGATAGATAGATAGATAGATAGATAGATAGATAGATAGATAGATAGATACCCTGTTTCCCCCAAAATAAGACATTCCCTGATAATAAGCCCAATCGGGCTTTTGAGCGCATGGCAATAAGGCCAAGTGCTTATTTCAGGGTTCAAAAATATAAAAGACATGGTCTTATTTCTGGGGAAACAAGATAGATAGATAGATAGATAGATAGATAGATAGATAGATAGATAGATAGATAGATAGATACCCTGTTTCCCCCAAAATAAGACATTCCCTGATAATAAGCCCAATCGGGCTTTTGAGCGCATGGCAATAAGGCCAAGTGCTTATTTCAGGGTTCAAAAATATAAAAGACAGGGTCTTATTTCTGGGGAAACAAGATAGATAGATAGATAGATAGATAGATAGATAGATAGATAGATAGATACCCTGTTTCTCCCAAAATAAGACATTCCCTGATAATAAGCCCAATCGGGCTTTTGAGCGCATGGCAATAAGGCCAAGCGCTTATTTCAAGGTTCAAAAAAATATAAGACAGGGTCTTATTTCTGGGGAAACATAGATAGATAGATAGATAGATAGATAGATAGATAGATAGATAGATACCCTGTTTCCCCCAAAATAAGACATTCCCTGATAATAAGCCCAATCGGGCTTTTGAGCGCATGGCAATAAGGCCAAGTGCTTATTTCAGGGTTCAAAAATATAAAAGACAGGGTCTTATTTCTGGGGAAATAAGATAGATAGATAGATAGATAGATAGATAGATAGATAGATAGATAGATAGATACCCTGTTTCCCCCAAAATAAGACATTCCCTGATAATAAGCCCAATCGGGCTTTTGAGCGCATGGCAATAAGGCCAAGCGCTTATTTCAGGGTTCAAAAATATAAAAGACAGGGTCTTATTTTTGGGGAAACAAGATAGATAGATAGATAGATACCCTGTTTCCCCCAAAATAAGACATTCCCTGATAATAAGCCCAATCGGGCTTTTGAGCGCATGGCAATAAGGCCAAGCCCTTATTTCAGGGTTCAAAAATATAAAAGACAGGGTCTTATTTCTGGGGAAACATAGATAGATAGATAGATAGATAGATAGATAGATAGATAGATAGATACCCTGTTTCCCCCAAAATAAGACATTCCCTGATAATAAGCCCAATCGGGCTTTTGAGCGCATGGCAATAAGGCCAAGCGCTTATTTCAAGGTTCAAAAAAATATAAGACAGGGTCTTATTTCTGGGGAAACAAGATAGATAGATAGATAGATAGATAGATAGATAGATAGATAGATAGATAGATACCCTGTTTCCCCCAAAATAAGACATTCCCTGATAATAAGCCCAACCGGGCTTTTGAGCGCATGGCAATAAGGCCAAGCGCTTATTTCAAGGTTCAAAAAAAAATAAGACAGGGACTTATTTTTGGGAAAACATAGATAGATAGATAGATAGATAGATAGATAGATAGATAGATAGATAGATACCCTGTTTCCCCCTAAATAAGACATCCCCTATAATAAGCCCAATCGGGCTTTTGAGCGCATGGCAATAAGGCCAAGTGCTTATTTCAGGGTTCAAAAATATAAAAGACAGGGTCTTATTTCTGGGGAAACAAGATAGATAGATAGATAGATAGATAGATAGATAGATAGATAGATAGATAGATACCCTGTTTCCCCCTAAATAAGACATCCCCTATAATAAGCCCAATCGGGCTTTTGAGCGCATGGCAATAAGGCCAAGTGCTTATTTCAGGGTTCAAAAATATAAAAGACAGGGTCTTATTTCTGGGGAAACAAGATAGATAGATAGATAGATAGATAGATAGATAGATAGATAGATAGATAGATAGATACCCTGTTTCCCCCAAAATAAGACATTCCCTGATAATAAGCCCAATCGGGCTTTTGAGCGCATGGCAATAAGGCCAAGCGCTTATTTCAGGGTTCAAAAAAATATAAGACCAGGGTTTTATTTTCGGGGAAACACGGTAATTGCAGCTTCCTCGGAAGCCAGAGACACTAGTCCTCAATTTACGACCACATTGAGCCCAAAATTTACGTTGCCAAGTGAAAGATTGCCCCATTTTCTCCCCATATTTTTAAGTGAATCACTGCAGTTATTAAATGAGTAACGCGGTTGTTAAATGAATCTGGTTTCTCCCGATGATTTTCTTGTCAGAAAGGGATCATGTGACGCCAGGGGACACTGCGACCGTCATAAATGTGAGTCGGCTGTCAAATCCGAATGTAAATCACGAGGCTGGGAAGATGCGGGCAACGGTCGTAAGTGTGAAAAATGGTCACGCATCACTTTTTTCAGTGCCGTAGTAAAGGTCACTAAATAAAACTGTTGTAAGTCGGGGGCCCACCTGTATTATCGAGATTTATCAATCTTGGTTTATTGTGACCTGGTTGAAAAAGAAATGAGAGATTTGTTGGTCTACACTAGCGGTCTGCAACCCACGGCTCTGGAGTCTTGTATGGCCCTCTGGTGTGGCTCCCTGTCGCTCAAAATATGCACCACAACTGCCAATGCATCACAACTGCCAATGCGATTTACTGAGCTTTTCGACCCATCTTTTTTTTTTTTTTCGGAGTTCAAAATGTTTTTGTTGCATGCAGAAACAAAAATTTGTTTTCTCTGTAGTGGTTCATTGATTTCATAAATGCAACGCACTGTCGTTTTTTTTATACATAGCATAAAGGTAAAAAAAAAACAACCCACAATATATGCAGTGTTATCTTCATTTTTGTTGTCAAAAGGGTTTTGGGGCTCCCGGTGTTTTCTTTTCTGTGGGAAACGGCTCCAGATGGCTCTTTGAGTATTTAAGGTTGCAGACTTCTCTTCTACATGGATAATATACTAAACTTGCACTCAAGGCCCTTGCCCGTGTGTGTGTATTTTTTTTTCTTATCCAACAAAAACTGGCAAAAACGGGAAGGAGGGGAGGGAAAGAAGGAAGCAAAGAAGAAAAGAAGGAAGAAGCATTTCATCATTTTATCATCATTTTATCAAGAGGGTACCTTGATGAACCATTTGAGATCAATGAAACCAAACTTTTTTTAGAGTCAGCCAAAATCCTAGATCCGCGATGGCGAACCTATGGCATGCGGGCCACAGGTGGCACGCGGAGCCATATTGGTGGGCACGCAAGCGTTGCCCTAGCTCATTTCCAGCACACATGCGCGCGCCAGCCAGCTAATTTTCGAGCCTTCCAGGTCTACCGGAAGTCGGGAAACAGGTTGTTTTTGGCCTCCGGAGGCAACTGCGGAGGTGGGAGGGCCATTTTTGCCCTCCCAAGGCTTCTAGAAAGCCTCTGGAGCCTGGGGAGGGCGAAAACCGGGCTGCCAGCTGCCTGCAATTAATGCGAGTTCAAATCTCACCAGGCTCAAGGTTGACTCAGCCTTCCATCCTTCCGAGGTAGGTAAAATGAGGACCTGGATTGTGGGGGCAATAAGATGACTTTGTACAAAAAAGAACACCGCTTTGGGGGCGGGGGGCGAAAGCCCGACTAAGCAGGTATATACAAGAGTATGAAGGCTATTGCTTAACACATTGTAAGCCACCCTGAGTCTCTAGAGAAGGGCGGCATATAAATCAAACCAATAAATAAATAAATGAATGAATGAATGAATGAATGAATGAAAATTCAGTCGTAAAAATGCATTTTTCCCCCTGTTGAAGCCAATCGTGTTACATCGCATAATTATAGGATAATTAGGCAATTTCCTATCCCCCCTCATTTATCCCTGACAGTTTGGAGCAAGTACTGATTATTGTGTGTCTGTCTGTGTGTGTGCGCCTCTGTGTGTGTTATGCGTGCATTTGCAGTGTGAAATAATCTTGGATAATTAATTGTTTATGAGAGAAGCATTAATGGTAAACTCCTGTGTCGCAATCGTTTTATTACTTTCCTTGCTTTATTGCTGGGCCACAGATAAAATCGCCTCTCCAAACTCTTTTAAGCATCTCAGCCAGACTCGATCCCCGGTGAAAAACTCAGATTAACAGAGTCGGAAGGGACCTTATAGGTCATCTAGTCTAACCCCCCACCCAAGCAGGAGACCCTACACCATTTCTGACTGATGGCAGTCCAGTCTCTTCTTGAAAGCTTCCAGGAATGAATCTCCCACAACTTCTGAAGGCAACTTCTGTTCCATGGGTTGATTGTTCTCACTGTCAGAAAATTCCTCCTTGTTTCTAGATTGAATCTCTCCTTGATCAGTTTCCATCCATTATTCCTTGTCTGGCCTTCAGATGCTTTGGAAAATAGCTTGACCCTCTTCCTCCTCTCTGTGGCAGCCCCTCAAATATTGGAAGATGGCTATCATGTCTTCCCTGGTCCTTCTCTTCACTAGACTGACCACGCCCAGTTCCTGCAACCGTTCTTCATATGTTTCATTCTCTAGTCCCCTCATCATCCTGGTTGCTCTTCTCTGAACTCTTTCTAGAGTCTACACATCTTTTTTATAGTGTGGTGACCAAACTGGAGGCAAGATTCTAGGTGTGGTCATTCTAAGGCTTTAGCATTCTTCAGGTTTTCTTGTATAGATCTTGATTTAAATGTATTTGTAAGGTCTTCCTTTTTTAAAAAATGTAAACAGTTCATGGCTACCTCTAAAACGAATGAAACATGTGGATTTATGAAAAGTGCACTCACTTTTCCGATTCCAAAGTAAATTTAATTTGGCTTTTGTTTGAGCGTAACACGTTTTCATCTGTGAAAGTTAAGTAAAAAAATCAGGAATTGGAGACAGAGGTTTTTTTTTTTATTGCCTTTCTCATAAAAGTCAGTCTGGCATCTATCTAAGATCTCATACTTAGCCTGCTATTCTTGGATTAACTCCAGACCAGGAATTCTTCCCTAATCTTCATCGTTTAGTGTCATGTGCCATTCTCTATCCAAAATAGCTTTAACGTTGATCATTATTTCAGGCTGGCAAAGAGACCCTCTTAGTCTAGTTATAATTTAAGCGTCACAGTTTGAGATAGAAAATGGATACTCGGCTTTTAAGGTTGACAATTTGCATAAAGTTCTAAGCACACACAGACAGGAAGAGGGAGGGAGGGAGGGAGGGAGGGAGATGGAAGAGGGAGACACCCATGGTGAACTGGAATGATGGCAATCCCTAGAATTGATAAGTATGGTTGTTTTGTGGGAATTGTACGTGGAAAGAAATAAGATTTTGAGCATCCTTCTTCTCCTGTGGGTTTTAATCTGGGGGAAGGATTTGGGAAGGATTTGGATGAAAGGAAGCTGTTCCTCAAAATAAGGCCGATAACTGGAGTTGGACATTATAATCCAAAGATGGAACCTCCATGAGTTCGTAAGACTCAAGTCTAAATTTATGAAATTGCTCCGTGGATTCTTACACCGGAGTTCAAAATCTAGAATGCAGCTTGTTGTAGAATGCAGTTGGGATTCCCTTCCTTCCTTCCTTCCTTCCTCCCTCCCTCCCCTTTCCTCTTTCCTTTCCTTTCCTTTCCTTTCCTTTCCTTTCCTTTCCTTTCCTTTCCTTTCCTTTCTTCTCTCCCTCCCTCTATTCCTTTCCTCCCTCCCTCCCTTTCTCCCTCCTTCCTCCCTCCCCTTTCCTTCTTCCTTTCCTCCCTCCCTCCTTCTTACCATTCTTTCCTTTCCTTCTTTCCCCTCCACCTCCCATCTTCCCCCTACCTTCCTTCTTTCCCTCCCTCCCTCTTTCCCCTTCCCTTCCCTTCCCTTTCCTTTCCCTTCCCTTCCCTTCCCTTCCTTTTCTTTCCCTTCCCTTCCCTTCCCTTCCCTTCCCTTCCCTTCCCTTCCCTTCCCTTCCCTTCCTTTCCTTTCCTTTCCTTTCCTTTCCTTTCCTTTCCTTTCCTTTCCCTTCCCTTCCCTTCCCTTCCCTTCCCTTCCCTTCCCTTCCCTTCCCTTCCCTTCCCTTCCCTTCCCGAAATCTGGAAGTTGTTTGGAGGCTGCACAAACCCTCCATTATCCTTCTTGCTAAGCTGTGGCTTGTTTTAACTGCCTTATTTTGTTGCGTACCTAATCCTAAAATGTAAAGGTATGGCGGACGATCCCCGGGGACCGGTTTCACACGTCACATGAAGCCAAGGATGGCTTTAGCATCCTCTACTCCTTAAGCAGAGAGACAGGGAACAAATTTGGTCCTTCATGGCGTATCGAAAGGAGGCACAGTATATTTTTTACGTGAGCAGATGGTTGAAAACTCTCAGGATTAAATGCAGAAAATCACTTTGCGGCTGCAAAGTTGCAAGCTGGAAAAACAAAACAAAACAATTACAAAGGATTTAGTTTAGGCTGAGGCAGTAAAACAGGAGAGATGTTTGCACAACCGTGCGAGGCGTGTTGGTTGTGGTTTATGCCTGAACGTCTTTGGCACACGCGGTGGGGGAATTGTGTCTTTCGATGACGTCAGATTGCGTTGTTCATTACTCAACAATCGCATTTCCCAAACAGTGGGGATGAGAAGAAGGAAAAACGATATTTTATGAAGGTTTGGGACCTTTGAAGTTCCACTGAGATTTAGATAGATAGATAGATAGATAGATAGATAGATAGATAGATAGATAGATAGATAGAGAAAGAGGGGGAGGGAGGGAGAGAGAGAGAGATCCTAGCTCCAAGGTCAGGGACAAAGATAGGTAGATAGATAAATAGATGGATGGATGGATGGATGGATGGATAGATAGATAGATAGATAGATAGATAGATAGATAGATAGATAGATAGATAGATAGAGAGCGGGAGGGAGGGAGGGAGGGAGAGATCCTAGCTCCAAGGTCAGGGACAAACCTAGATAGATAGATAAATAGATATGGATGGATACAGATATATAAATAGATATATACATACATATAAATACATAGATACATACACACAAGCACACACATGCACAAATGTGTATATTTGTGAGTATGCAAGTAGTCCTTGGCTAACGCTCACACTAGAGCCCTACATTTCTCAGATTTGTGAAATGAGTATTGCCCCATTTTACGACCTTTCTTGCCACCGTTAAGTGAATCACTGCAGTTAAGTTATTAACACGGTTGCTAAGCAGAGAGAGAGAGAGAGAGAGAGAGATGTATAAAATATATTTAATCTTGCATTTTTTTTTTCACTTTTAACATAACACATTCTCCCTGGGTGATGGAGCTACGTTTGCTGTGGGCGTTTGTGGGATAGTCCCTTTCAGTGTCTGGCTTTGATAAAAGTTTGTGGTGAAACTTTATTCTCCGCCAGGAATTTTTAATATTTTTTTTCAGGGCATGGATAACTTGTCAATTTTTTTTTCATCTTTAATAAAAGGTGTGAATAAGCAAAAGACTTTCTTGGCAGTTCAGCATTACAAATACATTCTTTTTTTTTTACAATTCTTTTGGTGAATATTGCTTGAGAGGAAATAGGAATACACAAGCAGGGCACACTTATCAACAGACGTGTTCACAAAGAAGCACACACAAGTATATCCATGTATATTCTTAACATATATACTTAGAACAATGTTTCTCAACCTTGTTAGCTTGAAGATGGGTGGACTTCAACTCCCAGAATCCCCCAGCCAGCAGCGCTATCTATCTCTATCTCTATCTATCTATCTAAGCTATCTCATTATCTATCCATCTATCCGTCTGTCTGTCTGTCTGTCTGTCTGTCTGTCTGTCTGTCTGTCTGTCTATCTATCTATCTATCTATCTATCTATCTATCTATCTATCTATCTATCTATCATCTCTCTATCTATCTCATTATCCTGTCTGTCTGTCTCTCTGTCTCTTCTGTCTGCCTGCCTGCCTGCCTGCCTGCCTGCCTGCCTGCCTGCCTGCCTGCCTGCCTGCCTATCTATCTATCTATCTATCTATCTATCTATCTATCTATCTATCTATCTATCTATCTTCTATCTATCTCATTATCCTATGTCTGTCTCTTCTGTCTGTTTATCTATCTATCTGTCTGTCTGTCTGTCTGTCTATCTCATTATCCTATCTGTCTGTCTCTCTGTCTCTGTCTGTCTATTATCTATCTATCTATCTATCTATCTATCTATCTATCTATCTATCTATCTATCTATCTATCTATCATCTCTCTATCTATCTCATTATCCTGTCTGTCTGTCTCTCTGTCTCTTCTGTCTGCCTGCCTGCCTGCCTGCCTGCCTGCCTGCCTATCTATCTATCTATCTATCATCTATCTATCTCATTATCCTATGTCTGTCTCTCTGTCTCTTCTGTCTGTTTATCTATCTATCTGTCTGTCTGTCTGTCTGTCTCATTATCCTATCTGTCTGTCTCTCTGTCTCTGTCTGTCTATTATCTATCTATCTATCTATCTATCTATCTATCTATCTATCTCATTATCCTATCTGTCTGTCTCTCTCTCTGTCTGTCTGTCTCTCTCTCTATCATCTATCTCCATCTCCATCCATACATCTATCTATATTCATGCATTGTATATATATATAAATACATGTACACATAAATACATGTGCATATATACTTAGGCATGTGTATATACACATACACGCACACAAAGACACATGTATGTATGTATGTACATACACAAATATACATATTTCCCTCCCAGAAGTGGGACGATTTCAACCTCGGTCTGATCAAGATAGCAAATCCGTTTTTCCTGGACCTATGTCTGGGGACTTATTTTCTCCCCCACTCCTCATCGTTTTCTGTTTGCAACGCTCTTTCCATTTTTATCTTACCTCCGGATAATTCTCCTGAGCCAGCAACTCTCCGAATTTATACATGACTGGAGGGGAAAAATAGCTGTGCTTGAGAGGGCCTCGTGTCTAATTCGAAAGCTGGCTGGGAAAGCCGATGGTGTGAGGATGCTTGGAGTAACTCGCTGCGCCGAATGGGCAGAAGGGAAAAATCTAAAATCAGACGTGTTGGATCGAAGCCATTCCGGCTCAGTGTTTCGACTGGTTCACTTAGAGATTGTTGAGAAATGGTGTCACTCCTCAAGCTGGAATTGAACAGAATGGAAGGAAGTTCAGAAGCCCATCACTTCATCACCCATGTGGCACAGCCGTTTTTCTTTTTATTAAGAGCTCAGCTGCTGGTTTACGATGCAGAAGAAGACTTCTGGCGGTCTGCAGAAACACCAGAAAGCGATTAGAACTTTCCTTAGGGCTCACCTAACACGCTAAACCAAGGGTCGGCAACCTGCGGCTCTGGAGCTGCATGTGGCTCTTTTACCCCTCTGCTGCAGCTTCTTATCACTCAAAATATGGGTCACAACCGTCAATGCACGACACCCACCGGCACGTGATTTATTGAGCTTTTCAACCCTCGGTAGGCCAACCATGGATAAATCCAAGAAAAGTTTCAGAAGACAACAGAACATTTGATTCAACTAAATATGCTAGTTTTGTGGCCGCTCAGATAATAGTCAGGCACAGGAAAGGTTTTGTGGCTCCCGCCACAAAAATGGCTCTTTGAGTGTTTAAGGTTGCAGACCCCTTCGCTAAATCATTAATTGTTCTGTTTAGTTCACACATATTTTGAGTGACAGGGAGCCACTGCAGAGGGGTGAAAGAGCCACATGCGGCTCCAGAGCTGAAGGTTGCTGACCCCTGGTTTAGTTTTACAGAATGCAGACTAGCCGAGTTGGGAGGAACCTCAGTGATCTTCTAGTCCAACCCTTTGCTCAAGCAGGAGACCATGTACCATTCTAGACCAATGGTTGTCCAGTCTCTTCTTGGAAAACCTCCAATGTTGAAGCACCCACAACTTCTGGAGATTCCACTGATTAATTATCCTAACGGTCGGGAAATTTCTCCTTAATTCTAAAGTGGATCTCTTATTCAGTAAACTTCCATCTGTGACTTCTTCTCTTACCCTTTGGTTCTATGGAGAATAAGTTAAGCCCCCTTTCCCTCTGACAGCACCCTAAGTATTAGAAGACGGCTATTTTTGGAGTCGGAATGTTGATTCAACTCAACTCTTGGGGTTTATCTCTTTCTCAACAGTGTTGGTAAGCAGGCCCAATTCCAGAGGGCAGGGGATGGTCTCTGTGGGCCCCCTGGGGTAAGCCAGATAGGAATCTGAAAGTACAATTCTCCCCCTCTTTTGTAGACCGAGAAATTAAGGGAGGGGTTTCCCCTTCTGTATGTATGTATGTATGTATGTATGTATGTATGTATGTATGTATGTATTTATTTATTTATTTATTTATTTATTTATTTATTAGATTTATATACCGCCCTTCTCCTTACGGACTCTGGGCGGTGAACAGCCGAATAAGAATCAGTACATAAAAGTTAAAAAAATTTAAAACACATATACAATTGGCTGAAAATTAAAACAAATAAATATTAAAATGCAACAACTCTACAAACACTAAAAATCCACTCATTTGGGCCCTCTCTTATCGGACCATTCCAGAAATAGCATCTCTTCGCCCAGTCTCTCAAGGTCTTTCTCACATCACTGTTGTGACCCAGGCCCAAGTAAGTAGTAGGAAAATCAGTCAGTGAAAAAACAAACTTTATTCGAACAGCTGAGAATTTAACTTCATTCCCAGCGTCTTTCAACTAAATTAAAGCAAATTCCTCCCAACACAAATTCCTCAGTCCTATCGCAAACCTTGGTCCAATTAGGCAAACTGCCAAAGGCCTTTCTCGGCAAACGTTCAGAAGTCACAGATACAAAAATAAATACAAGACGTAGACGAAGAAGAAGACGAAGCTACCAATGTTGTTTTCTGGCAAAGCCCAAATGCCTTTGCTGGTCTGTTTTAAACCTTATAGGAGGGGCCAATCATCTCTTGGCCCTACTCCCAAGTTGTCCTCTTTGCTTGAGCTGCTCTTGCCATCTGGCAGCTCTTCTCATGTGTGCATTAGGAACAGGCTCCTCCTGTGTTCCTCTGCCTCATTCCTGTTAGTTTCTGGAGACTCTGGAGTCTGCACCTCACTCCCCGATGGTCCTGGCCCCATCTCTGCCTCTGACGCAGAGCCCTCATCCGGGCCTTCCCCAGCCTCCAGGACTGGCCCATGTTCTTCCTCAGCCTCCTCACTATCCCACTCCACTACCAACTCCTTGTGCGAAACTTTCTGACTTCTATCCCCCGAATCATGTTTGAAAGGTACGTCGGTTCAGATACCAGGCAGGTTTTCTGTGTTCCTGAATTACTTCTGCTTCGAAATCAGAGGGAATTTTTTTTTTCCCCTCTGGGGATCTTCAGCTAGTTGCTATAGCTACCGTTTCACAGTTCTGGCATCTCAACTTTTGAACGTAAATAGTTAAATATAATTATTCCCTGTAATGTCTGGAGATAAGGTTGCTTGGAGATGTTTTCTCTCTTGGCTAGCTTAGACTTGTATCCCTGTGTCCCATATTTTTCTGTTTTTAAATGCGGGATGTATGCTACAATTCAAAGCACAGATGTGGAGTAAAAAAAAAAAACCCAAACAAACTAGAGAATTTCAGTGCTTCTTGATAAGTCGTTTTTAATTTTTAAGGCAAAGTTTTCCAGGTTTTTCTTTTTAAAAGTTTTTTTTATTGATTTTACAACAACACAACACAACATACAGAACGCAAACACGTATTATGTGTTTCTTTTTACCTATCAGTTTTGTTTCTCTTACTTTCTACTTTATACATTCCCCATTTTTCCCATCCTTTATTATCATTATCTTTGTCGTCCCTTTATTTCTAATTTTATTCATTTACAATATTTTACATTTTTGTCACATTCTTCTCTCCATCATTTATTCACATTTACTTTCCCGAATCTCGAGCCAATCATACCACTTAGTCCATACTTGATAGTATTCTGTATCTTCCTTTTCTTTTATTTCTCTTGTTAATTTGTCCATCTCCACACAGTCCAGGATTTTCTTAATTATTTCTCCCAGGTTTTCCAGGTTCTTAAGAAAGAAGAGGGGGGGGGGAATCTCCTGGAGAATGGAAACCAATTTGGGGTGTGGTTCATAAGTGGAAAGATCGGGGGGAAAAGATTAAGGACTTTTGATGGAGTATGTTTTGATGTAGGTATTTTTTTTATTCATCTACGCCAGGGGTCAGCAACCTTAAACACTCAAAGAGCCACAAAGGTCCTAACCGGAAGCCCTCTGTTCAATTCTGGAGCCGACCGGATGTCCTGTTCCCTCACCATAGAGCAGGAGTCGGCAACCTGCGGCTCTGGAGCCGTATGTGGCTCCTTCATCCCTCTGCTGCGGCTCCCTGTCGCCGGTCAGCCCCACAATTGATAGCGCTTTTGGTTAGGACAGGTAGAGGAAAATGGATGCCGCACTAAGAGAAGACTCTATGGTGGGGGAACCGGACTTCCAGTCGGCAGAGGAAAAAGAATGCTGCGCTAGGAGGAGACTCAATGGCAGGGGTCAACAACCTTAAACACTCAAAGAGCCACAAAGGTTATAACCGGAAGCCCCCCGTTCAGTTCTGGAGCCAACCTGTTGTCCGGTTCCCCCATCATAGAGTCTCCTCCTAGTATCCCTTTTCCTCTACCTGTCCTAATCGAAAGCTCCTATCAATTGTGGAGCTGACCAGTGACGGAGCCGCAGCAGAGGAATGGAAGAGCCACATGCAGCTCCAGAGCCGCAGGTTGCCGACTCCTGATCTAAGCCAATGTTTCTTAAAAGTGTGATCTGAGGATCCCTAGGACTCCTCCAAGACCCTCCCAGGGCGTCTGCAAAAATCAAAATCATTTGTCAGATTTTGAAGATATTTAAAACAATGTCCAATCTTCTCAATGTTGTTTCTTGCAACATAGTTTTTAATTTTATTTTTTTTAAAAAAAACCTTACATTATTATTACTGTTGTGGTTGGTCGCACAACAGTCAGCCTGATGCTTAGACTGGATTTGGCAGTTTTGTCCACCTCTCTAGCCCTTCCCCAAGGACCTGGGATAGGTAGGCAGATGTTGTTATTCAATGGTGTTGTTGAAGGTCTCCTCTCAGGATGTGCAACCTATTCCAGGGGAAGCTGCTTTTTGCAATTGACTGATGGTGGTTTTAGTTTAGTTTAGTTTAGTTTATTAGATTTATATACCGCCCTTCTCCTGACGGACTTTAATGTTTTAAAACATTAAAATACAAACAATATAAAAGTTAAAAATAATCTAAAAAGGTAATTAAATCAAATTTTGGCTTCCCCAAATTTAAAATCCCTCCTAAAATTCACCCATTAAAATCTACGTTAAGCCAGCCCGGCTTCCTGGAATAGAAAAGTCTTTAATGCCTTGCGGAAAGTGCGGAGGTCTGGGATTAATCGAATCCCCAGGGGTAACTCGTTCCAGAGGGCGGGGGCCCCCACAGAGAAGGCTCTTCCCCTGGGAGTCGCCAGTCGACATTGCCTGACCAACGGTACCCTGAGGAGACCCTCTCTATGAGAGCGTATTGGCCGGTGGGAGTTTATCGGTGGCAGAAGGTGGTCTCGTAAGTACCCGGGACCTAAGTCATGGAGCGCTTTAAAGATGAGAACCAAGACCTTGAAGCGCACCCGGAAGACCACTGGGAGCCAGTGCAGCTCGCGCAGGAGAGGTGTCACATGGGAGCGCCAAGTCGCCCCCATAATCACCCGCGCGGCCGCATTCTGGACCAGTTGGAGCCTCCGGGTGGTCCTCAAGGGGAGCCCCATGTAGAGAGCATTACAGTAGTCCAGGCGTCATTTTGTCAATGACGATCATCATCATCTTCTTTTAACGACCTCATAATCCCTTGCGGGGTGCAGTCCGGGCAACTGAATGGAGCTGAGTGTTTGAATGGCCAGATGCCCTTCCTGTCGCCAGTGCGGAGTTATATTCAGCAGATATATTTCTCATCGTGCCCAGAGAGAGAAATATCTGCCTCTACCTAGGCTCGAACTCACAGCCTCCTGATTGTGAGCTCCACCTCTAGGCCACCGCACCGCTCTCTACAACAGTTCGTTTTGTCAATGACAATAATTTTGTCAAAATATTATTATTCACAAATGAAGGTGATTTGTTTCACAGAGTTTCGTTGGAAAGAGAAGCAAGGACCTGCCGTTGTCCATTTGCCTAGTTTCACTGGGTCCTTTGGTCTTCGGGTCTCCAACTTTGGCAGCTTTAAGACTTATGGACTTCAACTCCCAGAATTCCTCAGCCAGTGAGGAATTCTGGGAGTTGAGGTCCACAAGTCTTAATGTTGCTGAGGTTGGAGAAACTCCTACTTTAGTCAGTCTCGGGAAGCAAATGGGATTTTGGATGGTCTTCTCCAAAGCAGTTGTTCGTAGACTCGTAACGTGTTAGTAATATGGGAAGACGGGAACGGAATATGTGAGGTCTGCATGAATTGTGATGTGGCTTTGGGAAAAGTGTGTTATACTTTATCATCAGCCCATATGCCTAGGCAGATGGTTGCCAAAAAAGTGGGAAAATACGCAATCTGGAAGTAGGAATAACATTGAAATTGTTTTGCTTTGCTCTCCTCTAGTGTCACAAAAACTCATTAATCCTGGGGTTGTGTGCTCCTTTTCCTTCCTTCCTTCCTCCCTCCCTCCCTCCCTCCCTCCCTTCCTCAGTGGTTAGAATGCAGTACTACAGGCTAGCTCGCTGCTCACTCCAGGAGTTCGATCCTGACTGACTCAAGGTTGACTCAGCCTTCCATCCTTCCTAGGTCAATAAAATGAGGACCCAGACTGTTGGGGGCAATGGGCTGACTCTGTAAACCGTTTAGAGAGGGCTGTAAAACACTATGAAGCCATATACTCTCCCCTCCCCTCCCCTCCCGTCCCCTCTCCTTCCTTTTCTCTTCTTCTCTTCTTCTCTCCTCTCCTCTCCTCCCCTCTCACCTTCCCTCCCCTTCCTTTTCTCTCCTTTTCTTCTCCCCTCCCCTCTCTTCTTTTCTTCTCTCTTCCTTCTCTTCTCTCCTCTTCTTTTCTCTCCTCTCCTTTTCTTTTTTCTCTTCTCTTCTCTTCTCTTCTCTTCTCTTCTCTTCTCTTCTCTTCTCTTCTCCTCTCCTCTCCTCTCCTCTCCTCTCCTCTCCTCTCCTCTCCTCTCCTCTCCTCTCCCCTTCCTTTTCACTCCTTTTCTTCTCTCCTCTCCTCCTTTCCTTCTCTCTTCCTCTTCTCCCCTCCCCTCCCCTCCCCTCTCCTCTCCTTTTTCTCTCCTTTTCTCTTCTCTTCTCTTCTCTTCTCTTCTCTTCTCTTCTCTTCTCTTCTCTTCTCTTCTCTTCTCCTCTCCTCTCCTCTCCTCTCCTCTCCTCTCCTCTCCTCTCCTTCGTTTTCTCTTCTTCTCTCCTCTCTTCTCCCCTATTCATTTACTCTTTTTTCCTTCCTCCCTCCCTCACTTTGGATCACGAACATAATTTTACCACTGTTCTGTTAAAAAGACCATTATACAATCTTTGCAACACATTTAACCAGAGCTTGAGCCAGTTGCAAAGAAATCACTCTTCCTTTATGCCATGAGCTGTGTCCCTGGCAAGATTCTGAACCCTGTAAAAATTCTTCTTTTCTTTTTAACACAAGCAGTCAAAGAGAGAAGGAAAACCACCAGCATTTTGGCCCATGTTTCACTTTGCCGGCTTGACTTCCGGTTGTTGAGCTGAACAGACTTGGTTCTCCTCCTGGCCTATTCTAAATTTAGGCTGGGATTAATTCTGTTTAGCAGAGACATCACCCTGCCAACAAAAGTGTATATAGTCAAAGCTATGGTTTTTCCCAGTTGCAATGTCTGGCTGTGAAAGTTGGACCATAAGGAAGGCTGAGCGCCAAAGAATGAGACCTTTGAACTCTGGTGCTGGAGAAGACTCCTGCAAGTCCCTTGGACTGCAAGGTGATCCAACTGGTCAGTCCTAGAGGAGATCAACCCTGACTGCTCTTTAGAAGGCCAGATCCTGAAGAGGAAACTCAGATACTTTGGCCACCTAATGAGAAGGAAGGACTCCCTGGAGAAGAGCCTGAGAACAATGGAGGGCAAAAGAAGAAGGGGACGGCAGAGAATGAGGTGGCTGGATGGAGTCACCGAAGCACTCTGCGTGAGCTTCAATGGACGCCAGAGGATGGTAGAGGACAGGAAGGCCTGGAGGAACATTGTCCCATGGGGTCGCGATGGATCAGACACGACTTCGCAACTAACAATAACAAATTCTGTTTGGGCTAAAACTCTCATCAACTGCTATATTTCCTCATTCTCTAATTCTCTCCCAAGCGTTTGCCAATTTGCTAGCATCGATTGACGACCCCTCTCTAATGTTTTATCAATGCCATTAAAATTCTCCTCTATATGCCAAATACTCCCACTAAGGCTCACAGGCCCGTAGGAGAGGTTGCTAACTTACAAACCAAGAGGAAAAGGGAGAGCAGAACTTGGGACTCGCTTGAAATACTTAACAAGACCATATTTTCACTGCTTAAGTTAATTGGTTAGAAACGTGTTTCAGAGGGAGTGTGCTATTTTCACCCCCTTGATTAGCTCTGAAATATTGAGTGTCTTCGGCTTCACTTGAATCGCTTGATGCAGGAGGGGGGAAAAAAATCACCTCCTGATTTGCGAGAGACGTTTAAGAAACAAAAAACCAACTCAGACTTTGAGGTTCGTGTAGCAAATTGTCAGAGGTTTTAACTCGGCTGCTCTGGAAAAAACCCTTCGTCCCTTGTGAATAAGAGACGTAGTAGCCAAGTCAAGCTTCAGCAAATTCTTTCATCTGATCAAAAAGAACGAGGTGTGGAAAGCTAGGGGAAGGAAGGTTCGGATGAATGAAAAATTAAATTAACACCGGATATAAAATAACACCCTCAAAACGAGGCTATAGAGCACTGCACACCAAAAAAACTAGACACAAGAACAGTTTTTTCCCGAATGCCATCACTCTGCTAAACAAATAATTCCCTCAACATTGTCAAACTATTCACTAAGTCTGCATTACTATTACTATTAGTCTTCTCATCATTCCTATCACCCATCTCCTCCCACTTATGACTGCATGACTGTAACTTCTTGTTGTATCCTTACGATTTATATTGACTGTTTCCTAGTATGATTTGATTGCTTATTTGTGCCCTATGACTATCATTAAGTGTTGCACCTTATGATTCTTGATGAATGTATCTTGTCTTTTTATGTACACTAAGAGCATATGCATCAAAGACAAATTCCTTGTGTATCTAATCATACTTGGCCACTAAAGAATTCTATTCTTATTTTATATGAATAGACCTGAAGCACCTGGAAAATAGTCAGTTTTTCCTTGTTGGAAGTGAACCGAGACTGATCCATTCATGCAGTCAAAACAGCAGTGAATTCTAGAATCAAATATGCCTATTCTTCATTTTTTTTATTTCATCCAACCCCTGAGTTCCTATAATGTTACTAGGTTTAACCTCCCAATAATAACACTTATTCTAGAAAGCGTATGGAGAAGTTAGAAGTACAGAGAAGTTCATGTAATGTTACTTAGTCTAACCTCCCAATAATGCACTTATTCTAGAAAGAGTGCAGAGAAGTTAGATTAGAAGTACAGAGAAGTTCATGTAATGTTACTTAGTTTAACCTCCCAATAATACACTTATTCTAGAAAGAGTATGGAGAAGTTAGATTAGAAGTACAGAGAAGTTCATATAATGTTACTTAGTTTAACATCCCAATAATACACTTATTCTAGAAAGAGTACGGAGAAGTTAGATTAGAAGTACAGAGAAGTTCATGTAATGTTACTTAGTTTAACCTCCCAATAATACACTTATTCTAGAAAGAGTACGGAGAAGTTAGATTAGAAGTACAGAGAAGTTCATGTAATGTTACTTAGTTTAACATCCCAATAATGCACTTCTTCTCAAAAGATTACGGAGAAATTAGATTAGAAGTACAGAGAAGTTCATATAATGTTACTTAGTTTAACATCCCAATAATGCACTTATTCTAAAAAGAGTGCAGAGAAGAGCAACCAAGATGATTAGGGGACTGGAGGCTAAAACATACAAAGAACGGTTGCTGGAATTGGTGACGTTTAGTTTAATGAAAAGAAGGATTGGGGTGACATGATAGCAGACTTCCAATATTTGAGGGGCTGCCCCAAAGAAGAGGGGATCCACCTATTATCCAAAGCACGTGAGGGCAGGACAAAAAGCAATGGATGGAAACTAACCAAGGAGAGAAGCAACCTAGAACTAAGGAGAAATTTCCTGACAATGAGAACAATTAAATCAAACGAACAGAAGTTGTGGGTGCTCCATCACCAGAGACTTTTAAGAAGAGACTGGACAGCCATTTGATCTGAAACAGTATACAGTATCCTGCCTGAACGGGGATTGGACTAGATCAATAATGGCTAACCTTTTTGCCATCGCCTGCCAAAAGCGGGAGGAGCATGGTGGGTCACGGATACATGTGCCCACATCCATATTTCAATGCGCCCCGCCCTCATGCCTGACCCACCCCCACTTCCCCCTGCTTTTGGCACACGATGGCATGGTGGGCCCGGTAGGCCCATTTTCCCTCTCCCCAAGCTCCAGAGGATTTCTAGGAGCCTGGGGAGGGTAAAAACAGCCTTCCCCGTCTCCCTGGAGGCCTTCCGGAGGCCAGAAACAGCCAGTTTCCCAACTTCTGGTGGGACTGAAAGGCCTGAAAATCAGTTGAGCTGAGCTAGGGTGCCCACAATATGGCTCCGCATGCCACCTGTGGCACCCGTGCCATAGGTTCGCCATCACAGGACTAGATGACCTCCAAGATTCCTTCCAACTCTATTGTTCTGATTATTCTGCTGCCCTTCCTCAGCTGCATGCTGGATCCTCCTAAAACGGGCTTGAGGAAGAGGTGGAAAGCCTCAGGATTCCCTCTTCGGAGAAGTCCAAGCTGAGGGAGAGATTCAGCGCAGTATTAATTTTTAGAATTTTTAAAATTTTTAATGTTTGTAGAGTTGCTGCATTTTAATATTTATTTTGTTTTTAATTCTCAGCCTAACGTATATGTGTTTTAAATTTTTAACTTTTATGTATTGAATTTTTATTCGGCTGTTCACCGCCCTGAGTCCGTAAGGAGAAGGGCGGTATATAAATCTAATAAATAAATAAATAAATAATAAATAAATTATGCCATAAAGAGAGAAGGTTTGACATCTTTCCAAAATCTATATGGCATTTCCTGTGAGGGTTTTTTGTTTGTTTGGATCACTTCTATCGAAGGAGGGGGGGATGGGGGGGAGACCAAATGCAGGGTTAAATTGGACTCTTGATAAATTCTGATTTAATCTCCGCTTCCGTTTAATATGTGCTTCTTGGTAAGCCCGGTTTCCACCACCACCCCCCACCCTCAGGGATTGCCTGAGATGCAATTATTCAAATTGAGAGCAGAATGACCCAACCCAGTGTGATTAATTATACGTCTGCTAATTGCATACTCGGGGCTTCCCTATTATCTGAGGTAATCTGCAAAGCCTCCAAATAACTCATTTTGTATCGCTTCCATTTCATTTCGGTAATTATTGATTGCCTTGGTGGTAAAGTCACCTCCTCCCTCTGGTATTTCCCCACCCAGCAGAGTTTGGCTGTTTCTATCTTGGAACACAGTGATTTGGGACACGGGGGCTCAGTGGCTAAGATGCTGAGCTTGTCGGTCGAAAGGTTGGCAGTTCAGCGGTTCGAATCCCTAATGCCACGTAACGGGGGGGGGGAGCTCCCGTGACTTGTCCCAGCTTCTGCCAACCTAGCAGTTTGAAAGCATGTAAAAAAAATGCAAGTAAAAAAATAGGGACCACCTTTGATGGGAAGGGAACAGCGCCTTTGGCATTGAGTCATGCCGGCCACATGACCACAGAGACATCTTCAGACAGCGCTGGCTCTTCGGTTTTGAAACGGAGATGAGCACCACCCCCTAGAGTTGGGAATGATTAGCACATACTTGGATCCATAAAGGGACTGTGTAATTACAGCTACTACCCCTCTTAGGACCGGTGGTTAAGATCAGAATTTCTGTTGCTAAGCAAGGCTGAATTTATGACGAAGGAAGGAAGGAAGGAAGGAAGGAAGGAAGGAAGGAAGGGGAAAAGGAAGAACAATAGCACTAGCACTTAGACTTATACACTGCTTCACAGTGCTTTACAGCCCTCTCTAAGCAGTTGACAGAGTCAGCCCCGAGGACCCCAGAGTATTCTCCTCCTCCTCCTCCTCCTCCCCTCTCCCTGCAAACCCTACTCCCTTCCAGTTCTGACAATTTTTTTTTAAAATTGATTTATATGCCGCCCTTCTCCAGAGACTCAGGGCGGCTTACAATGCGTTAAGCAATAGTCTTCATACTTTTGTATATTTTTACAAAGTCAGCTTATTGCCCCCACAAACTGGGTCCTCAATTGACCTACCTTAGAAAGGATGGAAGGCTGAGTCAACCTTGAGCCTGGGGAGATTTGAACTTACTAGTTGCAGACAGCTGGAGTTCAATTACAATGCATTAGTCTGCTGAGCTATACAGGCATCCTAGGACGATGTTACCTAGTTGGGAAATGAAACATCCATAAGAAAAGAGCCAAGCTCAGAGAGCACCAAGGGCCCCTCGTTTTTATCTCACTTTGGACCATTTCAGGCTACGGGTGGAATCTGCTCTTAGATTCAGGAAGCAGCATCCTTTGTGATCAGTCTAGCTGAGCACCACTATGGAACAAGGCGTTACACCTTGACGCCTCCAGCGAGGCAGGTAATTTGGTTTTACCCAGCTGTTTTGCTTCAGTGAAACTGTTGCAGGCCAGGGAAAGAGGTATTTGAAAGTGGCAGGAAGGTTTGGAGAATCACAGCTTTGCTAGGCTTTGTTGAAACTTATTGAAAGAACTATTGCATGAAAAGCTTGATAACAGGAAAGAACTCCCTCCCTGCCTCCCTCTTGAGACTTAGCCCAGACCTAGGAAATAATTTGTCTGTGCCCAGCCGTCCAGAAACATTCCATGTTTGCTAAATTATGGCGGCCTCCAAGATTTCACAAACGGTCTCCTTGGTGTGACAGTCAAAACATTTCTGGGCAGTTATATCTTGTTTTGGCGTCAAGGTCTCTAGCTGATGGGAGATGAGCCAACAAAGTTTGAAGGCCCTCTAGTCCTTCGACCTGCTTTAGAAGGAGACAACACCTGCAGAAGAAGAGGGAAATGGGATAACCAAATGCAGTAGTCACAGTAGACCCCCCTAGAGATGTTCTCAACCCAAGTTTTGTCAACTACCTTATTTCCCAGCCTTTAATCCTTCAAGTAGCTAGCCAGGGTGCTGAACTAAAATCCAGGTATCTCCAAGGCTTTGTATTTTCAGCGCTGTCCAGGGTTCTGAATTTCTCCACCTTTCTTTGCTGCTTCTTTTGTCACTCATCCCCTTCCTGAGATGGCCGATGTTAGTAGAAGGCGCTCTTCCGTATTCCTTTCTGCAATTTTTCCCTTTTGCTTTTATCCTTTTAATTTAAATCAGCCGCTTTTAATGTTGGTTATGTATATTTTATTATCTACGCTGCCCAGAGTCACTATGTGAAGTTAAACAAACGTTATATATATAAATTGGAGATTTGTGATATCTCCTCCATTCGTGGTAATCCAGGATGACTCAATACAACAAACATACACACACACACACACACACACACACACACACACACACATATATATATGTATGCATGTATGTATGTATGTGTGTGTGTATATATATATATATATATATATATATATATATATATATATATATATATATAGAGAGAGAGAGAGAGAGAGAGAGAGAGAGAGAGAGAGAGAGAGAGAGATGATACATAAATGAAAGATGGATGGATGGCTAGATTTTTTTTTATTTTTTTAAAAAAATTGCTTTATATGCCGCTCTTCTCCGGAGACTCAGGAGACTTCATACTTTTGTATATTTATACAAAGTCAGCTTATTGTCCCCACAAACTGGGTCCTCAATTTACCTACCTTAGAAAGGATGGAAGGCTGAGTCAACCTTTAGCCTGGTAAGATTTGAACTTGCAGTAATTGCAGACAGCTGAATGTTAATTATAGTGCTTTAGTCTGCCACACCACCAGGCTCTTCTTGATGATAAATAGATAGATGTATGTAGGTAGGTAGAGGGGGGGAGAGAGATACATAGGTAGGTAGATAGGTAGTTGATAGATAGTTATAGCTAGATAAATAGGTATAGTTAGATGATACATCAATGAAGGATGGATGGATGGCTAGATGATAAATAGATAGATGTAGGTAGGTAGGTAGAGAGGGGGGAAGAGAGAGAGATGTAGATAGGTAGATAGGTAGGTAGGTAGATAGATGATAGATATAGATAGATAAATAGGTAGATATGTAGGTAGATAGATAGGGATAGGTAGGTAGGTAGATTAGGTAGATAGATAGATAAATAGGTAGATATGTATATAGATAAGGGTAGGTAGGTAGAAGATAGATAGATAGATAGATAGATAGATAGATAGATAGATAGATAGATAGATAGATAGATAGATAGATAGCAGGCAGGCAGGCAGACGGGGAACAGAGGAACAGAGGAATGGAAGGAGGGATGGAGGGTTAGACAGGGATAGAGGGAGAGACAGACAGAGAATAAACCCAGTGTGATGGCATGTAGGATAGATTCCCAGGAAGACTTAGAAGCAACTCAGACTGGATATTATGGGTGAGGGAAAGAATCTGAAGACAGCTCCCAAAGTCTATCGTAGAGGCAGATAGTAGAATCCTCAGTCTGGCAAAATTCTATAGGTGGGAAATAATAATTTTTAAAAACTCAGCTTGGAAGAATCACCGTATATCATTCTAGCTTTTGGGCCCGACAGATGGGTCCAAAGTACAGGAGGCTTAAAAAATGGACCAGGTCTTTAGACAGACAGATGAGAGAGAAAGATTTCAGTTGATCAGATCAGCAATTAGGAAGTTGCTTTTTTTCTGGTGTTCCATTTGGGTTTGAACCGGTTTTTTCCACCCCTGCCATTGTATTCAAATGGCTCCAGGGTGGAGTCAATTCATAATCCAGATTGCCACGAAACAGTGAAATTTTATAATCCTGACTGTATCTGACTTGTCCTATGTTGATGCCGGTGGTGGGCATTATTTCCTTTTTCTTCCTTTTCTGCCACACCCCCATGGGCCATACAGTGGGACCAGAGAATATCTGTTTTAAAACCGAATCTGTCCTTTCAGCTGCAGTGAAGTTTTTAGCGTCGAATCCTTTCCAAAATGCGATCGTCAAGAAAATTAGAATGCAAAGGAGAAAATATAAATCTGGCCCGGCAATAAAATCTCCAGTCCTAATCCTAAAAAAATAGAAATCTCTGTAGCTTTGTTGATCGCTAGCCATTAGCAGACCCCCCCAAGCGCAGTGGTGGGTTTCAGACTTTTTTTTACTACCGGTTCTGTGGGCATGGTGTGGCTTGGTGGCCGTGGCAGGGGAAGGATATTGTAAAATCTTCATTCCCTCCGAGGGGAAGGATACTGCAAAATCTCCATTCCCTCCCCACTCCAGGGGAAGGATACTATAAAATCCCCATTTCCTCCACACTCCAGGGGAAGGATACTGTAAAATCTCCAATCCCTCCCCACTCCAGGGGAAGGATACTGTAAAATCTTCATTCCCTCCCAGGGGAAGGATACTGCAAAATCGCCATTCCCTCCCCACTCCAGGGGAAGGATACTGCAAAATCCTCATTTCCTCCTAGCTCTAGGGGAAGGATACTGTAAAATCTCCATTCCCTTCCCACTCCAGGGGAAGGATACTATAAAATCCCCATATCCTCCACACTCCAGGGGAAGGATAAAATCTCCATTCCCTCCACACTCTAGGGGAAGGATACTGTAAAATCTCCATTCCCTCCCCACTCCAGGGGAAGGATACTGCAAAATCCTCATTTCCTCCCCGCTCCAGGGGAAAGATACTGCAAAATCCCCATTTCCTCTCGATCAGCTGGGACTCAGGAGGCAGAGAATAGATGGGGCAAGGCCAGTCAGAGGCGATATTTACCGGTTCTCCGAACTACTCAAAATTTCCTCTACCGGTTCTCCAGAACTGGCCAGAACCTGCTGAAACCCACCTCTGACCAGGTGCCCAAGAGACAAAACACATGGCTGAGATCACTCTTCCTTGGATTTTTCTAGCGGTTTTTTTTTCCTAGAGAAAAAATGTCACTTGTCAATACCTATTTTTCTCACTCCTGTGGAATCCTGGGTTGTAAAAAAAATATAGATTTCATACAACCGCAGTGAAACTATTTGCTGCTATACCAGAGTAAGTATTCAGACATGTTCTGTCGATACGAGTGACATAGGTTTTACAACGTTGTTATTATTATTTTTTTTCTCATCAGCAGTCACCCAGGGATGCTAAGAATTGACTATAAGAGCTTGTCTTGGCTGGGTACATGTTTTACCGTTGTTCCAAAAACCTTCAGTTCCGTATACAAGATTTTTTGGGAGAGGAAAAATGAGCATTAATAAATGTTTCCTCTGGCTTGCATGCTACCTGGATTTAAAGCACAAAAGATTAGGCTATAAAGACATAAACTGCTTTAGAAGGAGTTTCCTCTTGTGCCAATGATTGCTCATAAAGGTCTCATTTTTATTTTTTTTCCCCCCACAAAAAGCTTTCAAAACAGCCCTTTAGGCGCTTCTACCTGTTTTCCCTTGGCTCAACACAGCTTGGAAGCGAGCAATTGCCATGACAATCATACCAGTTGCGAGAAAAGAGAAACTGGTAGTGGGTAACTAAAACATCAAATATGCTCGGACGAGCAGAATTGTCCTGGCTCATTGTTCTGAGCTTTTTTAGCTACTGATTCTAGCACTCCAGGTAGGCAGGAGATGAGAAAGGGGGAAAAATCAAAACAAAACACCACTACAGGGAAACAGCATGAGGGCCCCTGAAATTGTTTCTGCCCACATCTATTTCTCAATTTGCCATGAATCAGGCTGCAGCGGGCTTAATATGCCCCCAATAAAGGACAGAGAAGGTTCTGCATCGAAGTTTGGAAACGTTTTTTTTTTCTTTTGCAATTGTCCAACTGACCTTGGGGGGGGGGGAAACCCCCACACAACTTGGAAAATATTTCTTCAGGATTCGCAGGACTTCCAAGCCCACAGGAGAAGGAACTCTGAACGTTGTAGGTTTGGTCGTCACGATGTCAAAAAGATGTGGAGACTCTAGAAAGAGTGCAGAGAAGAGCAACAAAAATGGTTAGTGGACTGGAGGTGAAAACATACCATGAATGGTTGCAGGAACTGGGTATGTCTAGTTTGATGAAAAGAAGAACTAGGGACAGGGGTGAAATTCAGCTGGTTCCAACAGGTTCTGGAGAACTGGTAGTGGAAATTTTGAGTAGTTTGGAGAACTGGCAAATGCCACTTCTGGCTGGCCCCAGAGCAGAGTGGGAATGAAGATTTTTGCAATATCCTTCCCACAGGAGTGGGGAGGGAATGGAGATTTTGCAGTATCCTTCCCGTGCCACGCCCACCAAGCCACACCATGTCCACCAAGCCACCCCCATAGAACCGGTAGTAAAAAAAAAATGGATTTCACCACTGACCAAGGGTGATATGATAGCAGTGTTGCAATATCTCAGGGGCTTCCACAAAGAAGAGGCGGTCAATCTATTCTTCAAAGCACTTGAGGGTAGGACAAGAAGCAACGGGTGGAAACCAATCAAGGAGAGAAGCAACTTAGAATTAAGGAGAAATTTCCTGACAGTGAGAACAATTAATCAGTGGAACAATCTGCCTCCAGAAGTTGTGAATGCTCCAACACTGGAAGTTTTTAAGAAGATGTTGGATAACCCTTTGTCTGAAGTGTTGTAGGGTTTCCTGCCTAAGCAGGGGGTTGGACTAGAAGACCTCCAAGGTCTCTTCCAACTCTGTTGTTCTATCCTTCTATTCTATTCCGTTAAGGGGGAGAAGGTTCTTCAGTGAATCTGGTTTTGAAAATATAACCTTGGATAGACAAATTGAAAAAAACCAACACAGAAGAGCCTTCATTCTCAACACCGCCAAGACAAGGTTGGGAAATATTTTAAGTCGGGAAGAGAAAGGAAGGGCACGATGCTGATTGTTACGGATAACTCTATTATCTTGAGGGCATCACGGATAGTAGTTTCCACCCGTTGCTCCTTGTCCTGCCCTCAGGTACTTTGGAGAATAGCTTCTCCCTCCTCTTTGTGACAGCTCCTCAGATATTGGTAAACTGTTATCATGCCACTCCTAGTCCTTCTTTTCATTAAACTAAACCTATCCAATTCCTGCAACCGTTCTTCATATGTTTTAGCTTCCAGTCCCTAATCCTCTTTGTTGCTCTTCTCTGCGCTCTTTCTAGAGTTTCAACATCTTTTCTACAGCATGGCGACCAAAACTGGAGTACCGTGAAGCTGTTACCATGGCAACTCCACTGTGCTGTACAGTAGAAGCCCATTTTAAGGCACAACAGGCTGTATCTTAACAGAACTTGAATCCAAAATGCACACTATCACTGTCAAATGTGCTGTGATTTGACACTATAGATACAATTCATTCCTTTTCATTTCAGTGGCCCAGGTGTTCCAGAGTTATGCTGGAGCACACACACACACACACACACACACACACACAACCTGAGGGGTGTTAGGGGTGTCTTACCCCCACAGTATATTTTTCCGGACAGTAAGTCATCTGTGTACCAAGTTCGGTTGAAATTGCTCAAGGTGTTCCAGAGTTATGCTGTAACATACACACATACACTGCGATAGATAGATAGATAGATAGATAGATAGATAGATAGATAGATAGATAGATAGATAGATAGATAGATAACAGCACAGCAAGGTTGTGTGTTACACCTTCCTCCCAGCTTTTAACTCAAATATCGTGACCAGGAGGAATATCTGCTTCCTTCTGGTCCTAGCTTGAAGGGAGATGAAATTTGCCTGTAGCAAAACTCCAGTTCTGTCACCTTGGCACCTCTGCGCCCGGAGCGATTTTCCTTTACAAGAAGACACATTTAAATAGATGTGCATATAAATTGGGCCTCTGCCCTATTTCAGCCAATCTGTTTCAAGATGGCCAGTTTTCCTTTCTTTCTCTCTGATTTGCAGGACTTTGTCTATTATGTGTTCTCCATTTGTTTCTTTCTGGTCAAAAGAGTTGATTGGGAGCCAGTTTGGTCTAGTGGTTAATGCACCAGGCTAGAAACGGAAAGCCAGCTGGGTCACTTTGGGCCAATCACTAGGAGACTGTGAGTTCTAGTTCTTCCTTAGTTATGAAAGCCAGCTGGGTGACTTTGGGCCAATCACTAGGAGACTGTGAGTTCTAGTTCTTCCTTAGTTATGAAAGCCAACTGGGTGACTTTGGACCAATCACTAGGAGACTGTGAGTTTTCACCTTTTTCACCACCGTTGTTAGAAGTGAATCACTTTTTTAAAAAAATGCAGAAAAAGCAACCGAAAGAAACAAAAGGGAAACAGTAAAGTGCACCCATCCAACAGATTAATTGACGGTTATGCTGTAACACTAAAACAAAATTAAATTGATATCAATCACTTTCATTTAGCACATGTTGATCTGAGCCCCGTAAATCAAGTTGCGCATAAAAGTGTCTTCAGTTGTAAAATATTATGAAATCTATGCCAAAGGGAGAGAGATTCCCTTTCTCTTTTCTTTTGCTTCCTTTCTTTGTCCCTCCCTCCCTCCCTCCCCTTTCTTTCTTTCTTTCTTTCTCTCTCCCTCCCTTCCTCCCTCCTTCCTTCCTTCCCCTTCCTTTTCCTTCCTTCCTTCCTTCTTTCTTTCTCCCTCCCTCCTTCCTTCCCTTCCCTTCCTTCCTCTTCTTTTTCCTTCCTTCCTTCCTTCTTTCCTCCCTTCCTCCTTCCTTCCTTCCTCCCTCCCTCCCTTCTTCCCCCTCTTTTTCCTTCCTTCCTTCCTTCCTTCCTTCCTTCCTCCCTCCCTCCCTCCCTCCCTTCTTCCCCCTCTTTTTCCTTCCTTCCTTCCTTCCTTCCTTCCTTCTTTCTCCCTCCCTCCCTCCCCCCTTCTTTTCCTTCCTTCCTTCCTTCCTTCCCTCCCTCCCTCCCTCCCTCCCTCCCTCCCTTCCTTCTTTCTTTCTTTCTTTCTTTTACTAGGGGGGAACAATTTTTTTTCCAAAAATGGAACATTTCTTGAACCCAGTTTAGGTAAATCCTTGACCTATGATTATAATTAGGGTCAGAATTTTAGTGACTAAGCAGGACGGTTGTTAAGCAAGTCTTCCCGCTATTATGACTTTTTCTACCACGGTTATTAAGCGAATTGCTGCTGGTTGTAAATGGGGGACTCTCTGTATGCAAATTTCATGTTTGTTTTAAACTTCTCAAAGTTAAGACACAGTGGTGGGAGGTGGAAAAAGTAACCACATTTTTAAAATGATTGAATATCGCACCACAAAGGGTATGGATTCATTTCTTTTTTTAAAGAAAGAGGAGAAAAAAATGGGATTATTTGATATTGATTTGTTTTACGTTGTAATAATATGCTGTTTTTTTTCTCTCGCTGCCTAAACCGTTAACGTTTTCAGTTCAGCCTTGAAACATCTAAAAATATTTTTAGATCTGAATTGTCTTTTTTTCCCCTTTTTGGCGAAGAAAAGCACTCTGCCCCTGAAATGGCTCTGTAGAATTGGAATCTATCCAGTCCGAGGTTTTAAAAAACGACAAAATGTTTTCAAAATAAACCGAACTTTTGACGCTTCGCCCTGCCAAAATAGTTATTTTCTTTCTCTCTCAGTGCAGGGGGGAAAAAACACACATTTCACATAGGATGTGTTTACTTTCATGTTTATTAATAGGCCATTCCATCCTGCGAGTACAAATCCGATGCAAAATGTTATCTATACTAAAGACACAGTAGCAAATACGAGACACTAGTAGGAAAAACAGCAACAACAATTGACTTACGATTTACTGAGGAAGCTGTTTTGAGGAATTGAAAATAAAAATAAAAGCCGAACAGTTCTCACAGAATATTATGAGCACATTTCTCCACCCCCACATCTCTACACCTTTACCAATATTGCATTTGCATACTTAAAATGCCCACCTACAGGTAGTCCTTGACTTATAACTATTCATTTAGTGACCGTTCAAAGTTACAATGGCCCAGAAAGAAGTAACCTATGACCAGTTTTCACACTCGCAGCCTGTTCAGCCCCAGCTACGGATCCCAAAGAACGCAGCACACACAAAGTTTGTACAAAACTTAATTTACTAAAATAACTCAGTCTTTTTCAAACAAAGGCTGTTAATTAACTTTCTTAACAGTCTACAAGAAACCAAAGATAAAGTAATCACAATCTTACGAAGGTTGGCAGAATTCCCGGAAGCAATTTTGCAGAGAATCCAGACGCGAAGTAGAGTGAACTAAAGTTGTTCCCTACAAATTGCTTCAGTCGGTGTTCCTCCTTAAATAGGCTAAGGGAGTGGCCAATTAGCCCCAATCTTACTCTTGAGGAGACCTCCTCCTGAGGAGCCACTCCTGGCTTTTGGTAGCTCTGCGCGTCCGTGCATTGAGAAGAGGCTCCTCCTCTTCATCCTCTTCACTTAAAGGAGCTTCTGGAGGTTCTGAAGGCCCTGGCTGAATCCCCGCCTCTGGCACCACATCTTCTCCAGCCTCCTCACTGTCCAACTTGAGTGTCAGCTGCACAGCTGCTGGGGCAGCACCATACCAGCCTCCTCGCTGTTGGAATCAGCTACAATCTGCACAGGCCGGTGACGGGCCATAACACAGCCGTTCTAGCATCTTTGTGACCATGTGATCGAAATTCGGATGTTGGTTCATACTTAAGACCGTTGCTGTGCCCCAGGGTCATATGATTCCCTTTTGCGACCTTCTGACATGACTGAGCTTTATGCAGAGGCCCGGAGTGTGTGTGTGGGTGCCATGAGATCCCCTTTTTGCGACGGACAGCGTCAATGGGGAAGCCAGATTCACTTAACAACCGTGTCACTAACTTCACAACTGGCAGTGATTCCTTGGACTAACAATGGCAAGAAAGGTTGTAAAACAGCGGGGGCATAATTTTCACTTAACGACGGTCTCGCTTAGCAAGGGGACATTTGGGCTCAATTGTGGTCATAAGTTGAGGATGACCTGTTTTAGGTAACCCAGGGGAGAAAGTTTGTGTTTGCATGGCAATTATGACATTTCTCCCCCTCCTCACCATATCCCTGTTGTCCTCTCTTTGCCGTAACATTTACATAAAGTGAGACACTGGCGCCTTCAAAATCGTGATCAGCAATGTAGAGAATTACCATATTTTTTGGAGTATAAGACGCACCTTCCCCCCCCAAAGGGGGTGAAAATATAGGTGCGTCTTATACACCAAATGTAGCCCTGCCCACCCACTGGTCCCCACCCTTTGGCCTCTGCTTCACAGCAGTTACCTCCTTGCAAGCAAACAGCAAGAAAAAAACCGCTCGTTTTAGCTTCAGCACAGCCTAATTAGCACAAGTTGATTGGATTGGCCTCCCGAGTCTCAGCTCTCAGCTGTTTTGTGCAGGGCTTTGCTGCTTGCTGCAAAGAGGTAAATTGCTGGAGCAGATTTTTTTTCCCTTGTGCTAATCAAGGTGTGCTGAAAACGAAACTGAAAGTAAAGCAGGCTGTTTGCTGTATGCTGCAAGGAGGCAAAATTACTGAAAGGCAGAGGCAGAGGGAGATTTCTGTTTCTTTTTTCCTCACCAAAAAAGGTAGGTGCGTCTTATACTCAGGTGCGTCTTATACTCCAAAAATACGGTAGCTGAGATTCCCTCAATGCAACTGTGAGAGGGATCTTGGAGCCCTGGTGGACAACCATTTAAATATTGGGCCAGCCGTGTGCATCAGGTGCCAAAAAAGCCAACACAGTGCTAGGCTGCATCAACAGAGGGATAGAATCAAGATCACATGAAGTGTTAATACCGCTTTATAAGGCCTTGGTAAGGCCACACTTAAGGGATGCGGTGGCTCAGTGGCTAAGATGCTGAGCTTGTTGATCAAAAGGTTGGCAGTTCAGCGGTTCGAATCCCTAGTGCCACGTAACGAGGTGAGCTCCCGTGACTTGTCCCAGCTTCTGCCAACCTAGCAGTTTGAAAGCACGTAAAAAAACAATGCAAGTAGAAAAATAGGGACCACCTTTGGTGGGAAGGGAACAGCGTTCCGTGCGCCTTTGGCGTTGAGTCATGCCGGCCACATGACCATGGAGATGTCCTCAGACAGCGCTGGCTCTTCAGCTTTGAAACGGAGATGAGCACCGCCCCCTGGAGTCGGGAACAATTAGCACATATGTGCGAGGGGAACTTTTACCTTTACCTTTTTAAGGCCACATTTGGAATATTGCATCCAGTTTTGGTTGCCACGATGTAAAAAAAGATGTGGAGATTCTAGAAAGAGTGCAGAGAAGAGCAGCCAAGATGATTAGGGGACTGGAGGCTAAAACATACGATGAATGGTTGCTGGAATTGGGTATGTCTAGTTTAATGACAAGAAGGATGACAGGATAGCAGTCTTCCAATATCTCAGGGGTTGCCACAAAGAAGAGGGAGTCAAACTCTTCTCCAAAGCACCTGAGGGCAGGACAAGAAGCAATGGGTGGAAACTAACCAAGGAGAGAAGCAATTTAGAACTAAGGAGAAATTTCCTGACAGTGTGAACAATTAATCTGTGGAGCAATTTGCCTCCAGAAGTTGTGAATGCTCCAACACTGGAAGTTTTTAAGATGTTGGATAACCGTTTTGTCTGAAGTGGTAAGGGTTTCCTGCCTACGCAGGGGGTTGGACTAGAAGACCTCCAAGATCCCTTCCAACTCGGCTATTCTATTCTAATGGAAAAAGGGAGAGCAAAAGGGTAAAAGCCCTTAAATAGAGCTTAATTTAAAACCTGAGAAGCAAAGTCCCTCATTTAAAATCTCCTGCGAACCAACCTGGCATCCTTGGTGGAATCGTATCCAATTCTAAATGCCTGCAGAGACCATCTCAATTTCCTTTCCTCGGCCCAGTTCCTTCACTCGGGCCACGGGGCTTTTTTTAAAAATTGCATTCTTTTCATATTTTAAGAATTTGGGGATCACCCCCTAAGGAAAACTGTTTCTGAGCTGTCGACAAAAACACAAAGAAGACCACTGTAAAAAAAACAAAACGCCGGGTTGATTAAAACGGCACGAGAGATAAGCAGGCAAGTCAGTCAGAAATGTCTGCAGGCAAACAAGCAAGCAAGCTCAGAGAGGGACCCTACAGTCCTCCTCCTCCTCCCTTTCAATCCTGATGATGTTGCCTAGTTAGGTAATGAAATACCAGCAAGAAAAGAAGCAAGCTCAGAGACCACCCAGGACCCTACAGTCCTCCTCCTCCTCCCTTCTAGCCCTGATGATGTTGTCTACTTGGGTAATGAAATGGCAGCAAGAAAACAAGCAGGCTCAGAGACCACCAAGGATACTACAGTCGTCGTCCTCCTCCCTCCTCCTCCTCCTCCCAGCCCTGATGATGTTGCCTAGTTAGGTAATGAAACGTCTCTGCGAGCAAACAAGCTCAGAGAGCACCAGGGACCCCTGAGGCCCATCTCTGTAGGAGCCGAAACAGCAGGCAGAATTTTGATGGCTCAGTCGAGTAAATATTAATTGCCGTTCTGAGCTGGTTCTTGCACTGCAAATAATTCACAGGCAGGAAGGCTTCCTTCGCTTAGCTGTAGCCTCTGTTTACTGAAGCAAGGAGAAACAGTGGGACAGTTAGTGATTGGCACGCCGTTGCGATGCATCGAGGGAGGTTTTTTTTCTAATTACGCCGTAGGTACCTGAGGTTTTTCTCTCTCCTCCCCCCACCCACTTCTCCTCTTTAAACACCTGTGTTTCTTTTGCTTCATTACCTTCCAAGGTACAGCTAGAGAGCCGCAAGTGCCAATTCGTTTTCCAAGACTGGCTAATTTCCAAAGCCCATTCATTTCACTGGGCTGCAGCCGAGACCTGCGTCATCGGCCAAGCTCTCTTGAGTGCAAAATAGGAAAGCCGACGGTTCTCGCCTCGTGTCGCTTTTGGGGGCCGCAAATGCGATGCCTTGAAACAGCATGAGGATATTCTGGGCCTGGAGGAGGTCCAGAGAGATCTGGTCTCTTTAAACAGCCTTGGCTGGATTGTTGAGAAGCGGTGTTTGTGAAGCTTGGCAAATTGAAGAGGTGTGGACTTCGACTCCCAGAATCCCCTAGCCAGGTGAGTGAGGCTTCCTAACAGGTGAGAATTCCCTACCGGTTGGGGAATTCTGGGTGTTGAAGTCCACACTTCTTAAACTTGTGAAGGTTGAGAACATAGAAGGGAGGGAGGGAGGGAGAGATGGTGGGGGGAGGAAGGAAGGAAGGAAGAGGGAGAGAGAGAAAGAAAAAGAAAAGAGAGAGAGAGAAAAGAGAAAGGGAGGAAAGGAAGAAAGAAAGAGGAAGGGAGAAAGAAAAAGAAAGAAAAGGGAAGGAGGAAGGAAGGAGAAAGAAAGGGAGAAAGAAAAAAAGGAAGGAAGGACAGAAAGGGAGAAAGAAAAGAAAAAAGAAAGAAAAGAGAGATTAAGGAAGGAAGAGAAAGGGAGAGAGGGGGAAAGAAAGAAAGAAAAAGAAGGAAAGAAAAGGGAAGGAGGAAGGAAAGAGAAAAAGAAAGAAAAGGAGAAAGAAAGAAAGAGAAAGAAGGGAAGGAGGAAGGGAGGAAGAGAAAGGGAGAGAGAAAGAAAAGGGAAGGAGGAAGGAAGGAGAGAAGGAAAGAAAGGGAGAGGAAGGAAGGAGAGAAGAAAAGAAAGGGAGAAAGAGAAAGGGAGAGAAAGAAAGAGTAAGGACCAAGGAAGGACAGAAAGGGAGAAAGAAGAAAGAAAGAAAAGAGGAAGGAAGGGAAAGGGAGAGAAAGAGAAAGAAAAAGAAGGGAAGAAAGGGAAGGAGGAAGGAAGTAGAGAAAGAGAAAGAAAGGGAGAAAGAAAGAAAGGGGCAGGAGGAAGGAAGGAGAGAAAGAGAAAGAAAGGGGAAGGAGGAAGGGAGGACAGAAAGGGAGAAAGAAAGAAAGAGAAAGAAAAGAGAGAGGAAGGAAGGAAAAGGAGGCGAAATGGAGGGAAAGAGGGATAAGAGAGAGAAAGGGGAGGGAGATAATAGGGGAGGAAGGAAGGAAAGAACCAAGGAAAGGAAACACCAAAGGAGACATGTTTTCAGTCTGTCAACACCCTCAGCCATGCCAAGGAAGCACTGGCAAAACAAGAAGGTGCCAAAGCACATTTGCGAGCTAAAAACAGAAACGACGACAAACTCCGAATCACTGCACCATGATTTTTCTCAACAAATATACAGTGGGCGGCAGGTGGCCGTTTCGGGAACATGGGCTGAATCGGAAGAAAATAGTAGGGTGCCAATCAGTGGGAAAATTTAGGATTCTCTGGAGAAAGACCAAGTCCAGTCACGGCAAATCTTTTCGGCACCAAGTGCCCAAACGGGAACATACATGCACGCATGCGCTGTAAACCAAAGGAGCAGCTGGCAATGGTGTGCATGCCTACAGAGAGGGCTCTGTGTGCCACAGGTTCACCATCACGGACCTAGTGGTCTTTGGGAGCCCCTCCATCCAGGATTCTCAAAAAACGCCAGGGTCACTGATAGAATTTAAAATGTCCGCAGTCTCTGGCAAAAGTGGATCTCTTGTAATCTCTTTTAAGTGGATCGTAAGCTTCCTAACAGACAGGAAGCAGCAGGTGAAGCTAAGCAGAATCACACCAGACACCTGTACAGTTAGCACAAGGGCCCCCCAAGGCTGTATGCTCTCCTCATTTCTCTCCGTATACCAATGACTGCATCTCTAATGATCCATCTGTTAAACTACTGAAGTTCGCAGATGACACAACAGTGATCGGTCTCATCCGAGACAATGATGAATCCGCATGCAGATGGGAGGTTGAATAACTACCCTCGTGGTGCGACCGGAACAATCTCGAATTGAACGCACTCAAAACTGTAGAAATGGTGGTGGACTTTAGAAGAAACCCTCCCATACTTCCAGCTCTTACAATACTAGACAACACAGTATCAACAGTAGAGACCTTCAAATTTCTAGGTTCTACCGTATCTCAAGACCTAAAATGGACACCCAACATCAAAAACGTCATCAAAAAAGCACAACAAAGAATGTTCTTTCTGCGCCAATTCAGAAAGCTCAAACTGCCCCAGGAGCTGCTGATCCAGTTCTATGGAGGAATTATTGAGTCTGTCATCTGCACCTCCATAACTGTCTGGTTTGGCTCTGCAACCCAACAAGACAGACACAGACTTCAGAGGATCATTAGAACTGCAGAAAAAAACAATGGCTACCAACCTGCCTTCCATTGAGGACCTGTGTACTGCACGAGTCAAAAAGAGGGCTGTGAAAATATTTACAGACCCCTCCCATTCTGGACATCAACTGTTTCAACTCCTGCCCTCAAAATGACACTATAGGGCATTGCACACCAGAACAACTAGACACAAGGACAGTTTTCTCCCCAAATGCCATCACTCTGCTAAACAAATAATTCCCTCAACACTGTCAAACTATTTACTAAGTCTGCATTACTATTAATCTTCTCATTGTTCCTATCACCCATCTCCTCCCGCTTATGACTGCATGACTATAACTTGTTGTATCCTTACAATTTATATTGACTTTCCTAATATGATTTGATTGCTTACTTGTACCCTATGACTATCATTAAGTGTTGTACCTTATGATTCTTGATGAGTGTATCTTTTCTTTTACGTACACTGAGAGCGTATGCACCGAAGACAAATTCCTTGTTGTCCACTCACACTTGGCCAATAAAGAATTCTCTTCTCTTCTCTTCTCTTCTCTTCTCTTCTCCTCTCTTCTCCTCTCCTCTCCTCTCCTCTCCTCTCCTCTCCTCTCCTCTCCCTTCCTTCCTTCCTTTCCCTCCTCTCCTCTCCTCTCCTCTCCTCTCCTCTCCCCTCCCCTCCCCTCCCCTATCCTATCGCAAAATAAGTTTCCTTTTTTGAACTATAACCATGAAAAAGACGTTCCAAAACCTTTGAATGTGAATTAGAGCTGTGCTGTAGGGCACACTACTCCTTTCCCAGAAACCTTCTTTTTAATCGATAAAATCCCATTCCAGCTCGGCAGCGTTGAAAAAAATCCAGACTCATTTTGGTTGCAAACGGGCATGGCCTCCCCCAAATATTTATTTTTCAAAACGGAATGAAAGGTAGGTGAGTTACGATTGAAACTGCCGAGTTGACATAATTTAAGATGCAGGAAATCACAGGAAGGACTCGGTGGCTGGAAGCGGTCAGAGAGGGTTTTTTGCAAAGTAATTGTTGAAAACAGATTTCATTATAAAAGAGTCTCTTCGAAATGCTCATTTTTCACCAGAAAGGAAGGTATACGGAGACCCCTCTCTACCTCCTGCTCTTGAGTTGTTGTTGTTTTTTAATTCAAAGAAATACACCGAAGTAACTTCATCGATTTAATTGGAAAGAGAGTGGGGAAAAAAAATATCAAGAAATCTCATTTATACCTTAAAATGCTTCAATGCTTCAGAAGTAAAAAGGGCAGAAAAAGAAACTGGGGAGGGGGAGAAAGCAAGAATAAAACCATAGAATCACAAGGTAGGAAGGGAGCTGCTCAAGCAAGAGACTGTACACTTTTCCGGACAATTTTTTAAAAAAAAATCTCCCGTGATGGAGCGCCCACAACTTCTGAAGGCAAGCTGTTCTACTGAATAATTGTTCTCACTGTCAAAGTCATTTCTCCTTCGTTCTAGATTTTATCGCTCTTTCAGGATCTTTTCTGTCCTGCCTTCAGGTGCTTTGGAGAATAGGATGTGACACACACATACACACACCCCTCTTCTTGGTAGCAGCTCCTCAAATATTGGAAGATGGGTATCATGTCTGTTCTCCACCTCCTGTTCATTGAGCTACACATACCTAGTTGCCTTAGCCAGTCATCGTAAGATTTAACCTTCGGATGTCTTATTAGCTTTGTTGCTCTTCTCTGCACTCATTCTAGGACCTCAGTCTCTCTCTCTCTCTCTCCATCCATCAGTCCATCCATCCAACCATCTACCTCATTATCCTACCTACTACCTACCTACCCATCCATCCATCCATCCATCCATCTCATTATCATATCTATCTGCCTGCCTACCTACCCATCCATCCATCCATCCATCCATCCATCCATCCATCCATCCATCCGTCTGTCCATCCATCCATCTCATTATCATATCTATCTGCCTGCCTGCCTACCCACTCATCCATCCATCCATCCATCCATCCATCTCATTATCGTATCTACCTACCCACCCACCTACCTACCTACCCACCCACCCACCCACCTACCTACCTACTGGTACCTACCTACTTACCTACCTATCCATCTCATTATCGTATCTACCTACCTACCTACCCACCCACCCACCTACCTACCTACCTACCTACTGGTACCTACCTACTTACCTACCTATCCATCCATCCATCCATCCATCTCATTATCGTATCTACCTATCTACCTACCTACCCACCCACCCACCTACCTACCTACCTACCTATCCATCCATCCATCTCATTATCATATCTATCTGTCTCAGTGGTTCTCAACCTGTGGGTCGCGACCCCTTTGGGGGGTCAAACGACCCTTTCACAGGGGTCGCCTAAGACCATCGGAAAATACATATTTTCAATGGTTTTAGGAATAATTTTATGGTTGGGGGTCATCACAACATGAGGAACTCTATTAAAGGGTCGTGGCATTAGGAAGGTTGAGAACCACTGATCTATCTGCCTGCCTGCCTGCCTGCCTCCCTGCCTACCCACCCACCCACCCACCCACCCACCCACCCATCCATCCATCCATCTCATTATCATATCTACCTACCTACCTACTTGTACTACCTACTTACCTACCTATCCATCTATCCATCTCATTATCATACCTACTTACCTACCTACCTATCCATCCATCCATTCATCTCATTATTCTATCTATCATCTATCTATCTATCTATCTATCTATCTATCTATCTATCTATCATCTATCTATCTATCTATCTATCTATCTATCTATCTATCTAATCTATCTATCTCCATCCATATCTATCTATCTATCTATCTATCTATCTATCTATCTATCTATCTATCTATCTATCTATCTATCTATCTATCTCCATCCATATCTATCTATCTATCTATCTATCTATCTATCTATCTATCTATCTATCTATCTATCTATCTATCTCTTTATAATGGATGCAGTTTTCCAAATGCGGCCTCACTCCCACAATACAGACAGTCCTTGATTTACAACTACAATGGTTGTTACCTGAGTTTTGCCCCATCTTTTTGCACCAACTGTTAAGTGAATCACCGCAGTTGTTCAGTTAATAACACAGTTCTTAAGTGAATCCGTCTTCCCCAATTGACTTGGCTCATCAGAAGGTCGCAAAAGGGGGGAAATCACCTGATCCCAGGACACTTCGACCGCCATAAACCCCTAACCTTTTTGTGACCTTCTGACAAGCCAAAGTCAATGGAAGAGCCAGATTGACTTAATATCCGTGTTACTAATTCAATCATTAGCAGCGATTCCTTTAACAAATGGGGCAAAATCTTCACTTAACAAATTTCTCACTTAGCCACATAAATTCTGGGCTCCATTGTGGTCGCGAGTCAAGGATTGAACCTACCTGTACAACGCAACCACATCTGTTGGTGCCGCTGAGAACATTTTGGGTTCCAAATAACAGAGATGTCAAAAACGATATAACATCAAGGAAAACCTCGGTGCCAAGTACGAGAGATGGGAAAATAACAACAAAGGAAAGGGAAAGGAAAGGGAGAAAAGGGCAACTTTGAAGGCAAAATCAAATTGAATCCATACTTTGAAGATGAATCAACTTTGAAGAATGCAACGCGCTGAATTCCCACCGTTGCTCCGATCTCTCTTTTTCTACATCTGATTTTCTTCTTCTTCATGGATGGTAAACAGACACCCCAAAAATAAATAAATCCTTTCCCCCCCCCCCCAAAAATAGTCTCCATTTGCCTGTTCTGACAGCGAACCTGGAGAGATCAGAGTCAAAATGAGCTTCCTTTTTGGTTAGTCTTGTGCTTTGTGTTTTCAAAGTGGAAAGGACAGGCACTGCTCAATTTACGACCACAATTGGGATCGCCTATTAGTATTGGGACCATCTTCGCTTTCTTTTCCCTCTGTTGTTCTACTTCTATTTGAAGCTCTTTGTATTTTTATAGCTTCCCAGGGGTGAAATCCACCAGGTTCTGACAGGTTCTGGGGAACTGTTAGCGGAAATTTTGAGTAGTTTGGAGAACTGGCAAATACTACCTCTGGCTGGCCCCAGAGTGGGTGGGAATGGAGATTTTGCAATATCCTTCTCCTTGGAGTGGGGAGGGAATGGGAATTTTGCAGTATCCTTTCCCTGGAGTAGGGTAGGAATGGGGATTTTGCAGTATCCTTCCCCTGGAGTGGGGTGGGAATGGAGATTTTGCAGTATCCTTCACCTGCCACACTCACCAAGCCAAGCCACGCCCTCAGAACCGGTAGTAAAAAAACTTGACTTCCATCACTATCTTCTCCATTTTTTCCCCTCTTCTCTTCTGCAAGGTCCACGATACAGAACTTCTCTCCCCACTTTCTTGTTATGGTTGTTAAATTTGGATTGTCCCCACATTGAGCCTCAAATTTCTGTTGCTAAGTGGGACCGTTGTTAACGTGAGTTTTGCCCCATTTTCTCGAATCGCTTTCTGTTAAGCGAATCTCAATTGTTTAACGCGGTTGTTAAGTGAGGTTGTTAACTGCCTTCCCCACTGACGTTGCTTGTCAGAAGCGGATCACATGACCCCAAGACCCTAGCGACTGTCATAAATATGAACCCGTTGCAAAAGCAGCCGGATTTTGATCACGTGATCATGGGGATGCTGCAACGGTCGTTAAGTGTGAAAAGTGGCCCTAAGTCAGTGCCGTTGCAACTTGGAATGGTCAGCAGACCTTGCTTGGGGGCAGGGGTGGGCTTCAAAAATGTTAGCAAGGGGTTCTCTGCCCGGTTGCTGGGTGGGCGTGGCCATGGTGGGTGTGACCCAGTTGACTTCCTGCACCATGATGTGGGGGGACATTTTTGCCCTCCCCAGGCTCCAGAGGCTTTCCTTGAGCCTCCGGGAGGGCGAAATCAGCCTCCCCAGACTCCAGAGGCCTTCTCTTTTTCCCGAACATCCGGTAGGCCCGCTTTTCGCCCTCCCCGAGCCTCCGTGTGCACCCGGCACTTACCTGCATCCAAAACAGGCCGCTCCTGGGAGGGGTGGGGCGGGGCCAGCCAGGAGTGGGATTTGGGGGTTCTCCAAACTGCACAGAATCTTATGTCGAAGCGTGAATCAGCCTCGTTCCCCCCCTGGGGAAAACTATAATTAACTGGAGGTGAATGGATCTTGTTTTCCATGGTGTATACTCTCAAAGAAAGAAAACCCGAAGTAAATATTCTAAAAAAAAAAACATTTTTACTGTAAAAGTAAAAAACCTAGCTAACTACATTTTGCTGGTAGTTTATTTCAGACGGACAAAAGAGGAAGTAAATCAGGAAGTTAGAAAGAAAGAATGTAGACATGCGCAGTAGCTTCATAAATCACAAGGCTGTGTTATCTCTATTCTCTGATAAAGTCCTCTGGCAAGCTACCGTAATGCTCAGAATGGAAGCTCAGCTGGCAAATAGAAATAACGCAGTGACATCTTAACTAGAGGTTCTCCCGAACTCCTGCGAACCCTCAGCAGCCCAGCCCTGATAACATTCCTTTCTCAAAGCGTCAAGGACATCTTGCCCTGACCCTGGAAAGGTGAAACTGGGAAGCAACTCCAGTTGGGATGGTGCTTTGATTGGACCGTCTGATGGACATGTGGATGCTGGAGAAGGGATTTGGACTTTCCTTTGGGTGGGGAAAACCTGGAAACTTTCAGATTCGGGTTTTTCCAGTGGTGGGATTCAGCCAGTTCGTACCACTTCGGGAGAACCGATTGTTAACTTTCTGAGCAGTTTGGTGAACTGGTTGTTGGAAGAAATGATTAGGGCAAAGAATGGTTGTTAAATTATTTGAATCCCACCCCTGGGTTTTTCCCAGATGTGGCAATATGACATTTCTAATAAAAGAGCCTCAGATAGCTCAATAGGCTAAATAGCCTGTTATTAACATTCAGCTGTCTGCAATTATTGCAAGTTCGAGGCTCAAGGAGGACTCAGCCTTCTACCCTTTCTACGGTAGGTAAATTGAGGACCCAGTTTGTGGGGGCAATAAGCTGACTTTGTATAAAAAATATACAAAAGTATGAAGGCTATTGCTTAATGCATTGTAAGCCGCCCTGAGTCTCCGGAGAAGGGCGGCATATAAATCTAATTTTTTTAAAAAAGGGAACTTTGAGGAACTTCAAGCCTTCGGAGTTTTCTTTCATTGGGGGTGTTCCTTGGAACCCTGGCAATAAGTCGACGATTTGTAAGAAGAATGCAGAGATGACACAGCCTCTTCCTGGCCTCCGTTCTTCCTCTTCGCATCCTGGGGAGAGCAATTCCTATTCAGAGTTATTTTCCTTTCTAGAGACATTTGATTCGAGTCATTGGATTGGAGTTATTTTCGGAAACCAATCTGCCACAGAGTTTTTTTTACCCGAGCCAAAAAGATAAAACCAACAGAAACGCATTTCAGAACATGGCCAGAATAGCCCCAGAGTGAAGTGGACACCTTTAATTTTAGCCACGGGTTCTAGTACAGGTATCCTCGACTTACGACTCAATTTTGAAGTGTCGGTGGCCACCTCTGAGTTCAAGTGATCACCTTTTAGGTCACTTGGCAACCAGCTCACCTGCATAGCCATTTGCCGGATTCCGCGGTGAAATGAATGCCCATTTTTGAGCCTGGGTGGCGCAGTGGTTAGAATGCGGTATTGCAGGCGAACTCTGCTCACCTTGCCAGCAGTTCGATCCTGACCGGCTCGAGGTTGACTCAGCCTTCCCATCCTTCCGAGGTGGGTAAAATGAGGACGCAGATTGTTGGGGGCAAGAGGCTGACTCTGTAAACGGCTTAGAGAAGGCAACTGTAGCAAAAAATGTCGGAAAACAGGGCGAAACTCACTTAACAAACGTCTCACTTAACAAGAGAAATTTTGGGCTCAATTGTGGTCATAAGTCAAGGACTACCTGTTTACATACAGTAATGGCCAAAAGTGTGGAAACCTTTTGGGAAAAGTGTATTTTCTAAAACTAGCTAATAACACCACTTTTTTTTTGGAGTACCCTGTTTCCCCCAAAATAAGACATCCCCTGATAATAAGCCTAATCGGGCTTTTGAGCACATGGCAATAAGGCCAAGTGCTTATTTCAGGGTTCAAAAATATAAAAGACAGGGTCTTATTTTCGGGGAAACAGGGTAGTACCACACAATTATGTATCAATGGAAAGATAATTTAATCGAGTGTAATGCAATAACTTTTATGAAGGATTTGCTATTAGAATAGCAGTTATAGTATAAAGAAGAAAAGTAAAATGCATAGAAAAAACGAGATATACAAAAATGATCACCATGTCAGTTAATCCTTAGTTGGGTAGCCTGTAGTATGAATGACGGCCTTACAACGTCTACCCATGGAGCGAATCGAGTCTTTGAGTTCTCCAGCTGTTATCATGCGAAACCAAGATGGAAGGATGGCTTCTCTTAACTGGGTTTGATTGCTGGGTCGCTTCTGACTAACAAGTTCCTTTAGTTGGCTCCATCGATTTTCCATTGGGTGAAGGTCTGGGCTATTCCCAGGCCATTCCAGCAGTGGAATAGGATGATCTTCAAACTTTTTTTTAAAAAAAAATTGTGGTGTTATTAGCCATCAAACGTCAAAATGTGCGACCTGCATTGGCTACCGGTTGCCCTCCAGGTGAGATTCAAGGTGCTGGTTATCACCTATAAAGCCCTACATGGCTTAGGCCCAGGGTATGTAACTGACCATCTGCGGCCAACGACAGCTCCCCATCGCCCGGTGCATTCCCACAGGGGATGCACCGGGCGATAGGGTGCCATCGGCCAGGCAGTGTCGACTGGCGACTCCTAGAGAATGGGCTTCCTCTGTGGGCGCACCCACTCTATGGTATCAACTCCCCCTGGAGCTCCGGGTGGCCCCTGATCCGCGCTCCTTCCGCCGTGATCTTAAGACATTGTTATTTCACCAAGCCGGATGGGACTAAAGGGTTTTTAAGGGGAATTTTAAAAGTTTTAACGTTTAAATATTGATTTTTGCTTATAAAAATTTATTCCTGTGAGCCTCCCTGAGTCCTTATCGGAGAGAGGGCAGCATACAAGCTAAATAATTAATAATAAATAAATAAATAAATAAATAAATAAATAAATAAATAAATAAATAAATAAATAAATAATAAAATTAAAATAATAAAATAAAATAAAATAAAAATAGATAGAAAGATAGATAGACAGACAGACAGACAGACAGACAGACAGACAGACAGACAGACAGACAGACAGACTTTTCCCAAAAGGTTTCCACAATTTTGGCCATTCCTGTATTTGGTGAACTCAAGCAGAGAAACATATTTCTAACCAGCAGCTGGAAACAAAGGCGAGTCCATCGATTGCCCCCGGTTGTTCTAACCAGCCTTGCCGGGGCCCCTTCCCCATCCTTTCTGATCTCTGCAATCCCTCTTATGTGCCAGCATGAAATGTCCCCTCCGAATATTGCCTCTCCCTCCCGTCTGAACCGCTACCAAATTAATGGCTAGCAATTATTTCAACCTGGAAACGGCTCTGTCCCCTCGAAGCACAGCAAGTGGTGAGGAAATGAATTCATAAATCAGAAATATGGCCCATTGCAGTGGAGAAGGAGGGGGGGGGCAAGGAACACAGGTTCATCCCTGGTGTGCTCCCACATGCGTGCACACACCAACTGCCTTGCTTTGTGCTTGCCTAAGCAAAACGGGGTGCCGTCTCCCTCTTTCTCTGCCCTTTTTAAGGACGTTTACACGGATCTCCAAAAACCCGAACCCTAAAAAGGGCACGAAACACCAAACCTGCAAAGCACAGACTAAAAAATAAGGGGAGGGGGCCAGCGGCTTTAATGAATAAACGTCAGCTGCAGTGAGAGCATCCATTCACTCTTAATCCGTAATGATTTCTTACGGTCCTTAAAACAAAACCAGCATGCGGCGTGAGTTGGTTATTTTCAAAGATTGTTTGGGAAAAAAACCCAACCACCCCTGGCCTGCTTCGTTTTTGATGTAATGGGCCGTGTGCGCTTCGGGAAAAACAGGACCAGTTCCCTCCCCCTGTCCCCCCACCCCCACATTTTATTAGGACGTCTGAATGAAATAATTTGCAGGTCCATCTCAGCTTCGTCAGATAATGAGCCGTGCATTTGGGCCCTGTTTTTATTCAGTTTGTCCTAAGGTTCACTTTTAGGGTTCCTTGAGAATGTCACCCTCCCTTTATAGCAATATTGTGGGGGCTCAGCCATTGGATTGTGTGGACATAAAATCTCGTTTCTAATTTATATATATTCTAATCTATCTATATCTATGTACCTATGTATCTATGTACCTATGTATCTATCTATGAATCTAATCTAATCTAATCTAATCTAATCTAATCTAATCTAATCTAATCTAATCTAATCTAAATAGATAAACTCACTTCACAACTGTTTCGTTTAGCAACAAGAGTTTTGGGCTCAATTGTGGTCATAAATTGAGAATTACCTGTACATATATATCTATATCTATAATCTTATCCGATCGATCCGATCCGATCCAATCCAATCCAGTCTAATCTATATAGATAAATTCACTACACAACTATCTTGTTTAGCAACAAGAGTTTTGGGCTCAATTGTGGTCGTAAATTGAGAATTACCTGTACATATATATCTATATCTATAATCTTATCCGATCTGATCCAACCCAACCCAACCCAACCCAACCCAACCCAACCCAACCCAACCTAATCTAATCTAATCTAATCTAATCTAATCTAATCTAATCTAATCTAATCTAAATAGATAAATTCACTTCACAACTGTCTTGTTTAGCAACAAGAGTTTTGGGCTCAATTGTGGTCGTAAATTGAGAATTACCTGTACATATATATCTATATCTATAATCTTATCCGATCTGATCCAACCCAACCCAACCCAACCCAACCCAACCCAACCCAACCCAACCCAACCTAACCTAACCTAATCTAATCTAATCTAATCTAATCTAATCTAATCTAATCTAATCTAATCTAAATAGATAAATTCACTTCACAACTGTCTTGTTTAGCAACAAGAGTTTTGGGCTCAATTATGGTTGTAAATTGAATATATTCAGAATATACCTGAAAATATATATATATATATAATCTATAGCCGTGATGGCGAATTTATGGCACGTGTGCCACAGAGCCATATCTGTGGGCACGCAAGTGTTGCCTTAGCTCAGGTGCAGTGTGCATGCACACGCCAGCTATCTGATTTTTGGGCCTTCTGGGCCCACCGGAAGTCAGGAAACAGGCTATTTCCGGCCTCCGGAGGGCCGTTTTCACCTGGAAGCCTGGAGCTTGAGGAGGGTGAAAAACGTCCCTACTATGCCCACCGTGCTATTGCATGCCAAAAGTGGGGGGAGCGCGGTCACATGTGTGGAGGGGGGGCATTGAATTATGGGTGTGGGCAGACATGTGCGCGACCCTCCCCATGCTCCCCCCAAGCAAAGTGGTTAGCCATCACTGATCTATAGCCTTCACAACTGAGCGCGCTTTTACCCCATTTTACAACATTTCTTTCCACCCGTTGTTAAGTGAGTCACCACAGCTGTTAAAGTGAGTCACACAGTCGTTCAGTGAATCTGGTTCCCCCCCCCCCCCCGACGTTGCTTGTCAGAAGGTCACAAAAAGAGGATCATGTGATCCCGGGGACGCCACAATCGTCATAACTATGAACTGGTTGTCAAGCGTGTCTGAATTTTAATCCCACATGACTGCCGGGATGCTGCAGTGGCCATAAGTGTGAAAAATGGTCGTAAGTTTTCTTCCCCCCCCCCCCCAGTAATGTTGAATGGTCACTAAATGAATTGTTGTAAATCATATTTCTGTCCCAGACTCAAGATTTCTTTTCTCTGTGTCTTGTCTTGGTGGCAGCTCTTCCTCCAGCCCTTCAAGGTTATTCCTTCTTCCCATTACATCTAGACGCAAACCTTGAGGTGCCAAACCGCCCTTTTGATGCCTCAGCAGAATCACTTAATGAGTAGCAAAGTGGCGACACTCCTCCTTAGTAGCGAAGCCTTGGGAAAAAAGCCATTTTGCTCCATCCCTCCCTCATTAGCAGCTCCTGCCGATTAAAGGTAATGACACCTCAGCCACCTTGGGTACTTTTGGGGAGGGCAAAGAGTTGGCCATCACTAAAAAACAAACAAACAAACAAAAAGCCCCAAGAGAATGACCGGTTTTAATAGACATGACCTCATCCGCCATACAGATGTGGTATTTAATAACAATCACTCTGCGTGTCGGCTAAATATCACCAGTGACTAATTTATGATTTGGAGGAAGAAGTACTTCAAACATGTTCCTGAGATTGGAAGAACAGATCTGGACATTATCCTTCCTTCCCTTCCTTCCTTCCTTCCTTCCTTCCTTCCTTCCTTCCTTCCTTCCTTCCTTCCTTCATCTCTCTTTTTCCTCCCTCCCTTCCTTCCTCCCTTCCTCTTTCTTTCTCTCTCTCTCCCCCTCTCTCCATTCCTTCCTTCCTTCCTTCCTACCTACCTATCTATCTTCCCTCCTCTCCTTTCCTTCTCCTTCCTTCCTTCCTTCCTTCTTCCTACCCACCCTCCCTCCCTCCTTTCTTTCTCTTTCTTTCTTCCCCCCTCTCCCTTCCTACATATCTACCTATCCTCCTCTCCTACTCATCTCCTTCCCTCTTTCTTTCTTTCTGTCTCTCTCTCTCTCCCTTCCTTCCTTCCTTCCTTCCTATCTACCTACCTACCTTCCCTCCTCCTTCCTATCCCCTTCCTCACTCTTTCTCTCTTTCTTTCTTTCTCTCTCTCTCTCTCTCTCTCATACCTACCTATCTTCCTTCCACTCCTTCCCATCTCCTCCCTCCCTCTCCCTCCCTCTCTCTCTCTCTTTCTTTCTCTCTCTCCCTTCCTTCCTACCTACCTATTTACCTTCCCTCCTCTCCTTCCCATCTCCTTCCTCCTTCTTTCTTTCTTTCTTTCTTTCTTTCTTTCTTTCTTTCTTTCTTTCTTTCTCTCTCTCTCTCTCTCTCTCTCTTTCTCTCTCTCATACCTACCTATCTTCCCTCCTCTCCTTCCCATCCCCTCCCTCCCTCCCTCTTTCTTTCTTTCTTTCTTTCTTTCTTTCTTTCTTTCTTTCTTTCTTTCTTTCTTTCTTTCTTTCTTTCTTTCTTTCTTTCTCTCTCCCTTCCTTCCTTCCTTCCTTCCTTCCTATCTACCTACCCTCCTCTCCTTCCCATCTCCTTCCTCTTTCTTTCTTTCTTTCTTTCTTTTTTCTTTCTTTCTTTCTTTCTTTTTCTCTCTCTCTCTCACATACCTATCTTCCCTCCTTTCCTTCCTCCCTCCCTCTTCCTTCCTTCCTCCCTCCCTTCCTTCCTTCCTTCCTTCCTTCCTTCCTTCCTTCCTTCCTTCCTTCCTCCCTCCCTTCCTTCCTTCCTTCCCATCTCCTTCCTTCCTTCTCTTCCTCCCTCCCTTCTTTCTCTCTCTTCCACCCTCCCTCCCTCCCTTCCCTACTACTGCAATTTAGCCCAGTACTTATTATATCGGGGATCTAAAGGCCGCTGGGTACAGGGCGTTTCGCCTTTCTCTGTGTTTGAACATCTTCTGTTTGCTCTCAGCTCAGCGGAGATCAATCCCGCCGTCTAGACTTGAGATGGTTTAGAGAAGGAAACCTGAATACGATAATAATAAAGTATTTTCTTGCTGGGCTCAATTCAGTGGATTGTTTTAAAGTATTGACAAATCTTCTCGTCTGCATTTTCTTTTCTTTTTTTAAAAATAGCATTTCATTACAGTTATTCATCCAGAATAAAAACTAACAAGAACTTACGTTTAGAGTGGAAAAATGAAAGAAATAAGTTTTTAAAAAAACATAAAAGTACTATTGTAGTTTTAAAAATGGAATAAAAACTTAAGGATTTATATTTAGAACGGAGAAAAGGAAAGAAAAGTTTTTTTTTAAATAAAACGTTATTGTCATTTTTAATCCATAAAAACCGAGAAGGGTTTATATTTGGAACAACAACAAAATGTTATCATCATTTCAAATACAGAATGAAATCTTAACAAAGACAAATACAGAGAACGGAAAAAAGGAATAAAAAGAGACACACACACCCCACCAATAAAACGTTATTGCAATTTTTAAACCCAGAATAAAAATTAACAGGGGTTCATATTGAGAATGGAAGAAGAAAACAAAAACTGAATGAAAGTAGAATGGTCTGCATTTTATTTCCACGAGAACGTTCTGCTTTCTTTTACCAATGGGAAGTTTTTGTTTTTGGCAACATAAAATATTTCTTACGAAAAGAAAATCAGTGCATTCAACTTCCATTATGTGTAGCTAATTTTGCCTTTCTCTGCCTTTCATCTTTCAGCTTTTTTTTTCTGCCGGGATTAGAACCCGTGCCAAGTTTAATTGCTCAGCCGATGAATATTGAGGGCAGGCAGCTTACCACTGTGATCAGTAATTAAAATTCAGGCTGAACATCAGCTAAATGTGTATTGGCCCCTGAATCTTTTTGATTCTTCCTTTCTCCATAAAGAGCTCTGTTGATCCATGCCAGCTGCCCTTCAGGATCGTACTAGACTTCTGGACTAGCAATAATCTATGGGTCTAGAATAGAATAACAGAGTTGGAAGGGACCTTGGAGGTCTTCTAGTCCAACCCCCTGCTTAGGCAGGAAACCCTACCCCACTTCAGACCAAGGGTTATCCAACATCTTCTGAAAAACTTACAGTGTTGGAGCATTCATAACTTCTGCAGGCAAGTTGTTCCACCGATTAATGGTTCTCACTGTCAGGAAATTTCTCCTTAGTTCCAGGTTGCTTCTCTCCTTGATTCGTTTCCGTCCATTGGTTCTCATCCTGCTTTTGGATGCTTTGGAAAGTAATATTAGATTCAGAGTTGGAAGGGATCTTGTAGGTCATCTAGTCCAACCCCCCCACCCAAGCAGGAAACCCTACACCATTTCTGACAGATGGCAGTCCAATCTCTTCTTGAAAGCCTCCAATGATGAAGCTCCCACAACTTCTGAAGGCAACTTCTGTTCCATCGGTTGGTTGTTCTCCCTTTCAGGAAATTCCTCCTTATTTCTAGGTTGCTTCTCTCCTTGATGAGTTTCCAGCCATTGCTTCTTGTCCTGCCCTCAGGTGCTTTGGAGAATAGCTTGACTCCCTCTTCTTTGGGGCAGCCCCTGAGATATTGGAACGCTGCTATCATGTCTCCCCTAGTCCTTCTTTTCATTAAACTAGACATCGCCAGTTCCTGCAATCGTTCTTCATATGTTTTAGCCTCTCCTAATCATCTTTGTTGCTCTTCTCTGCACTCTTTCTAGAGTCTCCACATCTTTTTTTACATCGTGGCGACCAAAACTGGATGCGGTATTCCAAGTGTGGCCTTACCACGGCATTATAAAGTGGTATTAAGACTTCAGGTGATCTTGATTCTATCCCTCTGATTATGCAGCCTAGAACTGTGTTGGCTTTTTTGGCAGCTGCTGCACATGGCTGGCTCAATATTTAAATGGTTGTCCACCAGGACTCCAAGATTCCTCTCACAGTTACTACTATTGAGCAAGGTACCACATATACTGTACCTGTGCATTTGGTTTTTCTTGCGATTATAACGAAATCATTCCAGAACTCTTTGCGTTTATTTTTCTAGTCTAGGTAGTCCTGGACTTGCAACAATTCATTTAGTGACCATTCAAAGTTACAACGGCACCGAAAGAACTGACTTGGGACACATTTTCACACTTAACGACCGTTGCGGCATCCCCATGATCACATGATTTACATTCAGAGGTTTGACAATGGGTTCATATTTACGACAGTGGCAGCCTCCCGGACTCACGTGATCCCATTTTGCGACCTTCCGCCAAGCAAAATCAACAGGAGAAACCAGGTTCACTTAACCGTGTCGCTAACTGAACCCACTGCAGTGAATTCACTTAACAGCCATGTTAGGAAAGGTTGCAAAATGGGGCAAAACTCGCTTAGCAAATGTTTCACTTAGCAATAGAAATTTGGGGGGGGGGGGTGGGCATACAGGAATACCTGTAGCTAATTTCTGTTTTAGACAATTCAATCAAGGATGGGTTGTTTTCATTTTGGTTTTATTATTTTATTTTATAGCATATAAAAATTCCAACTTCAATTGAACAGCTGTGTTGTCCGGGTACAAATCATTTTAGGAGGTAATAATCAAAGTGTTTACAACAATATTCATTGCTTTAATATCAATTGTACTATAATAACAGTAATAATCATACTCTTTGTTTAACCAGTTTAACACGTCTTCCTTGCATCGCTGATCCTGCCATATATTTTCCTGTTTCTAGCTCCTCTTTTTGTCAGCTAGCCATCGATAAAATAAGTCCCAAGTCTAAAAATATTCAGTTTCTTTCTTTTTCCATCAAAGATGGTTTGATAATAGGCGACAGACTGGCATTGTTCTGCTATTTGGAGTTCTGTTTTGAAGGGGAGAGTGGCCTTTTATTTCTATTTTATTTTTATTTTATTATATCTTTTATTTCTATTTCTATTAAAAGCATCAACCGGTAGCTTTGGAAAGTCCAAACTTTCTTGTGGCTAAGAGGAAAAATGGGGTCTCCTGTGAATATTCTAAGTAAAGGGTCTGGTGAAAACAACCAGTACCAGTCTTAAACCCAGGTAGTCCTCACTTTACGACCACAATTGAGTCCAAAAATTTCTGTTGCTAAGCAAGACAATTAATTGTAAGTGAGTCTTGCCCAGAGTTGGGCTTCAAAAATTTAAGCAAGAGTCTCTTTTACCCTTGATCAGTTTTGTAAGAGACTCAGACTTTTATAGTAGTTGGAATATGTGGTATGATTGGATCCAGAAACGATGGGAGAGAGACAAAGGATAATGTTGGATTATAATTATAGACAATGGTATACTTATGGTAATTTATAAGTATGGGAAATGTAAATATGTATATAAGAATTTGCAAATATTTTCTAATTTTACTCTCTGATTATTGGTGTAGATAGATAGATAGATAGATAGATAGATAGATAGATAGATAGATAGATAGATAGATAGATAGATATAGAGAGATAGAGATAGAGATAGAGAGATAGAGATATTTTGGTGTGATAGATATTTTCTATCACACCGTGATAGAAAAACCAGGTTCTCTGCCTGGTTGCTGGGTGGGTGTGGCCATGATGGGCGTGGCCTAGTCAGCCTCCTGTACCACAGCGGGGGGGGGGGGGGGAGGGTGTTTTTGCCCTCCCCAGGCTCCGGAGGCTTTTCTTGAGCCTCCGGGAGGGCAAAAACAGCCTCCCCAGATTCCAGAGGCCCTCTGTTTTTCCTGAACTTCTGGTATGCCTGTCTTTCACCCTCTCGGAGCCTCTGTGTGCACCCTGCACTTACCTGCATCCAAAATGGGCCACATGGAGACTCCTGGGAAGGGCGGGGGCCAGCCAGGAGTGGGATTTGGGGAGGGGGTTCTCCAAACTGCACAGAATCTTCACTAGAGGTTCTCCCGAACCCCTGCGAACCTCCGGAAGCCCACCTCTAGTCTTGCCCCATTTTATGACTTTTCTTGCCGCATTTGTTAAGCGAATCACTATGGTTCTTAAATTAGTAACACTTTCGTTAAGTGAATCTGACTTCCCCATTGATTTGACTTGTTTGAGAAGGTTGCAAAAAGGGGGAATCACATGATCCCGGGGACACCACGACCGTCATGATATGGGTCAGTTGCCAAGTGTCTGTAATTTTGATCACATGACCACGGGGATGCTGCAACGGTCATATGATGCGCGTGAAAAACTTTCGTAAGTACATCAGCGCTGTTGTAATCCCGAACGGTCATTCAACGGACCGTTGTTAGTCAAGATTTAGATTTAGATTTAGATTTATTGGATTTATATTACCGCCTTACTCCCGAAGGACTCAGGGCGGTGTACAGCCAACAATAAAAATACATACGTACAAAATTTAAAACCCAACTAAAATCAAATTAAATAAATTTAGCCCGGACAGAATTAAAACACCCAACATAGTTTAAAACAGATTAAAATTTAACGCTAAAAAAGAAGAGAGGTTAGGCCAGGCCCGCCTGGTGAAATAAAAAGGTATTAAGAGCACGACGGAAGGTGCGCAGATCTGGGATCCTCCGTATCTCCGGGGGGAGCTCGTTCCAGATAGTAGGTGCCCCCACAGAGAAAGCTCTCCCCCTGGGGGCCACCAGTCGACACTGTTTTGCTGACAGCACCGGTGGAGCCCCTCTTTATGAGAGCGTACCGGCCGGTGGGAGGCTATTGGTGGTAGTAGGCGGTCCTGCAAGGACTATCGGTAGCTGAAGGCAGCAATTTTATTGTTTTTCACCTAACTTACAAAAATCTCACCAGACAGCTTTCCTTCCTTCAGACCTGATTTTGCAACCGTTTTTTTACCAAAGTTGTAAAGCCATAATCGTCTTGGTCATTATTTAAAGATCCAGGTCTATAGAGCCTGCATCCTGAGCACACTCTTGTACTGCAGTGAGTCTTGGACCCTTTACGCACGGCAGGAGAGAAAGTTGAACACCTTTCACGTGCGCTGTCTCCGACGTATTCTCGGCATCACCTGGCAGGACAAAGTTCCAAAAGCACAGTCTTGGAACGTGCTGGAACTGCTAGCTAACAACTTCTGCAGGCAAGATGTTCCACCGATGAATTGTTCTCACTATCAGAAAATTTCTCCTTAGTTCCAGGTTGCTTCTCTCCTTGGTTTGTTTCCATCCGTTGTTTCTCATCTTGCTTTTTGGTGCTTTGGAAAATACGATTTGGAAGGGACCCTGGAGGTCATCTAGTCCAACCCCCCACCCAAGTAGGAGACCCTACACCATTTCTGACCGATGGCAGTCCAGTCTCTTCTTGAAAGCCTCCAGGGATGAAGCTCCCACAACTTCTGAAGGCAACTTCTGTTCCATGGGTTGATTGTTCTGACAGTCAGAAAATTCCTCCTTATTTCTAGGTTGAATCTCTCCTTGATCAGTTCCCATCCATTATTCCTTGTCTGGCCTTGGAAAATAGTTTGACCCGCTCCTCTCTCTGGCAGCCCCTCAAATATTGGAAGACTGCTATCGGGTCTCCCCTGGTCCTTCTCTTCACTAGAGTAGCCCTGTCCAGTTCCTGTAACTGTTCATCGTATGTTTGAACCTCCAGTCCCCTCATCATCCTGGTTGCTCTTCTCTGCACTCTTTCTAGAGTCTCAACATCTTTTTTATAGTGTGGTGACCAAAACTGGATGCAGGATTCTAGGTTGACTCCCCCCCCCTCTTCTTTGTGGCAGACCCTCAAATCCTGGAGGACTGCTATCGTGCCACCAAGCAAGGGGCAAGCCATTGTGACTGCAATTTGAAGAGCAAGAGAGGCTGGCCAGAAGGTCAAACCCAAGAAAACTCAGCCGGCCCTTACTTATACTTACTTAATTATAACCACAGGATGCTGCAACCGGTAGTGAATGCAAGCTGGTTGCCCAGCAAGCTGAATTGTGATCCCAGGGAAAGATGGTAAAATCAGTTTTTCTTGAGGCTGTTGTAAACTTCGAACTGTTGTTATTTATTTATTTATTTATTGATTGATTGATTGATTGATTGATTGGTTCAATTTATATGCTGCCTTTCTCCGGAGACTCAGGGCAGCTTACAATGCGTTAAGCAATAGCCTTCATAATTTTGTATATTTATTTATTTATTAGTTCGATTTATATGCCGCCCTTCTCCGGAGACTCAGGCGGCTTACAATGCGTTAAGCAATAGCCTTCATACTTTTATATATACTGCTTAGTAAGGCTTTTGGCCCAACCTAAGCGGTGTTCTTTTTTATACAAAGTCAGCTTATTGCCCCCACAATCCGGGTCCTCCTTAAAGGAATCATTAAAGGAACGGTTGTAAAATCGAGGACTACAACAATTACCCAGAAAATATATCATATATATATATGGGTCTCTCTCATTGCTATCTAAAGGAAAGCAATTTTTTTTAAAAAAAACCCTTGGCTTAGGGCTGTGAAGGCAGACCTATGGCAGCTCCCACACGCATGCACATGCTGGCCAGCTGATTTTCAGCTGGCCCCTCCCACGCAGCCCCTCCCCTCCCAGGAATTGCCATGCAGCCCGTTTTGGATACCAGGTAACTACAGGGCTCACACGGAGGCTATGGGAAGGCGTTTTCGGCCTCCAAGGTGGTGGGGAGGCTGTTTTCGCCCTCCCCAAGTTCCAAGAAAGCCTCTGGAGCCTGGGGAGGGCGAAAAACAGGTCTACCGGAGTAACCTTTTTGCCATTGCATGCCAAAAATGGGGGAAGCACGGAGGGGTTGCACTCGCATGTGGGGGGGGTGCGGTGCAGTGCGGGAGGCATTTAATTATGGGTCCCCCATGCTTACCCCACTTTTGGCACGCAGTGGCCAAAAGGTTAGCGCTCACTGGCTTAGGGAGTCTTTAGCCCTACTGTTCATCCATCATCTGAGGAATGTGAAACTCAGTATTAGCATATCCTGTAATAAGCCTTCTTACCGGTTGGCATAAAAAAGATGTGTCAGGTGACAGGGAGTTGACAAGGTGATTGTGGGTTGCATTTTAACTTAATTGGGTCTCCTGAACCTTTGTGCATGTTCAGTTGTAAAAAAATAAATAAAAATTAAACGGTGGGCCTCTGTCGTGAACGTTTCCTTGCGAAATAAATTTAAGGCAGTGACCTCCGCTATGGGCACAGTAAGGATTTTGAGGTCTGTAATTATTTATACCTACTTATTAGCGCATTGTTGTGTTGGATGAACATAACACCTGGGAGAACCCTTGTTGGCTTTCTAAATATCGTTTATGTGCAAATGTTCGAAGGTAACCATCTCGGCTTCCCCCCCCCCCCGTACCCCCCCACCAACTTCACAGAGGGATTATGGTACATTAGCTTTAAACAATTAGAAATGTATAATTCATAATATAACTCATGGGTGCTCAGTGGGCTTTGCAAATCTCTTGGTTCGGTACAGCTGTTAATCGGCAAAGGTTCATTGGAAAACAAATTTTGGACACGCGGTCCCCGACATTATTTGTCGTTATGTGTAGAGGTCTTTTTGTCACTCCCTGGAAAGTGATTCTTTTATTCGGGGCAAATACAACGTCCTGGCTTGGCATAAAAGCTAATTCGGCGACAAGTGGAACAAAACGCACAAACACACACACACACACACACACATGAATCTCAGGTAGGATCAGAAGCCCGAATTACGATGACTTTTTGAAGGGGATAAACTATTTATTGTTTTATAATCTGAGGCCACATTTTTAGGTTGGATTTTTTTTTTAATCCTGCCGTTATTATTTCTATAAACCTATCAGGTGGCAAACATGTCTTCTTACACAATTAACAACTTTGTGAGGTAGATGAAGCTGAAGGAGGAGGACTGGCCCAAGATCACACCCAGCTGGTTTTCATCAGGCAGGACTAGAACTCCCAGTCTCCTGGGGATTGGCCCAAAGTCACCCTGCTGAGTTTGATAGTTAAGGTGGAACTAGAACTCCCAGTCTCTTGATGATTAGCCCAAAGTCATCCAGCCAGCTTTCATGCCTAAGGCAGGACTAGAAATCACTGACTCCTGGTGATTGGCCCAAAGTCACCCAGCTGCCTTTCACACCTAAGGGCGGACTAGAATTCCCTGTCTCCTAGTGATTGGCTCAAAGTCATCCAGCTGGATTTCACGCCTTAGGCAGGACTAGAACTCTCAGTCTCCTAGTGATTGGCCAAAGTCATCCAGCCATCTTTCATGCCTAAGGCAGGACTAGAACTCTCTGTCTCCTAGTGATTGGCCAAAAGTCATCCAGCTTGATTTCACGCCTAAGGCAGGACTAGAACTCACTGTCTCCTGGTGATTGGCCCAAAGTCATTCAGTCAGCTTTCACGCCTAAGGCGGGACTAGAACTCCCTGTCTCCTAGTGATTAGTCAAACTGCTTTTGGTTTCTGGCAAAAAAAACAGTCCATAGCATACAAATAGATGCACTTAACAACCTCGGTGTTCTCTCAACAACCAGGGTGTATTGCAAAGGATTGTAAAATTGAGTCTGGTCACATAGTGACCTTCTTTACAACGTCACAACATATGACCATGATTGCCAAGTTCGATTACAGTCATAACTGGAGGACTACGTCTATAGCATCTTTGTTCACTGCTGCCGATTTTGTCCTCTTATGCCATGTTTATGCACAATATGCCGATAGCAGCTAATATTGTGAATTCCATAATTATTTTCTCAGCAAGAAAAGAATCCGTAAGTAAGGAATCGACTTGAAGTTTCCAGGTATTTTTTAAGCACTTAATATTGAATACTGAAATCTAACCGTACTGATACTCCGTCTAATTACAGAAAATCCATATCAGTTTGTGGTACTGGGGGTTTTTTGGGTCTGTTTTGTTTTTTGAGACAGTATTGTGGCCGGCCAGTGGCCTGCGCCGATTGTGGCTGATTCTGACGAGGAGGAGGCTGGGGTGGTGTCACGCTAGCAGCCTGTGCAGCCAGGGCTCAAGTCGGACAGCGAGGAGGCTGAAGAAGATGTGGTGCCAGAGGCAGAGACTCAGCCAGGGCCTTCAGATCCTCCAGAGGCTCCTTCAAGTGAAGAGAGTGAAGTGGAGGAGCTTCTTCTCAATGCACGAACACGCAGGGCTGCCAAAAGGCAGGAGTGGTTACTCAGGAGGAGGTCTCCTCAAGAGTAAGTCTTGGGGCTAATTGGCCACTCCCTTAGCCTATTTAAGTTTGCACGCAGCTGGCAAACGTTGCAGGAAACAACGTGTGTTTGTCTGGTTGTTCGTTGAGCATTTGAGAGTGAAGTTTCCTTGCAAACCTGGTTTCTGGGCTAATTGGCAACTCTTGTAAGCCTTTATCTAATCTTTGGAATTCCTGGCAGGCTGCTAAGGACATTTTTAGTAATAGCCTGCATTTGAAAAAAGACTGCGTTTGTAGTAAACGGAGTTGTTCGGAGTTTTGTGTGTGCTACATTTCTTGGGTTCCGTAGCTGGGGAGGAACAGACAGCATGCAAATAATAATAATAATAATTCCATCCTATATTGATGGAGTTGATTTTGAAAACAGGATTTGCTCTGTTCGAGTGATTCATCACACGTAACTGAGTCATTCTAAAAGCCACCGGCATCTCACGCTGTATGACTCATTTTGTGACCTGTGCAATATTAGGAAATCAGCTTTTGGGATGCGTGCAGAAGTTTTGGTCCCTCAAAGTCCTGATTTCCCCTTTCCCTCAAAAGTTAATTCACCCTCCTTGTTAACTACAGGTAGTCCTCGACTTTGGACCACAATCGAGCCCAAAATTTCTGTTGTGAAACGAGACATTTCTTAAGTGAGTTTTGCCTTAACAGCTATTAAGTGAATCACTGTCATTATTCCGTTAGCGACGCATGGGTTAGAATCTGGCATTCCCCATTGACTTTGCATGTCAATAGTTTTTGCTCCATTTTACGACCTATCTTGCCGCCGCCGTTCAATGAATCGCTGCCGTTGTGAAGTTAGCAACATGGTTGTTAAGTGAATCTGGTTTCCCCACTGAGTTTACTTGTCAGACAGTCGCAAAAAGAGGATCACATGGCCCTGGGAACGCTGCGACCGTCATAAATACGAGTCAGTTGCCAAGCGAATGTAGACCATGTGGGCACTGCAACGGTCGTAAGGGCGAAAAACCATCATAAGTTGTCAGAGCGTTTGCAGTGTGACTACTATTAGGAGAAACCCAGGAGCAAAACACGGCACACAGAGACTTGGACATGTAACAGTAGTTTATATACAAGACATATACAGCAGTGTTTCCCAAAGTGTGGTACGTGTACCCCCAGGGGTACGGGAAGAGTTTGGTGGGGGTATGCGTTGCACCGGAGTTTAGTGGGGATCACGTGGGAATATCCACTGCACCGTGCTTAGCTGCGCCCACAGAACAAAGAAAGAAATAGGCGCGTATCGCAGTTTTTACACAGGAACTGGGGCCATCATACATCGTATCGCAACTCATTATGGCGGGAACTTTGCGCATCCTTCACGTAGCTCTGGTTCGGCCATTTTTAAACTGCGGGAACATTAACAGTTAATGTTGAGCCTTGGAGCTGTTTAAAAGCCGGAGAATTGCAGTGTTCTCTAACGGTTAGACAGTCTTGTGAGGCGTGACACGGCGTGAATATACTGCGCTTCGTTATAGAGACAACTTACTTCTTTAATAGTTAGTTCCGGGCGCCTGTTATGGTGTTTTAGTAAGTTCCACTGATTTTGATTATATATATATATATATAATCAATATATTTTGATTTTTATTAAAGCATATGTTTTTTATGAGGGATAGTCAGCGTTACAAAATTATAGAAGGGGTACACATATGTCAAAAGTTTGGGAAACACTGATATACAGAAATATAAGTGATTGGCAAATACCTGACAAGCAATCAAACTTCTTCTTAACTCTACATGGAGAACTCAGCAATGAATACCGGACACAAGGAGAGAGAATACGCCCTCTCCTGGCTGCCTTTATAAACACCTCTTAAAGTGGTTAAAAACGCTTGTGGACCCCTTCGTAGTCTACAACCGGCTGATTCATCTTCATTGCATCAGCTTTACAGCTCTTAAATCTCAATACCTTAACCTAAGTCACTTTTTCAAATTCAAATTTGAGCGGTCACTAAATGAACCGTTCTAAGTCAAGGACTACCCTGTAGCTGGAGGCAGTTGTTGCTAGGAGAATTTAATTGCAGATCTCCTCCTTTTTAGTTAATATTGGAGGTGTTTTTGACTTGAAAAGGGTGTTTTGAAAAGTTATGGAGAAATCTGCAAAGGTGTGACTCGGGTAATTAGTTACAAATGACATAGAAGAAGCAATTAGAAGAATCATTGCAGCCTTTTTTTCCCCCTCCCGCTCTCTACCTTTTCTCATCTGTATGATATTTGATTAAAATTCAAAAGAGAAAGTATGGCAAGGAAAGAAAATTGCATTGGATAATGAAGTATAGCCCGTATTTTATATAAAATATTTGGTACACGGCGTGTTTTCCCTTTTGTTCCCGCATAGATCATTTTGTCAAATTGGATTCAATCAAGAGCAGAGCGGGGAAAAAAGGACTTTAGGACACCATAAGGACATGATGGAAAGCAAAGTTGTAGGTGGCTTTTACAGTGGCGTCAGTCATAAATCTGATTTATTTGTATCCAGCCTTTTATTATTTTTACAAATAACTCAAGGCGGTGAACATACCTAATACTTCTTCCTCCACCCATTTCCCCCCCCAAACAACCCTGTGAGGTGGGTTGAGCTGAGAGAGAGAGGGACTGGCCTAACGTTACCCAGCCAGCTAGAACTCACAGTCTCCTGGTTCCAAAGTTACCCAGCCGGCTTTCATGCCTAAAGTGGGACTAGAACTCACAGTCTCCTGGTGATTGTTCCAAAGTTACCCAGCCAGCTTTCACATCTAAGGTGGGACTAGAACTCACAGCCTCCTGGTGATGGGTCTAAAGTTACCCAGCCAGCTTTCACATCTAAGGTGGGACCAGAACTCGCAGTCTCCGGGTGATGGGTCTAAAGTTACCCAGCCAGCTTTCACATCTAAGGTGGGACTAGAACTCACAGTCTCCTGGTGATGGGTCTAAAGTTACCCAGCCAGCTTTCACATCTAAAGTGGGACTAGAACTCACAGTCTCCTGGTGATGGGTCTAAAGTTACCCAGCCAGCTTTCATATCTAAGGTGGGACTAGAACTCACAGTCTCCTGGTGATGGGTCTAAAGTTAGCCAGCCAGCTTTCATATCTAAGGTGGGACTAGAACTCACAGTCTCTTGGTGATTGTTCCAAAGTTACCCAGCCAGCTTTCATACCTTAGTCAGGACTAGAACTCACTGTCTCCTGCTTTGTAGCTTGGTGCCTTAACTATTAGAGCAAGGGTTAGCAACCTGCGGCTCTGGAGCCGCAGGTGGCTCTTTCCCCCCTCTGCTGCGGCTCCCTGTCACTCAAAATATGCATCACAATCACCAATATATGACACCTGCCGGCACTCAATTTATTGAGCTTTTCAACCCCCGGTAGGCCAACCATGGATTAAATCCAAGAAAAGAAAAGTTTCAGAAGAAAACAGAACGTTTCATTCAACTACATAGGTTAGTTTTGTGGCCGCTCAAGAAATAGTCAGGCACCGGAAGGGTTTTGTGGCTCCCGGTGTTTTCTTTTCTGTGGGAAACAGTCCGAATGGCTCTTTTGAGTGTTTAAGGTTACAAACTCCTGTCCTAGACCAAACTTTTCCTCCTCATTGGTGGATTTGTGATGGTCGACCTTTGTTTGACACATTTTGTAGAGGGCATTAGATGGGGTGTTGACCAAAGGTGCAATGAATAGGCTGGGATTTTGATAGAGCAATGTAATGATCGCAGGTCAAGGGATGTCTGATTGGATTATATACCTTAACAACACTTAAGTATTACTGGTGGCCAATAAATGTTGAACTTCCTTCTTGGGGCCTGCTGTGGATAAAGTCACACTCCCCAAAGACTAGATCTTACTTTGTTGGACTCATTGTGGTATTTGCTGTTCAGGTATGGATTTTTAGAGCCAAGTTAATGTTTATGTTAATGTTTATTAAATTTATATACCGCCCTTCTCCTAGTGGACTCAGGGCGGTGCACAGCCAAGAATAAAAAACACTTCAATACAAAATTTAAAATTTGTAAAAGAATTAAACAATTTTTGGCCCAGAAAATTTAAAAAACCAATAGGCAATTTAAAATTTAAAACCCATAGACAATTTAAAAACTAAAAGAGTTAGATACAAGCACCCATGAACTTGACTGATCTTGAAAAGCTAAATCAAGTTGGACCTCATTAACATTTGCGTGGGAGACCACCAAGGTTGTGGATTGCTAAACTAAAAGGAGATTCCATATATGGAAAGGAAAATTTTATAGCTTGAGGTTGAACTGTGAGGTCCTGGCTTCTCTCTGAGCTTGGTTGCCTTCCTTGCAGATGTTTCATTACCCAACTAGGCGATATCCCTGATGAGATTACCTCGTTGGGTAATAAAACGTCTGCATGAAATTAACCAAGCTCAGAGAGCACCTCCTCTCCCCACCCTCCTTACCACTGTTGAGGTTAACCTAGTTGTGTAATGAAACCTCTGCAACAAAACAATCAAGCTCAGAGCACCTCAAAGACCTCAGAAATTAGGGGTGAAATCTACTTAACCTTCCCTACCGGTTTGAAGTGCGCACATGTGAATCACATGCGATTTTGGACCCTCTGCACATGTGCAAAGCCTTCTCCACATGGGTAGAGCGTCAAAAACAGGTTCCTGGTTAAAACCAGGAAGTAACGATGTCCTGGCAGGTGGGCGGAGCCTCGTGCTACCGCCTCTACCGGTTCTCTGAACCACACGCCGCCGCTACCGATTCGCCCGAATCTGTTCGAACCGGTAGGATTTCACCCCTGCCAGAAATCCTGCAAGAGCAATCACATATTACATTGATTTTAAAGTTTGATACTGATTTTAATTGAAATGTTTTAAATTATGGGCCAAATTTGTTTAATTACTTTTAAAATTATTTTAACTTTTGTGTACAAATGTTTTTACTCTGGCTGTTCACCTCCCTGAGTCCGAAAGGAGTAAGGCGGTATATAAATCTAATAAAAGATAAAGATAAAAGAAAGACATATTGATGATTGCTTTGGGGCCTACAAGGAGTCAACCAAAACTGAGAGGACCCCAAAAAGATGTTTATTTTTTTCAAAACAACTTATGGGGTGATCTCTTTCCAAATTAATTCCAACATTGGAAAAACATTCATTTTTGCTGCAAGAGGAAATTACGCCGATACGTTTCAGGACAAATCTTAGCAGAGACAGTCTGATTGGGGGGGACATGTTCCTCAGCGAAGGTGTCAAAATTATTTTGGACCTTCCTTGGCAAAATATGTCAATTACCCACTTCTCCTAAAAATTTGTGACAATTCCTTTTAGTTTCAGCATCTGTGTCCATGGTGTGGTAGAAGAGATATACTACTTGCTACAGCAAGATTAGTCATTTGCCCGGAGGGATTTATGAATGTAAAATTCCACTCTGTGTTTGCTGAGTTAACAATATGACATTTTGAATAGAGTACAACTTTGCTAACAACCAGGGAACGTATCTTCCGTAGAATAAGTAGCAAAACTTACGGCTTAGCTGTTTTTCGCTACGGTGAGAAAAAGACTTTTGGGCTGTAAGGACTAAAACACATTTAACAGATTAACAGAGTTGGAAGGGACCTTGGAGGTCATCTAGTCCAACCCCCTGCCCAATCAGGTGACCCTACACCATTTCTGACAAATGGCAATCCAATCTTTTCTTGAAAGTCTCCAGTGAGGAAGGCAACTTCCGAAGGCAACTTCTGTTCCATGGGTTGATTGCTCTCAGAAAATGCCTCCTTATTTCCAGATTGAAACTCTCCTTGTTCAGTTTCCATCGATTATTCCTTGCCTGGCTTTCGGATGCTTTGGAAAATAGATCGACCCCCCCTCCTCTCTGTGGCAGCCCCTCAAATATTGGAAGACTGCTATCAGGTCTCCCCTGGTCCTTCTCTTCGCTAGACTAGCCACGCCCAGTTCCTGCAACTGTTCATTGTATGTTTTAGTCTCCAGTCCCCTAATCTTCCCTTCCAACACCTTTTTCAGTTCAATTATGATGAAAGGGATCTTGGAGATCATCTAGTCCAACCCCCGGCCCAAGCAGGAGACGTTACACCATTTCTGACAAATGACAGTCCAGTCTCTTCTTGAAAGCCTCCAGTGGGGAAGCTCCCACAACTTCTGAAGGCAACTTCTGTTCCATCGGTTGATTGTTCTCACGGTCAGAAAATTTATCCTTGTTTCCAGATTGAATCTCTCCTTGATCAATTTCCATCCATTATTCCTTGTCTGGCTTTCAGGTGTCTTGGAAAATAGCTTCACCCCCTCCTCTCTGTGGCAGCCTCTCAAATATTGGAAGACTGCTATCCTGTCTCCCCTGGTCCTTCTCTTCACTAGACTAGTCAGGCCCAGTTCCTGCAACCGTTCATCGTATGTTTTAGTCTCCTGTCCCCAAACAAGGGTGAAATCCAGCAGGTTCTGACAGGTTCTGGAGAACAGGTAGCGGAAATTTTGAGTAGTTCGGAGAACCAGCAAATACCACCTCTGGCTGGTCCCAGAGTGGGGTGGGAATGGAGATTTTGCAGTATCCTTCCCCCAGGAGTGGGGGAGGGAATGGGGATTTTGCAGTATCCTTCTCCTGGAGTGGGGTGGGAATGGAGATTGTGCAGTATCCTTCCCCTGCCATGCCCACCAAGCCCCGCCCCGCCCACAGAACCGGTAATAAAAGAATTTGAATTTCATCACTGCCCTTAATCATCCTGGTTGCTCTTCTCTGCACTCTTTCCAGAGTCTCAACATCTTTTTGATAGTGTGGTGACCAAAACTGGATGCAAGATTCTAGGTGTGGCCTTACTAAGGCTTTATAGAGTGGTATTAGTACCTCCCTTGATCTTGATTGTATCCCTTAAGAAAAGTTTAGACAGTCATTTATCTGAAATGGTATAGAGCTGTGATGGTGAACCTATGGCACGCATGCCAGAAGTGGCACACAGAGCCATCTCTCCGAGCACACGAGCTGCCACCTGTTGCTCTTTTGAGTTCCGGCATGCCGTCCAGCTGGTCTTCGCACACATGGGAGTGCCGGAAACCGGAAGTGCAGCCGCCCAGTGCGCATGCGTGTGCTGGGAAGACGATCTTCCAGTTTCTGGTATGCGCATGTGCACTGGCCACCTGGTCGTCTGCTTTCTGATGTGCATGCGTGTGTGAAGATCAGCTGGTCAGTGCGCATGCTTGTAACCTGTTCTACCCCAGCTACGGATCCCAAAGAACGCAGCACACACAAAGTTTGTACAAAACTTAATTTACTAAAATAACTCAGTCTTTTTCAAACAAAGGCTGTTAATAAACTATCTTAACAGCCTACAAGAAACCAAAGATAAAGTAATCACAATCTTATGAAGGTTGGCAGAAAGCCCAGAAGCAATTTTGCAGAGAATCCAGACGCGAAGGAGCGTGAACTAAAGTTGTTCCCTACAAATTGCTTCAGTTGGTGTTCCTCCTTAAATAGGCTAAGGGAGTGGCCAATTAGCCCCAAGCCTTACTCTTGAGGAGACCTCCTGAGGAGCCACTCCTGGCTTTTGGCAGCTCTGCGTGCCTGTGCATCAAGAAGAGGCTCCTCCTCTTCGTCCTCTTCACTTAAAGGAGCTCCTGGAGGTTCTGAAGGCCGAATCCCTTCCTCTGACACCACATCTTCTCCAGCCTCCTCATTGTCCGACTCGAGTGCCAACTGCGTAGGCTGCTGGCGCAGCACCACACCAGCCTCCTCGCTGTCCGAATCAGCCACGTACGGGCCACAACAGAGTGTGGAATGGGGGTGTTTGACTAGAAGACCTCCACGGTCCCCTCTAACTCTGTTGTTCTGTTATTTCTGTTACGGGTGAAGAACTGCTAAGAGCCATATTTTTTTTTAAAAAAAAAAGCTATATTCTGTTGCATTGATCAACTCTGTCTTTTTTGTCCCTTAACAGTTGTCGTCAACCTGGAAATTCCCTGGGCTTTAACAGCGAGAAGGCGGATTTAGTTCCAAAGCTATGGTAAGCAAAGGTTGATCCCCCAAATGGTATTGATGCTGTCGTTTTGATTATTAACTTGGTCCTCATCCTAGTATTTCCTTAACTAGATGACCTTTGTGGACTTCCCCTCCCTCTCTCAAATGTACTTGCGTGGTGGAAGTCATACTTTGGATGGAGATTGTCGAATGTCTGAGGAGATTCCCAGTCAATCCAGGCCCTGGTTGTCCCAGGGGTATTTTTCCAAAATCCAACTGGATTTTCTTGGTGGTTGTTTTTTTCCCCTTGAAAACATTTCGCTTCTCATCCAAGAAGCTTCTTCGGTTTCTGACCGAATAGTGAGGAATGGAAGGATTTATATTCTTTGCAGTCATCTGGTTGTCAGCACTCTTTTCTGAATCTCCCTCTGCTAACGAACTGCAAGGAATATAAACCTTTCCGTTCCCCACCATTCGGTCAGAAACTGAAGAAGCTTCTTGGATGAGAAGTGAAACGTCTTCAAGGAAAACCCAAGAAAGACCAGTTGTCTCTTGAAAAAGCACCTTTGGGACAACCATGACCTGGATGGCTGAGAATCTCCGTAGACAACGCCAGTAGGGCTTGACTGCAAATGTTTTATTTTGAATGAAACTTACTTACGGTACTTACTTTCTTTCTTTTCCTTCCTTCCTTCCTTCCTTCCTTCCTTTCCGTTTTGTTCTTTTCCCTTCCCTCGCTTTCTCCCTCTCTCTTTCTTTCTTTCTTTCTTTCTTTCTTTCTTTCTTTCTTTCTTTCTTTCTTTCTTTTCCTTCCTTCCTTCCTTCCTTCCTCCTTTCCTTTCCGTTTCATTCTTTTCCCTTATCTCTTCTTCTTCCTCTTCTTTCTTTCTTTCTTTCTTTCTTTCTTTCTTTCTTTCTTTCTTTTCCTTCCTTCCTTCCTTCCTTCCTTCCTTCCTTCCTCCTTTCCTTTCCGTTTCATTCTTTTCCCTTATCTCTCCTTCTTCCTCTTCTTTCTTTCTTTCTTTCTTTCTTTCTTTCTTTCTTTCTTTCTTTCTTTCTTTCTTTCTTTTCCTTCCTTCCTTCCTTCCTTCCTTCCTTCTCCTTTCCGTTCTTTCCCTCTCCCTCTCCCTCTCTCTCCCTCTCCTTTTCTTTTTCTTTCTTTCTTTCTTTCTTTCTTTCTTTCTTTCTCTCTCTCTCTCTCTCTCTCTCTCTCTCTCCCTCCCTCCCTCCCTCCTTCCTTTCCTTTCCTTCCCTCTCCCCTTTCTTTCTTCCTTCCTTTCTTTCTTCCTTCCTTCCTTCCTTCCTTCCTTCCTTCCTTCCTTCCTTCCTTCCTTTCTTTCTTTCTTTCTTTCTTTCTTTCCAGCCAAGGTTCTTTTATGCGGTTTCTGTCATCCCGTACCCGGCTTACTCTTTAGTACTCGCTGGTCTTTTGAATTTCACTTTGTTTGCTTAATTTTATTGCAGATGCGCTTTATTCCGTCGAGCGATTCCAATCTCAAAATGGAAATATTTGTCACAGTTCAAAAGTTTGCCCTTTTGGAATGTTTCACCCTGAAACTCTGAATTGCTATTTTTGTTCTGCTCTTTCTGAGGCAACGAGCGATTTCTTGCTTTTCATAAAAAAAATCTGCAGAGTTGGGAACAAACGGGGGATTGTTTGTCCTAAATGTTTTGTTCCTGTTGTGCGCTTATCTCTACGCCTTGCTTTTTTTTCCTTTTTAAATAAAAATCAGTTTATTATAGTCAAATAATGTGGGAAATGTATTATTAACTGCATTGCAAATGAAGTTTGATAACAAAAACCGACTGCAAAATTCTTTTGTGCCTCCAAGAATTAAGAAACAGCAGGTTCTGTCTGTTTAAAAATGGTTTTTTTCCTTTTGCAAACAAAGCTTGCAAAAACCATATTTACCACAGCTTTCTTTTCTCCTGGAAATCAGGTTCTGCTCCTACCATATGTCGGTATTATTAGTATGATTTATTTATCGTTTTTTCCAGATTTACTGCTCCCTTTATAGCCAATCATATTTGTGGCAGTGCAACAATAAAAGCCGAAATAAAATCCTTGTACCTTAAAGAAGAACAAACAATCCTAATGAAACAATTTATTAAAGCCACCAATCGAGGACAATCTGTGAGGATTAAGATGGGCACCGGAAGAATTTTTAAAAAGTGCGATGGAGATCACCTTCTAAGAGCGCAGATCAGGGACAGCCTTATAATAGGAAACCCAAATCCCTTGGGTGCCAGGGAAATAAGAAATGTGGAGCTAGGTAGACCACTCAGGGGGATCCTTTCTTATGAGGGAGGGATTGAATGCTCAAAGGATCTGCTCCTTCCTTCCTTCCTTCCTTCCTTCCTTCCTTCCTTCCTTCCTTTCTTCCCACCCTCCCTCCTTCCATCCATCCATCCCTCCATCCATGGTGCACAATAGTTAGAATGTGCACAATAGTTAGAATGCAGTATTGCAGGCTGATTCTGCTGACTGCCAGCAGTTCAATCCTGACCAACTCAAGGTTGACTCAGCCTTTCATCCTTCCAAGGTGGGTAAAATGAGGACCCAGATTGTTGGGGACAACAGGCTGATTTTGTAAACTGCTTAGAAAGGGCTGTGAAGGACTGTGAAGCGGTGTATAAGTCTAAATACTATTGCTATTGTCTGTCCCTTCCTTCCTTCCTTCCTTCCTTCCTTCCTTCCTTCCTTCCTTCCTTCCTTCCATCCATCCATCCATCCATCCATCCATCCATCCATCATCTAACTTATCTATCTTATCTTGCATCTCTCTCTCTCTCTCTCTCACTCACTCCCATCATCCATCCATGAATCTCTACATGGGGCTCCCCTTGAGGAGCACCCAGAGGCTCCAGCTGGTCCAGAATGAGGCCGCGCGGATAGTTATGGGAGTGACGTGGTGCTCCCATGTGACCCCCTCCTGCGCGAGCTGCACTGGCTCCCGGTGGTCTTCCGGGTGCGCTTCAAGGTCTTGGTTACCACCTTTAGAGTGCTCCATGGCATCAGACCGGGATATTTACGAGACTGCCTTCTGCCACAAATAGCCTCTCACTGACCAGTATGCTCCCATAGAGAGGGGCTTCTCAGGGTGCCGTCGGCCAAACAATGTCGACTGGTGGCCCCCAGGGGGAGAGCCTTCTCTATGGGGGCACCTACCATCTGGAACGAGCTCCCCCCGGAGATACGGAGGATCCCGGATCTGTGCACTTTTCGACGTGCTCTCAAAACATTTTTATTCCAGTAGGTTGGCCTGGCCTAATTCTCCCTTTTAAACTTTTTAAATTGCTTTTAATTCGTCTTATAAATTGGGTGTTTCTAATTTGTCTTTGGGCCAAAACATTTAATTATTTTAATGGGTTTTTAACATTTGTATTGTTTGTATTTTATTTTGGCTGTTCACCGCCCTGAGTCCTTCGGGAGTAGGGCGGTATATAAATTTGAATAATAAATAAATAAATAAATAAATAAATAAATAAATAAATAAATAAATAAATAAATAAATAAATAAATAAATAAATAAATAAATAAATAAATAAATAAATAAATAAATAAATCTTAATAGCAATTGCATTTAGACTTATATACCACTTCACAGGGCTTTACAGAGTCAGCCTCTTGCCCCCAACAATCTGGGTCCTCATTTCATCCACCTCAGAAGGACGGAAGGCTGACTCAACCTTAAGCCTGGTGAGATTCCAACTGCCAAATTGCAGGCAAATGGCAGTCAGCAGAAGTAGCCTGCAGTACTGCGCTGCGCCATCATGGCTCAGGAGATCCAACGTGGCTCACGAAAGATTTTGCTCTGGGGTGCATACTTTAACATTTGAAGCATCAATACAACCTTGGTTGGTGTCGGGAGATAAACAGAGTCAGTTTGCATTAGTGTTTGGATGGCGAACTTTGGGCTGTTGGTCCAACGGAGAAGCTTTTGAAAAACCTCTAGAAGAAGGCAAACTGGCAAGCTATCTCTGTCACGCTGCCAAGAAACCTGTTGGACACGGCTTTCAGGAGTCAAGCTCAATTTGATCCTCTTTGTCCTTGCAAACCCCTGGTGCAAAGTTTTGGCAGACTGCCTCGTGATCTGCGGGGAAGGTGGAGCTACAGCTTGGCAATGGACTGTCCGTTCTTAATTACATCATTAATTAATGCTTAGTTAGGATTCCGCTCGCCTCAATCGAAGTCTTCCAAGATTCCTAGAATCAAGGAATCCATTGCCTGCATTTGCGATTCTCCTCTTGACTTCCAAAACAAAATTTATTAATTTAGGAAAAGGCATATTTTCCCTAAATAAATAAATTTCTTTTAAATAAATAACGGGATGTGGTGGTGCAGTGGTTAAGACGCTGAGCTTCTCGATTGAAAAGTTTGGTAGTTCAGCGGTTCGAATCCCTAATGCGCTTTTGGTTTTGAGTCATGCCGACCACATGACTGGATTTGGACAGTGCTGGCTCTTCGGCTTAGAAACGGAGATGAGCACCACCCCCTAGAGTCAGGAACGACTAGCACATATGTGCGAGGGGACCCCACCCCACCCCAACTTTCTCTCAGTGATTCTGGATGGCTTATATAAGAATAAAAGTCCAATACAAGAACAATAAAAATCAATAACCCCACTGGCGACATCAATCAAATGAGGCACTTGATGGAGCTCCATCTCATTCTGAAGTCCCCAGGCCCGTTGTCAAAACCACATCTTCAGGTCCTTTTGGAAGAGTGTCCAAAATGGGGATCAATCTTATTCCTGCAGGGATGATGTTCCACAGGGAGGGAGCCACTGTGGAGAAAGCCCTTCTTCTTGGTCCTGCTAGGAGAGAGGACCTGTAACATATCCTGCCTCCCCACTCTGGTGGGTCAGGTAGATGTGATTAGGAAAATATGGTTCTTCAAATAACAAGAGAAGGAGCCACCACAGAGAAGCCCATTCTTCTTGGTCCAACCAGATGGACTTCCCTAGGACAGGGGTCGGCAACCTTAAACACTCAAAGAGACACAAAGGTCCCCCATTCAATTCTGGAGCTGACCGGATGTCCTCCTAGTGTCTCCTAGAGTCTCCTCCTAGCACGGTGTCCTTTTTCCTCTGCTGACTGGAAGTCCGGTTCCCCTGCCATAGAGTCTTCTCCTAACACGGTGTCCATTTTCCTCTACCTGCCCTAACCAAAAGCCTTATGAATTGTGGAACTGATCGGCGACAGGGAGCCACAGCAGAGGGATGAAAGAGCCACATGCGGCTCCAGAGCCGTAGGTTGCCAACTCCTGCCCTAAGTGAAGGGACCATTGCATTCCCTACCTCCCCACTCTGGTGGGTCAGGTAGATGTGACTGGGAACAGATGGTCCTTCAAATAATCTGATCCCAATCCACGTAGGGCTTTGAAGGTGACAACCACCAGCACTTTGAATTGAGCCAAGGAGCAAAATTGTCAGCCAGCGTTACAAAGCCTCTTCTGTTGGTCCTGCTGCTAAGAAAAGCAGGACCCAGAATCCATCACGTCCGATGAGGAGGCTTGGAAGAAGCTGTCATTGAGAATGGATCTGCTTCTTAGGCCATTGAACGCCTCTGTGCAAAAAGACAGATTATTCCCGACAACTAAAGAGACACCGTACATTTGCTTCATGCTGCTATTGTTGGCTGGCGCTGTGAAAAGAAGAAATGGGCAACCTCAAACGAGAGAAAAAAACACCCTATTCTTCAAGATGGGAGTTTTGCACACACACACACACACACACATACTCCCTCCTCTTTTTGGCTCTCTGTGCGGAAGATCGATATTTTGGTCACAAGGTAGACATTAATTGCCTTCCAGTTTGTTCTCATAGTGGCCCGGCGCACCCATTCTTCTCTCTTCTTTCCAAATTGTGGGTTATTGTGTTGATTGGTTAGCTACAGACTTGTTGACTTGGAGGCAAGGGGAAAGTGTGGCAAGCTAGGGATGGATTTGAAGTTTGCAAATATTTTTTTGTGGGGGTGGAACCCTCCAAAAAAAAAAAGGCACCCAGAAAGGCTGGCTGGTTGTGAAGATCGGTCTAGGCTGGAAAGCTGTGGTGTGAGGAATAGACTTGAATGGATCCTGAGAAGGAGGAATGCTGTATGGCAACGCAGTTATGCTTTTTGGATGAAGCAGAAGAGAAAGGGGTCATCTGGATTAACCTACAGCAGCAACAGGAGGTGGTGTTTTCAGTAAAGCTGCTTCTGAGTACTGTTAATTTCTTCATTGCTGTTCACCCATAGACAGAATCTTGCCAGACTAAAGTAATTATCTGCATAACAACAGATACACTCTCTGAACTGCTAGCGAGGAGCTGTCCTAGCTTTCTTCCTGCCTACCGGACATTCCAAGCAGTGGTGAAATCTGAACCGGTTTACTAACGATTCGCTGGCTGCACATGCGTGCCAAACACGCACTGCACGCATGCGCAGTGCGCACCATGCACCAAATATGAGGTGCACATGTAGTGCACGCCAAAAGGAGGCATGGGGTAAGTAGAACAGCACGCCGGGTGTGTGTGTATGTGTGATCAGCTGTGGCGCGCAATACTTTTTTAAAAAACTTTTAAAAGCATTTTTTAACAACCTATTGGCCTGAATACGTTTTTAAAAAAATGCTTTTAATAGGTTAAAAAAAAAAGGCTCTGACAATCAGGCTTTAAAAACAACAAAAAAACCCTTCTGCCCATGCACAGAGAGTACAAAACATATTACTGCCTGGTTAAAACCAGGCAGGCAGGTGGAGCCTCGCGCAGCGGTCGCTACCGGTTCTCCAAACCAGCCACCATGATTGCTACCGGATCGGGCGATCTGGTCCAAACTGGAATTATTTCGCCCCTGATTCCATGCTCTGCTGCCTCTTTTTCCTCTGGGGGGGGAAAAAAATCTCCTTCCTGGGATTCCAGATTATATTCCACCAAAGCCCCCCCAACAAAAAATGATGAAAGAGATCGGTGATATTCATGGGGCATTGTCATCTTCTCCCCTTTTTAGTAAGTGTTTCTGGACATCAGGGGAACAAAACCTCTCACCTTCTTGTTTTTCTTCTGTCTTATCAATTCTGCTCAGATCTTTGCATTATCTAGTTTGGTCCAGTGGTGAAGGCATCAGGCTAGAAAGCAGGAGATTGAGAGTTCTAGTCCCATTTTAAGCATGAAAGCTGGCTGGGTGACTTTGGGCCAGTCACCAGGAGACAGTGAATTCTAGTTCCGCCTTAGGCATGAAAGCCAGTTGGGTGACTTTGGGCCAGTCACCAGGAGACAGTGAATTCTAGTTCCGCCTTAGGCTTGAAAGCCAGTTGGGTGACTTTCTCCCCATCTCTCTCTCTCAGCCCAATCTACCTCACAAGATTGTTTTTGTGGAGAAAATAGGAGGAGAAAGGGATGTGTTTGGATATGTTTGTCACCCGGAGTTATTTATATAAAGCTAATAAAGGTGGGATATATATATATAAGGAAACAAAATAAATAAATTATTCCCTAGAATAGAAATAGAAGTTGCCCTCATAAATCCCCTGGAAACGGGGGAACCAGAGGGGCATCATGCTTTCCTGTAATTGCACGATCGAAAAGATTCAGTGACACATTTTGTCAGGTGTGGGGGGAAAAATAACATATCAAAAGCTTTTCTCCGGTTCCTCTCTGGACCTAATTAGCCATGTGGTGCTTTTTTCTGAGGTAAACGCCGGGACGTCTCTCGGTGATTTAGAATCAAATGATCAGATTGGCTTAAATTACCCCCTTTTTTCCCAATCTCTCTTTTTTTTCCCTTGTCCTCTGGCGGAGGATTTTCTTAGCATCCAAGTTCACCTCAGCAATTAACTGTAGCCAGATTCTGCTTGTAGATAAGGATACTAAGCCCTTTTGTGTTCCTAATGCTCGCGCAAGGCTATTTATAGTATCAATTAATTCCTCATCTTGGTATGTGTCTTTGACACATCTGTTATGAAGCCCACACAGAATTTTGTCTCTACGTCTGCGTACAAGACGCCGTGTGCGTTCAGCTTTGGTTTCACGTAGAGATTTGTTATCACCAGAGTTCAAGTGTCCCAGTGTTCCAGAAATCTCAGGATGAAAATTACACAGGTTTATATATAAACACACACACACACACACACACACACACACATACAGACATATACCCTGTTTCCCTGAAAATAAGACCTTCCCTGATAATAAGCCCAATCAGGTTTTTGAGCGCATGTGCTAAAATAAGCCCCCCCTGAAAATAAGCCCTCTCGGGACGCATGTGCAGCTGATCCCCACCATTTCCTCTGGTTAGGGTTAGGGAGACAGAACTGGAAATCAGGTAAGATGGCAAGAGGAGCCCCATTTTGCTCCACACGCCCTCAAAATAATAAGACCTCCCCGATAATAAGGCCAAGCACTTATTTTGGGGTTGTATGTATGTATGTATGTGTGTGTGTGTGTGTGTGTGTGTGTGTGATGTGTGTACAGGTGATATCTCGGGTTTCTTCCCGTGTAATTGCAAACATATCTTTAGAAGGATTGCAGTGACGTTTCGATGGAATCTCATCCATCATCTTCTGGCTGATGTTCTCGGTTTGGTGCCTATGGGCAAACTGTGTGATCTTAACTGACATCCCTCTTTGAAAAGAGGCAAAGGTGTATTCTGATTGGTTGACAGTTGATAATTGGTTGACAATTTGATAATTGTCCCCCTTTGTCCCTCTATAAAGCAAATTGCTCCTGGAAGCACAAAGCCGAGAACACCAGCCTGAAGATGACGAATGAGACTTCGTCAAAACATCGCCAAGACACTTCCAATTTTACGCGGGAGAAGACCTGACCCTAAACATTCCAAAGTTGGAGATGTTTAGCTGGAGAAATGAACGAAAAAAAAAGAAAGGAAGCATGCTTGGTCAGCATATGGAAGAATGTTCTCACTGTGGTGGAACATCTATTTTGGTAGAGGATCTATTTTGGCGCGGAAGACCCAACTTTGAAAAACGTTAGCCGAACGGGAGAAGATTTTTTTTTTACTTGGGAATGGGTGCGGAATCAATTTTGGAGTTCTAGTTCCAGTTCACCTCACTGGTGGGCCACAACCGGTTCTCTGAGCGTATGCTTTGCTCGCGGGTGTGCCTAACGAGCTGGCACGCAATGTTCAAAATACAGCGATTTGAAGCTCAGCTGCTTACCTTCTAAGGCAACCCCGGTAAGTAGAACGGCGGAGGCGTGGAAATCAGCTGTGCCGCACGAATCAGCTGAGCTAGAAAGAAGGAAATATAGGATAGGATAGGGCGGGAGATGGTGGGCGGGGCCAGCTGATTGTCGGAACTACCGATTCGCCTTAACCAGCCTGAACCAGCAACAACCCACCACTGCTTCACCTCCTTGGAACGTACATGAAATGATCTTGAAGAAATTGTTCTTGAAGAAAGGAGCCTGAGTAGCGTAGGGGAGTAATGCCTCCTACAAAGGCAGCATTTAAGATCCAGCTGCTGCAATTACTTGTGAGTTCAATCCCAGGCAGGCTCAAGGTCGACTCAGCCTTCCATGTTTTATAAGGTGGGTAAATTGAGGACCCAGTTTGTTGGGGGCAATAAGCTGACTTTGTATAAATATAAATATACAAAAGTATGAAGGCTATTGCTTAACACATTGTAAGCCGCCCTGAGTCTCCGGAGAAGGGCGGCATATAAATCAAATTAAAAAAAAAAATGTCTACCCAACCTTTTCTGAAGATCTCCAGGGATGAAGAACCCTCAACTTCCATAGGCTGACTGTTTCACTCTTGTAAACAGAGCTTAACTTCAGGAAGGTTTCCTTTGTATTTAAACAAAAAATGTTTTGAGGGGAAAGTAACTCTTAGCGAATGCCAAGATTTGACTCTTTTAAACAGTTATGGTCTCGTCGCTTTTAGCACACGGACAAGTTCCGTGGCGGTTGGAGAGAAGATTGACAGCACGGAATTTGATTTACTGTATGCTTAATCCACGCTTCTCTGTGCTGTTCAGAAATGGAGCCAGGCAAACATTTGTTCTCGGTTTTATGGATGGCTCGGTAAACATTTATGAGCGATGATGATTTGCGACGGAATTCAGTAAACCTTGGTGAAGCTAAGTGGTTTTAGTTGCCTCATATAGCCTCTTGAACTGGGGGAAGATCTTTATTTATAAACTGAATAAGATTGATCTCCATCGGGGGCGGGAGAGGGGAATGCTTTAGTACCTAAATACACCCACCATGTTCATTCCTGCTGATTGGAATTTCTTTAAAAAAAAAACAGGATGCAATTCAATACTGGCTAACAGGTCAAGAGAATGTTGTGTAACAGCACATTTATTAACAAAGATGGAGACAAAATATTGCTTCTCCCTGTTTCTTGTGTTCAAGGAGACCACTAGAAGAGAATTTTTTGTGGTTCAGGGCTGAACTGTGAGATCCTTGGAGTCCTCTGACATTGGTAGTTTTCTTGGGTCATGGGTCATGAAATGACCCAACTTTCTGAAACAGGCATTTCGTGACCCAACTAGGTAATATCATCCGTGCTAGGAGGGAGGGAGGTTTGCAGAGAGGAGAAGGAGGAGGAGAAGGACTGGGAGCTTTGGTACTCTCTAAGCTTGATTGCTTTTTTGGACACTTTCACTACCCAACTAGGTAACATCATAAGAGCCTGGTGGCGCAGTGGACTAAGTGCTGTTAAAGTAGCACTTAGTTGCCAGCTGCCTGCAATTACTGCAAGTTCAAATCTCACCAGGCTCAAGGTTTTTTTTTTGTTTGTTTGTTTGTTTTAATTTGATTTCTATGCCGCCCTTCTCCGGAGACTCAGGGCAGCTTACAATGCGTCAAGCAATAGCCTTCATACTTTTGTATATTTATACAAAGTCAGCTTATTGCCCCCACAAACTGGGTCCTCAATTTACTTACCTTAGAAAGGATGGAAGGCTGAGTCAACCTTGAGCCTGGTGAGATTTGAACGTGCTAATTGCATATAGCTGGAGTTAAATTACAATGCATTAGTCTGCTGAGCTATCCAGGCTCCTTCCTCAGGTTGATTCAGTCTTCCATCCTTCCGAGGTAGGTAAAATGAGGACCCGGATTGTTGGGGGCAATATGCTATTTAGTATACTGTCGATTGTTGTAAGCCGCCCAGAGTCCTCAGAGAGTGGGAGGCCTAGAAATATTCTTCTTCTTCTTCTTCTTCTTCTTCTTCTTCTTCTTCTTCTTCTTCTTCTTCTTCTTCTTCTTCTTCTTCTTCTTCTTCTCCTTCTCCTTCTCCTTCTCCTTCTCCTTCTCCTTCTCCTTCTCCTTCTCCTTCTCCTTCTCCTTCTCCTTCTCCTTCTCCTTCTCCTTCTCCTTCTCCTGTTTTTTCTGCCCAGGGATGCATTTCATGGACTAACTTATGCAGTTGAAATTAAAAAAAATAACTCCAGATCATTTTTTCCCCTCCTAAATGGGCACTGAGTTGGGGAAATATTCCCCTCTCTATTATTATTTTTTTTCACCGAGACATTTCCTCTCTCTTCAATCTCTCCTTGGCTGAACTCTTTGTTTCGCAGATTACTTTGGGGTGCGAGTGTGGGTGTGGGTGTCTACCTTTAACAAAAACCCTGTCCCTGACCCTTTACACACACACACACCACTTTTTTCTTCTGACATCAGCACACTGTGACTGTCTGTCTACGTCTGCATTGAAACTGCCACGTTTTGTTCGCTGCTTTTCATTGGTGTGGGATTGTTGATAATCGGCCAAATTAGTGGAGGAATGGAGAGCAAAGGCCACTGAAGCAAAGAAACAGCTCTGGTTGGAGCAGAGGAGAGAGGCTTAGCTTGGATACTGGACTATGCTGGACTCTGCAAGGAGACAGTTGCAGAAAAAACATGTAATAATTTCTTCCTTAATAGCTCACTCAGCACCCGGGCTTAAAACAAGGGCTCTGGAGAAATAAAACAGAGCTGATGGTTATCGCCCAGAGGAATCCCCACCGAAAACAACAAAAGGCAAAAGACCAATTCTAAGTTCTCAAGATGTTTATGATAATGTAGGAGGGGAAAGAAAACCTCAATACAGAAAGCCAATTTTGTCTAGTTAGTTAAGGCACCTGGCTAGAAAGCAGGAGACCATCAGTTCTAGTCCTGCTTTAGCCATGAAAACCAGCTTGGTGAATTTTGGCCAATCATCAGGAGATGTTGACTTCTAGTTTTGCTTAATTGTGAAAGCCGACTGGGTGACTTTAGGCCAGTCACCAGGAGTTGGTGAGTTCTAGTCTTGCTTAGTTATGAAAGCTGACTGGGTGGAATTTGGGCCAATCACCAGGAGATGGTGACTTCTAGTCTTGCTTAGTCATGAAAGTTGACTGGGTGTCTTTGATCCAATCACCAGGAGATGGTGAGTTCTAGTCTTGCTTAGTTCTGAAAGCTTACTGGGTTTCTTTGGTCCAATCACTAGGAGATGGTGACTTCTACTCTTGCTTAGTCATGAAAGCTGACTTCGGGCCAGTTCCTCCCTCTCAACCCAACCCAACTGACCGTTTTGTGGTTGTGAGGTAAATGGGAAGAGGAAGATGTGTTGGATATGTTCACCGACTGGAGTTATTTGTAAAAATAATAAAGGTGGGATACCAACAAAGAAATACAAATGGGGGGTGGGAAATGTGGAGAACAGAAGTTAAAAACTTTTTGGGTCCTTCAATTCCACTTGTCTCTGATTTTCATTCTTGTTAGGATGGGGCAGGTTGGAGAAACTAATTTTTTTAAAAAAGAAAGAAATCCAGAATAAATTTCAACCAAAATCTCTTTATGCATCTATTTCATGGGTTTTCTTTTCAATCATAGCACCATCAATCTCCATGGTCTTCCTCAGTTTTATGGGGAGAAAGAGCATGAATCGGGGGATGGGAAGCCCCCAATGGCCCACAGGACTGTGATTCATCTCCCTCTTTTGAGGAGTTGTGAGGATGGAATATTTTTCACGGCGAGCCAATATTAAAACAGCACCATTGGGTAGATTAGAGAAGAAGTGAAATATGAAGAAAGGTCTGCTGAGAACACTCAAGATGACCCACTTAAGGATGGGCGTGTTAGAAACCAACCTTCCCTTTGGAATTTTCTGGAAGAAGTGAGTTGAATTCCATCCAACGTCTACACACCAAGAAAGAGCCATCCAAGGGTTGAAGAAAAGACACTTGAATTTCTTCTTCCTTTTTTCAGGTTGATGGAGTTTAGCCTTTGCCAATCTGGTGCCCTCCAATGCTCAAGTAAATTAAGTCATGGTCCCATCAATTTTGGAATTGTGAAGGTCCCATCACCATTGGAAGGGCCCCCGTTTGAGGAAGGCCGATAGAGTTGCACCGTACGGTTGTAGCATAAAACAGTGCCTCTCAGCCTCAACAGCTTTAAGATGTGTGGACTTCAGCCCCCAGAATTCCCCAACCAGCCTGGGAATTCTTCCAGGGAATCCTGGGAATTGAAGTCCATACATTTTCAAAGTTTCCCAAATTGAGATGCGCTGCTGTAAAGCATTCTAAACTTCCCTTGTACTCCAAAGCTTTTGTTCTTTTTCTTCTCTGTTATGCAGCTAATCTTCTTTGGTGAAATAAAATGTCTAGAAACAACGGAGAGTAGTCTTACTAACGCCTTGCCCACTAACTTCTCTTCTTTCTTCCTGTCTCTTTTTTCCCCCTCTCTCTTTCTTTACAGCTTTTTCTGCTTAAGGTTGTCTGTGGCTTCATTTCCTCTAGAGATTAATGTGTGATGTCCCAACCTTCTTAGCATAAAGGCCTTCCGAAATCTTCTTAGGTGTGTATTTTCTTCTTCTTCTTCTTCCTCAATGCACGTTTTCCAAAATTGCATGAGGGGAATGTTGCATGTCCTGGAATGCTCCTTAAGATCGGCACAGATTTAACTGCGGGCAGTCCTCGACTTAACGACCACAATTTGAGCCCAACATTTCTGTTGCTAAGAGACAGTTGTTCAGGGAATCACCTCAGCCGTTGAGTTAATAATACAGTTGTTAACTGAATTCCCCATCGATTTTGCTAGTCAGAGGGTTGCAAAAGGAGAACACATGACCTTTCGTGCCTTCTGGACCAACCGAAAGTAGGGAAACAGGCTGTTTCCTGCCTCTGGATGGCCTGTGGGGGTGGGGAAGGCCATTTTTGCCCTCCCCAGGCTCTTAGAAAGGCTCTGGAGCCTGGGGAGAGCAAAAAACAGCCCTATCAGGCCCACCATAGCATTGTGTGCCAAAACCGGGGGGAGCGTGGGTGGGTGTGTCTGTCGCGCATGCATGCATGAGAGGGCGGGGCGTATAGAATTATGGGTGTGGCCACCCATGTGCGTGACCCCTCCCCGCATTCCCCCCGCTTTTGGCACGTGATGGCAAAAAGGTTTGCCTTCACTGTACTAGGCCCAAAATGGGGCACGGGGGTGTGTGGCGTGGCCCCCTGTGGTCCGTTTTTGCTCCCAGGAGGCTGCAGGGAGGCCTACTAGGCCCAAATTGGGATGCGGGGAAGGCGTTTTTGCTCCCAGGGGGCTGCAGGAGGCCAAGTACTGCCTGTCACACGCCCTGACCATGTCCATTATGGCTATGGCCACCCAGCCAGACATTAGGGAAGAGAACTGGTTGTTAAATTATTTGAACCCCACCACTGCCCGGGACACTTCAACCGTCATAAATATGAATCAGTTGCCAAGTATCTGAATTTAGATCAGGTGACCATGGGAATTCTGCAACGGTTATAAGAGTGAAAGCTGGTCATAAGTCACTTTTTTTCAGTGCGGTTGTCAAACTATCGAACTATCACTGAACAAATTGTTGTAAGTCGAATGTAAATCGAAACTGTATAGAGTTTCATTGCCTAGTAATAAGGCAACTCTTAAGGCCATTTTTTTTTCTTCAAATGTCACATAGCAACAACAGGTTACACACTTTAGATGCTGAGAATAGTTTTACTGTCCCATTTTCTGGCTTTTTGTCGTACAGAATTCTGACACCGAAATTGGATTCCCACGAATTCTGACCGACTTTTCAGGTATAAGTTTGCAGTCCCCTTTGTTGATCAAAAAAATACTTATATTAAATCTAGCTATATAAACTATTTGGAAGGATAGATAGTTCAGGGCAGGGGTAGGATTCAAAAATTTTAGTAACCGGTTTTCTGCCCAGTTGCTGGATGGGTGTGGCCATGGTGGGCGTGGCCTACTTGGCCTCTTGCACCATGGCAGCAGTGCCAGGGCATTTTCACCCTCCCCAGGCTCCGGAGGCTTTCCTCGAGCTTCCGGAAGGGTGAAAATGGCCTCCCCCGGGCTCCAGAGGCCAGAAACAGACCCATTTCCAGATTTCTGGAACTTCCAGGAGGCCCATTTTTCGCCCTCCCAGAGCCTCTGTGTTGGCCCTGCACTTACCTGACATCCAAAATGGGCCGCGTGGAGGCTGCTGGGAGGGGCAGGGTGGATGGGGTTAGCTAGTTCATGCTACTATCGGTTCGGTGAACCAGATATAAAAGTAGCATCCGATTCGCCTGAACTGATCCGAACTGGCTGAATCCCACCCCTGGTTCAGGGATAAGATGTATGGAAGAAAATTGAAAGCTTTTATATAGCGAAGCTGGCTTTACTCCAAATTTTGAAGGTGTTAAATGTATAAATAGCACAGCGTAACCAGCAGATTTAACAAGAATTCTTCTAAGTAGATTTGTAGCTGACATTTCCTAGTCTCTTCATTTAGTTACTAATGATGAAGCAGATAAGAACTGAGTTAGTTGTACCTGGATGAATAACCAGAAAATAATTAGCGGAGACGGTGCAGAAATGCCTCATCCATCTTTCCAAGAAGAGTTTAGTACATTTCTTTCCCAAATGAGCAACTGTTATAACAGCCATCCTTTAAATAGCTTCTCATCACGCTCGCTTCACAGGAGACTTCCAAAGAGAGTTAAACAATGGGAGGGAATGAATGAGTGAGTAGCTTTACTCCACTCAGCGAATGTTGAAAGAGAGGGGAGATTTGAACCAAGGTCTACTCAGCACTCGATTTTACAGGTAGTCCTTGACTTATGACCACAATTGAGCCCCAAATTTCTGCCGCTAAGTGAGACATTTCTTAAGTGAGTTTTGCCCCATTGTTTGGCCTTCCTTGCCACAACTGTTAAGTCAAATCACTGCAGTTATTAACATAGTAACACGCAGCAGTGGTATTTAGCCGGTTCTATCCAGTTTGGGCGAATCGGTAGCGGCAGCTGCGGGAGGCACCGCGTACCCGCCCGGACGTCATTATGTCCCATTAATGTAAGTGAATACCAACCCTGGTAACATGGTTGTTAAGTGAATCTGGCTTCCCGATTGACTTTGCTCGTCAGAAGGTTGCAAATGGGGGATCATGTGACCCCCCCCTTCTGGGACACTGCCACCATCGTAAATATGAGTCAGTTGCCAAGTGTCTGAATTTTGATCAGGTGACCGTGGGGATTCTGCAATGGCTGTAAGTGCGAAACATGGTTCTAAAGTCACTTTTTGTAGTGCTGTTCTAACTTTGAATGGTCGCTAAATGAATGGTTGTAAGTCGAGGACTGCCTGTAATTCCAACCACTCCGCTCTCTTGATTCTTGGGAGAATTTTACTCCTGTGGAACCAACTTTAACTCAACTCAGGCCTTTCCTGAAGCTGTGTGCTTGTGTGGAGTGGCCTGTGAAAATAGCCTTGGTACACAGAAGGAAGAGCTGCAAATTGGACAGCAGTCAGATCAGAGGAAGCTGAGCCCTCTGCACATATTCCCGACCATAGCAAAAAGATCTTGAATTGACCTTTCTTTTACTGTAATGGCATGCAAGCATGGAAACATGTTCATCCTTTCTTCGGTCTGTCAATTGCATTTCGCTGTTCGTCTCTGAAGCACTTCCACCACGTGGTGTGAAGTGTTCCGCTTCGGGTTGGTTAGCATATCTTAGATTCTATAATTAAAACTTGGAAATATTTTTGAGTTGCCTCGTTGTGGGGCTTCATCTATGTCAGAGGTATCCAACGTTGGCAACTTTTCAAGACCTGTGGATTTCAAACTCCCAGAATTCTTTTGTCCCATTTTACGTCTTTCCTTGCCATGGGCGTTAAGTGAATCACTGCAATTGTTAAGTCAGTAGCACGGTTGTTAAGTGAATTTGGCTTCCCCATGGACTGTGCATGTCAGAAGGTCACAAAAGGGGATCAAAAGGGGACTCTGGGACCGTCATAAATATGAGCCAGTTGCCAAGCGGGGATGCTGCAGTGGTCATAAGTGTGAAAAACGGTCCCTAAGGCTTTTTTTTCCAGTGCCATTGTAAACTTTGAATGGTCACTAAAAAAATGGTTGTAAAGTTGAGTTGAAGTGTTGTGGCTGTTGGCCACCGGCCCCTCCAGCAGCCGAAACGGAAGAGGAGGTGGAGGAGTGGGACTCAGGGTCAGCATCAAAGCAACCTGAGAGCTCTGAGGGGGAAGAGCGAACAGAACTGGCAGAGAGAGAGAGAGACAGAGGCGGAGCCTGGGCTGTTGTCCCATCAGCTCTCAGATGGAGAGTCAACAGCCCCCAGGTCTGGAGGTGGCTGATGAGGAAAAGGAGGAACAGCTGGGTCCAGTGCCTGATATGCGGATGTGCAGAGGAGAGGAGAGCAGTGGAAATCTATGGGCCGGTCCTCGGGACGGAAGAGCCACCACTGCTAGCGAGGTCCCATTCTAGCTCTGGGGATAAAAGGCAGGGGGTGGAGAGGAATAGATGTGACAGAAAACCATTCATCTCCCTGCCGGACAGACTTTTTAGCCTGTGGTGAGAGAGAAACTTTTTGCCGGAGCTCTTAATAAAGGAATCTTTGAGTTAACTTCAAAGGATTTGTCATGTTTGGGGAGCTGGATCAGAACGTGAAGTCCACAAGGTTGCCAAAGTTGGATACTGCCGATCTCCCTTTTACTCCTGACCCGCCTCAGCCTAATTTTTGTCCTTTGCCCTCTCAGTGACCAAGCCAGACCTTTTGAGCCCAACCATGGATGACTATGATATCCGATCCGCAGCGAGCATCTTGGCCTCTGTGAAGGAGCAAGAGGCTCGCTTTGAGCGGCTTACCCGAGCGCTGGAAGAGGAACGCCGCAATGTCTCCCTGCAACTCGAGCGGGCCAACCAGCCCTCGGATCGCATAAACGTCTGTAACATTGGCAGTGGGCAGCCCCTAGCGACTGCTTGGCAGCAGCTGGTTCTGCAGGTAAAGGGCCTGCCCTTCTTCTCCTTTGACCCCCCCCCCACAGCGCCCGATTTGCATATCTGTGAATAGTTAAAAACGGTGTGGTCCTTCCCCATGTGTCACCCAAAGAGCTGTTTTTTCTTTCCATCATTTGCATGATGAAAAGGCTCAGCATCATCATTTTAACGAGTCTGGGCAGCTGAATGGAGCTAGCAGAGCGTTTTAATGGCCGGATGCCTTTCCTGTTGCCAATGCAGAGTTTTGTTCAGGAGATATATTCTCATCCTGCCCAGAGAGAGAGAAATACCTGGAAATTTCTTTCCGATTTTTCTAGCTGGCCCCTTTGAGCCTCCTTGAGGATAGATGGGAAAACAAGGATCCTGCAGACAGTCATCATCATCTTCATTTAACGATCCCATAATCCCTCTCATGTGTGGGAAAGTAGGAGGGGGGGATTTAGTAGAGAGGTGATCTTTAGACATAATAGCATTCTTCCTGTCGGTCAAGATCAGGCCATCCTGCATCTGGAGAAGGAGTGATTGGAGTGATGTCTCGAGATGGGACAGATGGTGATTGGAGCATGTGATCGTCTGAGGACTGAGGGGATGGTTTGGGGGGTTTTGATTCACTGAGGGAAAACCCAGACCTCTCAGATTCGGGTTTCCCCAGATGTGCCAGTTTACCTATTCTAGTAAATAGAACTTTGAAAAATACTCGCTTCAGAGTTTTTACTTGGAGTTGGGATCTTTTTCTGGAAAGCTGACAGTCTGGGCAACTGAATGGAGCTAGTAGAGCATTTTAATGGCCGGATGCCCTTCCTGTTGTCAGGGCAGAGCTTTATTCAGAAGATTATATTCTCATCATGCCGAGAGAGAGAGAAATATCGCCCTCTACCTAGGATCGAACTCACAGCCTCCGGATTGTGGGGCAAGAACTCCGCCTCTAGGCCACCAGTACCGCTCTGCTATTCCCATCATTTTAATCATGTGAGCAAATAAAATGAGCACGGAATGGTCACCGCTTCCTTGGATTTTGGATGGGCTGGCACTTAAGGTGGCAAAGATAGCTTGGTTACAAGACTTGGAAGATGACCAGCTATCCATAGAAGAGAATATTTGTAGCTCAGGTTTGAACGGCGAGGTCCTTGGTGCTCTCTGAGCTTGGTGGTTTTCTTACAGCAGGTCCATTACCAAGTAGGTCACATCATCGGAAGAAAACCCCACTTCCTGCTAGCGCTGATGTTGTTACCTAGTTGGGTCATGAAACGTCTACGAGAAAACCATCAAGCTCCAAGAACACTGAGGACTTCCAGAGGTGATGAAGTCCAGAGCGAACAGGAGTGGTTTGTTGATTCACACCTTCGGTTTGATAGAAGTGAAATGAAGCTTGACCCAAAATGCTGATACTCAGCCAAAATCAAGTAGTATAGTTACGTATTTATGACTGTCTTATGCATTATCTTGATGGGTACCTGAGCGCAGTCCATGTTCCAGAGAATGGACTTGTTTATGGAGTATTTTCATTAATAACATGTATATTAATACTGGTACCAGGGATTCTAGCAACAATCACCGGAATTGATGATCCTAAGCAGGCTTTCATTTCTATCATCTGTAGATGGTGGGGGGTTGTGAATGCAACACATCTGGGGCAGGGATCTACTTACCTTTACTACCGGTTTGCATTATGCCCACGCACGCCTGCTCGCTTTGCTTGTGCCCACCCATGCAAATCGCCTATGATGACATTTGGGTCAGTGGGCGGACCCTCCTGCCGGTTTTACTACCGGGGGCAACCCACCACTGATCTGAGGAAGAATGTATCGATTCTTCAGAGCAGAGGGGTCAAACTCGATTTCACTGGGATTGTGTTTGACCGCGGGGGGGGGGGGGGAGTTGTGCGCAGGGTGGATGTGGCCCAGGGGTGGGTTCTAATTACCTAATGACATCAGGGTTGGTGAGCAGAGCCTCCCTCCAGTTTTACTACCAGTTGTATAGAACCGGTCTGAACCGGCGACAACCCAGCACTGGTGTGGCCGGCTAATTGTCACTTGTGTCGGGGGCGCCTATGGTAGCCTGAGCACTCTGCCAGCGAAAACGGGCTCCCGAGCTCCGTTTTCAGCTGCGACGACCTCCTGCAACCCGCTCCCAGCAAAAACAGAGCTCGGAAAGGCCATATGCAGCCCTCCCAAGCTCTCTTTTTGCTGGCAGAGGCATTGTGGGCCGGTCCTTTGCTGTTTCCAGGGTGGTCCCACGGGCCAGATCTAAGCACCCTGTGGACTGGATCCAGTGGTGGGATTCAGCCGATTCTGTCCGGTTTGAGCAAACCGGTAGTGGCGACTGCAGGAGGCTCTGCCCATCCACCCGGACATAATGCGCAAGGCGGTGCTTGCGACTGAAGTGAGCGCATGGGCAGGCTCACATTTGCGAACTGGTAGGGAAGGTAAGTGAATCCCGTCTCTGGCTGGATCTGGCCCCCAGGCCTTGAGTTGTGACACCCCTGTTCCAGAGCATGGTTGCCCAGCTAGCGTGCCGTTAAAATGACCCACTTCTATGTCTTCTACATGGGAGCGCTATTTTTACAGCAGTCTTTTTGCAATTTGGTGCCTGCACAATTTCAAGAATTTCCAATACATCTGAAGGTCCCTAAGGATGAGGGAAGGGAAGGGGGAGGAGGAACTGCCTAGTAATCCACTTGTCTGTCTCTTGAGATGTTCAGGTGAGACACGTCTCCATATCCCCTTGTTAGAGGAAATACACTAAGGTGGAACAATTTCTTGATTTTGCTATATCTCCTTTATATGGCTGCTGCTCCTACTACCCTGTTTATTGATTGATTGATTGATTGATTGGTTCGATTTATATGCCGCCCTTCTCCGGAGACTCAGGGCGGCTTACAATGTGTTTTCTGGGCCAAAAATTGTTTAATTCTTTTATAAATTTTAAATTTTGTCTTGAAGTGTTTTTTATTTCTGGCTGTGCACCGCCCTGAGTCCACTAGGAGAAGGGCGGTATACAAATTTAATAAACTAACTAACTAACTAACTAAGCAGTAGCCTTCATACTTTTTGTATATAGCTGCTTAGTAGAGCTTTCGGCCCCCCCTAAGCGGTGTTCTTTGTTATACAAAGTCAGTTTATTGCCGCCACAATCCGGGTCCTCATTTTACCTACCTCGGAAGGATGGAAGGCTGAGTCAACCTTGAGCCTGGTGAGATTTGAACTCGCAGTAATTTCAGGCAGCTGGCAGCTAAGTGCTACTTTAACAGCACTTAGTCCACTGCGCCACCAAGGCTCTTTTCTGTTTGCCCCAAAATAAGACATCCCCTGATAATAAGCCCAATTGGGCTTTTGAGTGCATGGCAATAAGGCCAAGCACTTATTCCAGGGTTAAAAAAAAATATAAGACAGGGTCTTATTTTCGGGGGAACACAGTATTCTCTGCAACATTTCATTGCAAAGAACTAATTTCTCCTTTAGCTTTTTAAAACTAAGCCTTGCTGGTTAATGTATCATGCTGTTTCCCCATCCCTTGCTGGCTTTGTCACAAAGCTCTTGTCTCTTGTTTAAATTACTCTACCTGTGTTGTTAAACCACCCCGCAAATTCCCGATAGAGTGGAGTTTGTAAATATCGTAAAGAGTCATGTAATTTTTTTCCCTTCGCTTCAGGCATATGGAGTCATTGCTTTAGGAAATGGAAATTGAAGTAGGCCAAATCAAATTTCATTGTCTCCAGCTTCGGAATTAACCTAATATACTGGTCTTCCTGGGGAAAAAAAAATAATCTCTCTGTATTTATTATTCCTTCTCGGCTAGTTATAAATCTATTTTCTCCATCTGTTGAGAAATGTTATGCTTGAAAGGTAGCTGAGTTTGCAATGGATTTTTACATTTTTTGGTGCTTTTTTTGGGGTGGGTGGGTGGGCGGGTGTGAGCGAAAGGGAAGTCCGCAATATATTGATTTCTATTCCACAAGCAAGCAGAGTGACCTGAATCTTCCTTCAAGCTAAGCAAAAGACCTGAATTTTAACAAGCCGACGGTGTTTACTTAGGTTAAACAAACTCCGTTTCACACACCCAGCAGATTCTGGGTAGCTGTGGATCAAAATGCTAATGGCCATGTGTCACCCTGGACATCTGTTACATCTTTTTAAAAAAACTCTAAAAATCTGACCTTGGAGCTAGGAAATAGATATAGATATAGATATAGATATAGATATAGATATAGATATAGATATAGATATAGATATAGATATAGATATAGATATAGATAGATAATGATAGATAGATAATGATAGATATGTATCTGTATCTGTTTATCTACATCTGTCTGTCTGTCTGTCTGTTCATCCATCCATCCATCCATATCATCTATCAATATATGTATGTATCTATCTATCTATCAATCATCTATCTATCCTTCCATATCCATCCATCCATCCATCCATCCATCCATCCATATCATCCATCTATCTATCTCTCTTCTCTCTTTCTCTCTCTCTCCCTCCCTCCCTCCATCTCTGTCATCTTATCTATCTATCTATCTATCTATCTATCTATCTATCTATCTATCTATCCATCCATCCATCCATCCATCCATCCATCCATCCATCCATCCATATCAACTCTCTCTCTCCCTCCCTTCTTCCCTCCCTTCATATCATCCATCTATGCATCCATCCATCCATCCATATCATCCATCTCTCTCTCTCTTCTCTCTTTCTCTCTCCCTCCCTCCCTCCATCTCTCTCTCTCTTCTTCCATCTCTCTCTCTCTCCCTCCCGCTCCCTCCCTCCCTCTCTGTCATCTATCCATCTATCTATCTATCTATCTATCTATCTATCTATCTATCTATCTATCTATCTATCTATCTATCTATCCATCCATCCATCCATCCATCCATCCATCCATCCATATCATCTCCCTCTCTCCCTCCCTCCCTCCCTCTCTCCCTCCCTTCATATCATCCATCCATCCATCCATCCATCCATCCATCCATCCATCCATCCAATCTATCTTGGTTATCCCCTGTAAGAGCCAAGTTTTCAAACCGTTGGTTTCAAACCAAGAACTTTGATTCATGATCCTAGCACACGATAAACTCTGACATAAGATTTCCAACTTGAATTTCATGCTATTTTTTTTCCCACTTTGAAGTAGCTACCTCCAACCTCTGTACCTCCTTGGTTGAATGTGTAACCAAAGATGGCTTAAAATGTTGGCTAATAATTGCTAGAAGAGAGGCATTTTCTTAATGCAATTTGTACTTGCTGGATTTTCTTAAATTTATCAATGTTTATCCCGCAGGACGTTCCCTGATTTAGAGACGTTTCTGTGGTGGAGTCAGAGTTTTAAATGATTAATATAATAAATCTTTGATAATGGTCCTTCAGCTATAGAATATCTTTCCCAAATCCAGCTACCCAGAGTAATCATTGTTGTTGGGGTTTTTTTTGCCGAAGGAGATATTTTTAATTTCCCTTGGCATTGGCAATGATACTATCATCTCTTAATAATATATTTTTAATTTCAAGTTATAGGGTGGTGGTGACATGGGGAAGATTTGGAAAATTAATCAAATGGTCTGCTTTGTTTTATTCTGCTATTTTATTTCCTACTAGCTGATAACCCGGCATTGCCTGAGTATTTATGTATCCCAATCTTTTTTATTTTAAAGAACCAGTCCCCCTTACCAGAGGGAGCACCCTTGTGGAGTACTGTGAAGCCGTTACCATGGCATGTCCACTGTGCTGTACAGTAGAAGCCATTTTAAGGCACAACAGGCTGTATCTTAACAGAACTTGAATCCGAAGTGCACACTATCACTGTCAAAAGTACTGTGATTTGACACTATAGATATAATTCATTCCTTTTCATTTCAGCGGCCCAGGTGTTCCAGGGTTTTGCTGGAACATACCCACACGCACGCACACACACACACACACACACACACACACTGAGGCGTGTTAGGGGTGTCTTACCTCCACAGTATTTCTTTTGAGAGTTTGTACCAAGTTTGGCTGAAACTTGCTCAAGGCGTTCCAGAGTTATGCTGGAACATACACACACATACACACAGCCATTTTTATATATATATAGGTTTACGTCCTGCGTTTAAGTGAGTTTTGTCCCGTTTGGTGACGTTTCTTGCCACGGGTGTTAAGTGAATTACTACAGTTGAGTAACATGAGTGTTAAGCGAATCTGGCTGATTTTCCTAATCAGAAGGTCGCAAAAGGGGGAATCACATGATACCCACCCACCCTCCCGGGACACTGCAACCATCATAAATCTGAGTCAGTGGCCATGCGTTTGAATTTTAATCACATGACCACAGGGATGCTGCAGTGGTTGTAAGTGTGAAAAACGGTCATAAGTCACTTTCTCAGTACTGTTGGAACTCTGAACGGTCAATAAATGAACTGTTGAAGGTCAAGGACTACCGGTACAACAGTCACTTTTTAAAGTTACGACACTGAAAAAAGTGACTTATGACCGTTTTTTGTTTGTGCCCATGGTCATGTGATTAAAATTTGGATGCTTGGCATCTGACTCATACTTATGACGGTTGCAGTGTCTCCTTGGGTCACGTGATTCCCTTTTGCGACCTTCTTTCAAGCCGAATCAATGGAGAAGCCAGATTCTCTTAACAACCATGATACTAACTTAACAACTGCAGTGGTTTATTTAACAACAATGGAAAGAAAAGGTTGTAAAATGGGGCAAAATTCACTAAACAAATGTTTCACTCAGCAACAGAAACATTGGGCTCAGTTGTGGTCATAAAGCCGAGAACTACCTGTACAGTTGCATAAAGGGAGGTCTCTAAATAGCATGTATAAGCAAGTATATAAATAAATATTGCAAATAATCAGATGAAGTCAGTACAGGTAGTCCTCAATTTACAGCCCTTCATTTAGTGACCATTTTGTCAGCACTGATAAAAGGCTGTGATTTACAGCCTTATTTTATCCTAGTCTAGTCTAGTCTATATTCTCTTCTCTTCTCTCTTCACCTCTTCTCTCCTCTCCCCTCCCCTCCCCATCTCTCCTCTCCTCTCATCCCTTCCCTTCTCATCCCTTCCCTCCCCTCCCTTCCCCTCCTCTTCTCTATTTTGTTCTATTCTCCATTCTCTCTTCTTTCTCCTTTCCTCTCCTCCTCTCCTCTCTTTTTTCTTCTCTTTTCTTCTTCCCCTCCCCATCTCTTCCCTCCTTCTCCTTCCCTTCCCTTCCTTCCCTTCCCTTCCCTTCCCTCCCTTCTCTTCTCTTCTCTTCCCCTCCCCTCGTCTCTTCCCTCCTTCTTCCCTCCCCTCCCCTCCTCTCCCCGTCTCTTCCCTTCCCTTCCCTTCTCTTCTCTTCTCTATTTTGTTCTATTCTCCATTCTCTTTTCTTTATTCTCTTCCCTTCAATTTCTCTTCTCTTGTATTCTCTATTCTCCTCTCTCTTCTATTTCTCTTCCCTTTCTCCTTTCCTCTCTTATTCCTATTCCTATTCTTGACCTTCCCAGCTCTCCTCCGTAAGCAGAGTCAATGGGGAAAGCCGGATTCATATAACAACCATGTGACTCCCTTAAATGACAGTCATTTGCTTAACAACCATGGCAGGAAAAAAAGGACGTAAAATCAGCCGTGACTCACTTAACAACCGCTTTGCTTACAAAAACGGACATCCTGGTCCTGATGATAGTCATGAGCCGAGGACTATCTATAAGGCTAAAAAAGAAAAACTTTGCTTTAGTGGGTGAGGTGTGGTTTTGTAGAAAGCTTTGCGTCGTTGAATCCGAGACAGCCGCCTTCCCTTCCTAAAGCATTGGTCCTTGCAATTGTTACAAGAACTTGCACTAACAGTAATTAAAAGCTTCATAAAAATCATTTAAGCAGGCGCAGCTTTTAAAGTTAAGCGAAAGCATCTAATAGATTGCATCCGAAGAAGTAACCAGCTAAGGACCTGAATCCAATTTTCTGGAAGCTATCCCGGTGCATTATAGAATTCAGGAAACAGAGAAGTTAATACACCCAGAGCTGTGCATTCCTTTTAATACTTTAGTTTCACTTAAAAGTTTTCGGTCGTAGAAAAACTGGAGGAAAACGTAGTTTTTACTTAAAAGCCCCTTGGGAAGGGAATCTTTCGTCTCTATCAGCCAGTGGTGAAACTCTTCGAGGTCTGCTACTGTTTGCTATGCGCGCGCAGCATGATTTCCTGCTTTATAGCAAATATAGCAAATCACACAGAACAGCTGATCGTCAGAATTTTTTTGATGATCAGCTGTGCTGCGCGGTAGCATTTTTTTTAAACTACCAGTTCGCTTGAAATGGTAGCTTTTATTACAACCGGTTTATCTTAACCGGTAGTATAAGTTTCACCCCTGCTATCAGCCCTATGTATCATCTTTGTATTTCCTGATAATCAGTCACAATCTGCTGTTCGGAAATTAGTAGAGAAAGATGACAGCAAATATTGGGGAATTGTTTTTGCAAAGTCGGATAGAGGAGTCCCAGCTGTAAATACAACTGATTATTTTAGTGCTTAAATGGCGCTTGATTTCTCCAATGTTGGGTTCTTGGTGACCTAATAAAATTATATTCGTAGAAGAAGAGGAGGAGGAAGTGATGGCGTCCTGTTCATCATTCTGGGTTACTTCCAGAGAAAGATTAGGATATTCCGGATCAATTGATTCATGGATTACAATTAGCATTTCTCATCCTAATCAGAACCAGTTTGGTTTAGTGGTTTAATGCACCAGGTTAGAAAGTAAGAGATGGTGAGTGCTAGTTCAACCTTAGTCATGAAAACCGGCTGGGTGACACTTCGACCAATCACCAGGCGTTTCCGAGTTCTAATCCTGCCTTAGGCATCAAAGCCGGCTGGGTGACTTTGGGCCAATCACCAGGCGACAGTGAGTTCTAGTCCCAACCTTAGTCATGAAAACTGGCTGGGTGACTTTTGGACCAATCACCGGAAGATTCAGAGTTCTAATCCCACCTTAGGCATGAAAGCTATTTGGGTGACTTTGGGCCAATCACCAGGTGGCAGTGAGTTCTAGTCCCAACCTTAGTAATGAAAACTGGCTGGGTGACTTTTGGACCAATCACCGGAAGATTCAGAGTTCTAATCCCGCCTTAGGCATGAAAGCTATTTGGGTGACTTTGGGCCAATCACCAGGCGAAAGTGAGTTCTAGTCCCAACCTTAGTCATGAAAACTGGCTGGGTGACTTTTGGACCAATCCCTGGGAGATTCAGAGTTCTAATCCCGCTTTAGGCATGAAAGCTATCTGGGTGACTTTGGACCAATCACCAGGTGGCAGTGAGTTCTAGTCCCAACCTTAGTCATGAAAACCAGTTGGATGACTTTTGGACCAATCACCAGGAGATTCATAATTCTAATCCTGCCTTAGGTATCAAAGCTGGCTGGGTGACTTTGGACCAATTACCAGGCAACAGTGAGTTCTAGTTCTAACCTTAGTCACGAAAGCTGGTCTCTGTCTCTCTCTCTCCGTCTCTCTCTCTCTGCTGTTGTTGTGGGTTAAAGTAGCAGTAGGAAGTTGCATTGGATACATTCAGCGCCTTGAGCTATTGGTAAAAAACACCACCACCACAATCAAGGCGGGCTACAAATAAAATAAAATAAACCGCCTTTTGCTCATGGGCGAAACTTGGCCTTCCGTTTCACATGTGGAGAAACAAAACAAGAAAGTTTCAGAGCTTGCAGAAAGCTCTCCATGCCCATCCTCAGCTGGTCCTACTCTCATGAAAACCAGAAAGGAGACAGAGAGAGAGAGAGAGAGAGAGAAAGATAAGATTTAAGCTCGTTTTGGCTTTTTCTGCTGTCCTGCCCGGAGTGCCACGGCTACCGCTGGCATTGGCTGGAAGGCTGGTTTGCAAGCCACCAGCTGTGCCTGTCAGTTTGGAGCAGCTCTCCACACTCCCCCCTTGCAAATAGGCTGGACTTTACTCAATCCCTACATCCTCCTCCTCCTCGGTCTCGTCCGGAAGGCCAGGCCCCCTAGCCTGCAACAATCACACAACGGGGGCCCTCCTCTGGCACAAAGCAAGGCAAGGGCAGCCAAAGAAAAGGACTCCCCCTAACCCTCCTCCTCCTCCTCTTCTCCTTCTCCTCCCCCTCCCCTGCCTTCTCTTCCGATTGGTCCTCCCTCCCTCCCTCTCTCCGCTACAAACACAGAGAGAGGCAGGCAGTGAGAAGCTGAGATTGTCAAAGCACTCAGCTTTTCTCCCCGGGGCTGACCCACCCCTCCCCTCTCCTCTCCCCTCCTCTCCTTCCTCTCTTCCCCCCAACATTTCTCCCCTAAGACCCTGCAACTACAAACTGAATTCATTGGGGAGGGGGGAGGGAGGACTTTAAAGGGGCGGTGGCAGAGGGCTTATTTATTTATTTATTACCAAAAAAAAAAACCCCACCACCAACCACTACCGAAGGCTACCCCTACTATCCCCGTCCTCCCCGGATTGCATCCATGCCTGCCGAACTCAAACAGGTTAGTGGACCAAGCGGTGGTACCCCGTCTTTTGGGTGGTTTTGATTCTTTTTCTTCTTTTTTGGGGGGTGGAGGGGATGCTTGGCATGATTTTTTTTTAAAATGCCCGGTGGGTGATGGGGGTGTGAGGGCGGGAAAGGTTGAATGGGGGAAGAGTGGATGAATGAGACGCACACAAGAGGGAGGAGGGGAAGTTGGAAAGAACATAAGAGAGATGGAGAAGAGAAAATTTTTCTACCCCCTTTCCGGAGGGGAGAAGAAAAAAGGAATTCTTAACAGGAGCTTTTTACCGACAGCTTTTTCGGGAAGATGGAAGAGGTTTTTTATGTCTTATCGGTTGTGGGTTTCCCTCCCACCTTCTTCTCGTTTGTGTGATTGTGTGAACAGTCGAAACATTGGGAGAAGCAAAGTGGTTTCCTTTTTTCTTTTAACCTTTTAGGACTGCCTGGTTAATTTAGGGCGCTTTTCCCCCCTCAGCGGTTTGAAAGAGAGAATTTCCCTCAAATGTATTTTGCAGTGTTTGGGTTGCATCTATTGAAAAGAACAGAAAAAAAAAGAGAGAGATTGTTGATGGAAGTCGTTGCCAAGTTATCTGTAGAGCAGGTGAATGAATGAATGAATGAATGAATGAATGCTTTTTTAAAAAAAATATATATGTAAAAATCTGCCTTACTCCTTGGACTGGGCACTTGTTTAAATCGATTTTTTTCCTCCCTCTTCTCTTGCCTTTTCCCTGCAATTTTCAAATAAGCTCTTGGAGAATAAAACACTTGTCGGCAGCCAACTTTTTTCCCCTCGTGCAATAACTCCAGTATTAACTCCCCATCTCTTGAAGAAACTCCCCAATATTATAAGTTCGGAAAACTCGGCGAATTGTCCGGATGAGACCTATCAAAGCCTGCTGGAATGATTGATTTGAGGTTTCAACCTTTCATTTGTGCATATTTTTTTTTGGAAAGGAATAAAATCCCGAAAGGCGAAGGAGGTGGTAGTGGTGGGGGGGGGGGGCAAAGTTGCATGTTGATCTTTGGAATCTGGATTAGTTTGTTGTGAGTTTGTTCAAGAGTTTGTCAAACTCGAGAGTTTGAACACTAGGATGAAAAACTTAGCGATGTATAATTTATTGTATTTAGAGCTCAAAAAAAAAAAAAAATCTTGGCAGGCCAGGCGGAATTTAAGAGGTTTTTTTTATTTTTTTATTTTTTTTGAATTGTGGGTTGCATCAATTCAATGCAGATGCCTTCTTTGCATTTTGAACGTATGTCAGCTTTCCAAACGGGATCAAGAGGTGGCCTTTTAGATATGTATGAGCATGGAAATATTGCCACGGGGCCAGGAAAACAAGGTAATTCTCAGCCTTATTGAAATCTCTTTCCTTGTCCTTCTACAACTGATAAGAATGCCGCATTATGTTTCTTCCAACATAAAAGCAATAATAAATAGCCAGTTTGGAGTGGGGTTTGTGTGTGTGTGTGTGTGCTGTTGTTGAGAATGTTAAGTGAGCTTCCTGCTGTTGGACTACAAATATATTTTGAAAAAAAGCATATTCCATCGGCGGAGGATTTGCATTTTTTGCAACTGGACCCGTGTTTCGAAGCCTGCCTTCGTTTCTCGTCTTTGGCCTGAAGGAACCACCTGGAAACGTGGCCAGAATTTGAATGTCTTTTTGTGCTGTTTGAACCCCCCCCCCAAAAAAAAACCTTATACAGCTGTGGAAACAGCTTAACAATAAGAGAGTTGGAAGGGACCTTGGAGGTCATCTGGTCCAGCCCCCTGCTTCTGATCGACAAGCTCAGCGTCTTAGCCACTGAGCCACCTAGCCAGCTAACCCGAAGTTACAGAAGAGAGATTTTTATTCTTCGGTTATTTATTTCCCTTCTGCAGAGAGAAGAGGACACAAATATTCAGAAATGTCAGCATCCATGAATTGGCCAAAAAACCAAAAACAAACCCCAAACCTGTCCAAACCGGAACTGGAATTATTGTGTGAAGTATGTGGGACTTTTGATTTTCCCATGGCTGTTTATTTGTCAGGATTGAGCGTTAGATCTCTCCCTTTTTTCTTTCTTTTTTTTTTGAAAAGACTGTCAGGCGTGGAAGAGAAGGCAGATGTCTGATTTGCTTCCTGCTTACTCTGCGGAGGGCACACACACACACACGAGACTCAATTAATTCTCCTCCTCCTTTTCAAACCCTGAATTCTTCATGTGGCTGCAACTCTTAATGCCTTCCTTTTAAGGGCATGGGGGAACTCCTGCTTTCAAGTCTGTTAGGAGAATGTATGGAACAACATCAGGGGGCATCTGAGGGGGTTATAAATAACTTTTTTCCCACGTAGGTAAAAGGGAAAGGTTCCCCTTGCACATATTGTGCTAGTTGTTCCTGACTCTAGGGAGCGGTGCTTACTAGAGTTGGCAGAAAGCCCAGAAACAATTTTGCAGACACGAAGGAGAGTGAACTAAAGTTGTTCCCTACAGCTTGTTGCAAGTGGTGTTCCTCCTTAAATAGGCTAAGCGAGTGGCCAATTAGCCCCAAGCCTTACTCTCGAGGAAACCTCCTCCTGATGAGCCACTCCTGCCTTTTGACAGTTCTGCGCGCCAGTGCATTGAGAAGAGGCTCCTCCTCTTCGTCCTCTTCACTTAAAAGAGCTTCTGGAGGTTCTGAAGGCCCTGGCTGAATCCCCGCCTCTGGAACCACATCTTCTCCAGCCTCCTCACTGTCCGACTCGAGCGCCAGCTGCACAGGCTGCTGACGCAGCACCACACCAGCCTCCTCGTTGTCGGAATCAGCTACAATCCGCACAGGCTGCTGACGGGCCACAACACCCGCCATCCAGTTCGTAGTTGTCCCAAAGGTGCTTTTTTTCCAAGAGGCAACTGGACTTTCTGGTTTTTCTTTGAAGACGTTTCGCTTCTCATCCCGGAAGCTTCTTCCGTTCGCTTCTCCATCTAAGAAGCTTCTTCAGAGCTGAAGAAGCTTCCGGGATGAGAAGCGAAACTCCTTCAAAGAAAAAACAGAAAGTCCAATTGTCTCTTGAAAAAAAGAAAAGCCCCTTTGGAACAACTGTACTACCAAAATCATTCAGTACACCTTATAACAGGTGCATCCAGGCCGTACTTAGCTTTCGCTGAAAGCACCTTTATGTTCATTAACCTCTCAGAATGACAGTTAACGTCGGAAAAATAACATTTCTCCCCACCCCCCTGTGAAAAACTGACTTCTTTGATTAAGGAAAGGTCACTATGGAATTTCATCAATGACTGTAAATTCCTTAGGGGGATTTTTTTTTTAATGTAAAAAAAAAAAGAAGATGATTTTGTGATTTATGATTTTGATAGTTAGAAAGAACGGGGTTTATAGAAAAAAGAAGTTACGGTATAATCCAGTCTTAAAAGAGAGAGAGAGAGAGAGAGATGTTTGGTTCAATGGTGGGTTTCAAAAATCTTTACTACCGGTTCTGTGGGTGTGGCATGGCTTGGTGGGTGTGGCTTGATGGCATGGGAAGGATACTGTAAAATCTCCATTCCCTCCCCAATCCAAGGGAAAGTTACTGTAGAATCCCCATTCCCTCCATCAGCTGGGACTTGGGAAGCAGAGAATCTATGCGGGCCAGTCAGAATTTTTACTACCGGTTCTCCGAACTATTCAAAATTTCCGCTACCAGTTCTTCAGAACTGGTCAGATCCTGCTGATCTGGTTATAATTCTACGTAAACGTAAAGCGGCCAAGAGGAAAATGGGAAGCCATATTTTTTACATTGCTTTTCCTGTTTTCTGTTCTTCTATTTTCTCTTCCTTCTTGCCTTCGATCTCATTTTTCTCGGTCTCTTTTTCTTCCTTTCTTTTTCCTTTCACCTTTTACTGATTTTTTTTCCTTTGGAAGTACTTCTTATTATATACCGTATCTACAATCTTTTAATTAACTTGCTTGGGTGTTAATGTTCTATTTTATCCATGTCGTGTAAATCCCCACTTCTGTGTGATACCTATTTTGGTTTCTGGACTTCCACCCATTAGAACAGGGGGTGTCAAACTCGATTTTATTGAGGGCCGCATCAGGGTTGTGTTTGACCATGGGGGACTGGGTGGGGGCATGGCCAGGGGGGCATGGCCCAGTGGTGAAATCTGCTTACCTTTGCTACTGGTTGGGGAATGGAAGTGTGCAGGACATAATGACATCCTGGCGGGTGGACGGAGCCTCCTGCTGTTGGTGCTACCAGTTCAGCGAGCCGGATAGAAGGGGGGGGGGAGATTTCACTGCTGAGGCTCCGTTTTTGCTGCGACACCCTCCTGCAACCCTCTGCCAGAAAATATGTGAGTTCGGGGAGGCCGCACACGGGTCACCCGGGCTCCGTTTTTGGCCACGACGGCTTCCTGCAACCTTCTGCCAGTGAAAACGGAGTTCGGGGAGGCTATGTGTGGCCTCCCCTCCCCCTCCCCGAGCTCCATTTTCACTGACAGAGAGTCGCAAGAGGCTGTTGCGGCGAAAACCAGAGCCCGGGAAGGCCGCATGCGACCCTCCTGAGTGCCGTTTTCACTGGCAGAGGCACCGCGAGCCGGTTCTTTGCTGTTTTCAAGGCGGGCCTGTGGGCCAGATCTAAGCACCTCATGGGCCGTACCGGGCCCCCAGGCCTTGAGTTTAACACCCTTGCATTAGAGGAATGTTTGATTTGTTATTGTGGACTTAAAAACAGCTAACCCTGCCTTTTTCAAGATAAATTGACAAAGTTAGATATTAAGATTTGAGGTTAAGGGTCAAAGGCGTGAAAATCAGATAGTATTTTGTTTTATAAAGTGTAACAAAAATGGAGTTGTATTAAATTTGAAATCAAGATTAATGGTGATAAAATTGTAAAGTAAACACTTAGAATAAAAGATTAGAATATTGTTAAAATGAATTGAATATGGATTCTAAAAGATACAAGATGAAGAAGAATAAGATACGATTAGGACTGATCTATAGATATAAAAATGAGTGAAAGTGAATTTGAAACTAACTTGTATTCCTGTAACGTTTGCTTAGATGAAGATACTAGAGTCGATGTTAAAATTGGTTTTTTTTTTAAGTTTTGAATTTTTTACTTTTAAAAGATGTAATGGGAAAATGTGAATGGAGCTCGTTAAAAGAATGTAAGTGTGGTACCATGTATGACCGGATCGAGATTTTGCTCTTGAAAGCTATATTTTATGTTTAAGTTTGGAAATATATAACTGTTTTCTGAGGTTTTCGCGGGTGTTTGTATGTAGGTCTTTGGTTATTCGGGTCTTCTCCCGCGTAAAATTGGAAGTGTCTTGGCGACGTTTTCCTTAAAACGTGGTGACTCTTTCCTTAAAACTTGGCAACTCTTCCTTAAAAGGAAGAGACAGCTGCGATCTCACATTGCTCCTGGAAGCACGAAGCCGAGAACACCAGCCTGAAGATGACGAATGAGACTTCGTCAAAACGTCGCCAAGACACTTCCAATTTTACGCGGGAGAAGACCCGAATAACCAAAAACCTATATATATAATATATAACAGCTCTTGAAAGCTATATTTTATGTTTAAGTTTGGAATATAAATATGTATGTATGTATGTATGTATGTATGTATGTATGTATATAAAAATGAGCTAGCCCGGCCTTTTTCTTAAAAAGAAAAAGTAGCTCAGTTAATGAATAGCATCTCATTTATCATGGTTAACCCTGCATCCTGCCTGCCTCTCGTTTCAAGGCTCAAAGCGATTTTGCTCATCCCTAGCTGAGAACCTTGGAGTTTCAAAACAGTAACTCTTCCCTGTTTTTAGACTGCCTGGAACAATTTAATTAAAAAAAAAAACCTTATTGAGATGTTAAGCAATCCTAATTGCACCCCAGAGACATCTGGGCAATTTCTCAGAAACTGGTCTGGGGGGTGGGGGGAAACTGTGCAACTTGGAGTAAAAGGGAAGGCACCAGGAATAATCTTAAGTTTCCATCTGTGAGATGAGCAGCATAAGGAAGATCTGGAAATTCCAGGGGAATTTTTGTAGCTCAAGGTTGAAATGAAGCTAGAAGTGAGTGGGGCTTGTGGAGGAGGGGAGGAGGAGGAGGAGGAGGAGGAGGAGGAGGAGGAGGAAGGGGAAGGATGTCAGCACGTCAAGATGCATTTATCCTAGGGCTGACCTAAGAAAGGAGAACGCAGGCGTCTGCAACGGGACGGTTGTCTTTCACCTACTTATTTTCGCTGGAGATAATGTCCCCTAGGAGATGGATGGGAGGGGGGAAATTCTTTTGAATTGGAGCAGTAGATTAGGGGTGAATGATTGGGAAGATGGCCAATCAATGCAGAGGAGGGGAGGGAAGGAAGAGGAGGGGTTTTTGGGTCTGCATGTCAGTGCTGGCTACATGGAGTCGGTGTAAAAAGTGCCGTGCTAAATAAAATGGAGGTTTGTTTCTTAAAAGACTCTGTTTGAAATGCAATTGATTTGAAGACGGCCTGAAAACCTGACAGAGAGGAGAAAGAGGAGGAGGAGGAGGAGGAGGATTTTGGGGTCCCTAGTCCTCTCTGAGTTTGTTTTTTTCTTGAAGGTATTTCATTACCCAATTAGGTAACATCATCAGTGCTAGAAGGGAGTGGGGTTTGTGGAATGGAGGAGAAGGAGAAGAGTGGAAGGAGGACCGCGGGGGTTTTGGTGCTCTCTGAGCTTGGATATTTTCTTGCAGGTGTTTTATTTACCCAAACTCGGTAACACCATCAGTGCAAGACAGCAAACTACATAACACCACGAGCGCTGATGATGTTACTTAGTTGGGTTAATGAAATGTCTGCAGGAAAACAGCCAAGCTCAGAGAACACCAAGGAGGACCCCACAGTGCTCCTCTTCCTCTCTGCATATATTTCACTCCTTTCTTAGCACTGATGATGTTACGTGTGTGGGTAATGAAATGTCTTGCTAGCAAACGACCAAACTCAGAGAGCACCAAGGACCCCACGGTTTTACAGGGTCAGCCTCTTTCCCCCCAACAATCTTTGTCCTCATTTTACTGATCTTGGAAGGATGGAAGGCTGCGTCAGCCTTAAGCCAGTCAGGATCAAACTGCTGGCAATCGGCAGTGAGTTAGCTTGCCATACTGAATTCTAACCACTGTAGACCTTGGAAGGAAGGAAGGAAGGAAGGAAGGAAGGAAGGAAGGAAGGAAGGAAGGAAGGAAGGAAGGAAGGAAGGGCAATAGCACATAGACTTATATACCACTTCACAGTGCTTTTACATCCCTCTCTAAGCGGTTTACAGAGTCAGCCTCTTGCCCCCAACAATCTGGGTCCTCATTTTACTGACCTCAGAAGGATGGAAGGTTGAATTAACCTTGAGTCGGTCAGGATCGAACTGCTGACAGCGGGCAGAGTTAATTTGCAATACTGCATTCTAACCACTGCGGTATCACTTTTCTTGAACCAAGAATCACAGCTTTTTAAAACCATTTTATTTAAAAATGGGACCTAAATAATAAGATCTGGGAAAAAAAGAAAACAGGGTCTTGAATTCCATTTGGAGCTCAAACACCTCCACCTCGAGAACAACACCAAACCGAGAAGGATTTATTAGTGTTTGTAATTCATCCATCTTTACTTGAAAAGGAAGAAAGAAAGAAAGAAAGAAAGAAAAACTCTACACCTGGGGTAGGACAGAAGCAGTTTCACTAAATTATTCCCGGGCTTTGAAAGCTGACATTCTCATACCAGCCTCCATCTCTATGCTAGCGGAGTGTGGAATTGAAAGTTGTTTTTGCAATAAATGATACAAGAACTTGTTTGCGTAGCCCATGAAGGAGGTGTTCGATTCGCTTTCTTTCTTAGCCTTTTGTGTAAATTGATGTCTGCAGTAGGCGTTGAAACTCAATATACTGAGAAGTAGGAGATTCTGTGCCAGTCTCACTTCTTTGGCCAGGTGTTCTTCCGATCGTATAACAACATTACTGCTCCTTCTTAAGGCAATCTTAATTTTTGTGAGCCCGTTTCCTTTCCGCTTCTGGCTCTAACAGGTAGTTCTCGACATAACAACAAGAATGGAGCCCCAAAATTTCCATGGCTCAGAAATAAATTTGTTATGTGGGTTGTTTTTTTTCCCCCATTCTTGCCACCGTTCTCGTCACCGTTGTTAAGGGAACCGCTGTGTTGTTAAGTTGGTAGCACGGTTACTAGTGCTAGTACTAGCGCTAGTAACCTACGAGACCGCCTTCTGCCACCGATAGCCTCCCACTGGCCAGTGCGCTCCCACAGAGAGGGACTCCTCAGGGTGCCATCGGCCAAACTATGTCGGCTGGCAACACCCAGGGGGAGAGACTTCTTTGTGGGAGCTCCTGCTCTTTGGAGCAAACTGCCCCCGGAAATACGCACGATCTCCGACCTCCGTGTTTTTCTCTGTGCCCTCAAGACCCTGCTCTTCCGACAGGCAGGGCTATCTTTGTAAATGAGTTTTAAAATGGGAGTTTTTAACTTTTGGGGTTCTTAATATTTTCGGCCGAAAATGTAATAATTTTAATAATTTTTAAATTTTAAATTATGATGTTTGTATTTTTGTTTTAAATTGGCTGTACACCGCCCCGAGTCCCTCGGGAGAAGGGCAGTATAGAAATAAAATTATCTATCTATCTATCTATCTATCATCTATCTATCTATCTATCTATCTATCTATCTATCTATCTATCTATCTATCTATCTATCTATCTATCATCTATCTCTATCTATCTATCTATCTATCTATCTATCTATCTATCTATCTATCTATCTATCTATCTATCTATCTCTATCTATCTATCTATCTATCTAGTTAGCACTAGTGCTAGTTACTAGTGCTAGTTAGTAGCACAATTAAGCGAATCCGGGGTCCCCGTTGACTTGGCTTGTCTGAAGGTCACCAAAGGTCAAAAAAACTAAGGTTCTACATTTAGGCAAAATGAAAAACGAAATGCACAAGGAACAGTATATGTCAGGGGTCTCACTCGATTTCATTGAGGGCCGCATCAGGGTTGCGTTTGACCTTGGGGGGGGCATGGGGGCGTGGCCAGGGGCGTGGCCAGCTCGACGTCACTCATGTCGGGGGCGCCTCTGGTGGCCCGAGTTCTCTGCCAGTGAAAACAGGCTCCCGTGTTCCGTTATCTGCTGCAACAGCCTCCTGCAACCCCCCCCCTTAGATATTTTTAATTGTAAATTAGTTTTAATAGGAGTGTTTAAAATTGTATTGGGCCAATTCTTGTTTAATTCTTTTCAATATTTTTAAATTTTGTATGTGATGTTTTTACTTTTGGCTGTTCACCGCCCTGAGTTCTGTAGGAGAAGGGCAGTATAAAAATCAAATCAAATCAAATCAATAAAAATAAACAGAGGGATAGTTCTGGAACAGTGACAAAAAGGTCGTAAAACGGGGGCAAAACGCACTTAACCAACATTTCACTTAACGACAGAAATGTTGGGTACTCGTTAAGTTGACTTTAGGATGCCGCAAGCGTGATGCCAGTTGATTTCATTGGGCAGTTGTGACCATTCTTTAGGCTTGGACAGAACTATTCTCTTTGTCAGCCTTTGGGAATTAAAAACTGTCATATATCAAAGTTTTAAAATAAACTGCCCATTCATTAAACAAATCCATTTGGAAGATGGCTCGCAGCTCTTTTCTAAACAGACAGCTGAAAGCATCCACGCAATAAAAAACGCCTATTAAAAAAAACCTGGATTGTAGAGGAAACAGAAGCCCCAATTCTCCGCTACTGATCCATGCCAGGAAGCTGTTCCTGCATCATCTTAACAACACAACAGGAGCTGAATCCTGGCTTGCGACACCAAGCTAACCCGAGATATAACCTCAACAGGTGGCACCTAAATGGAACAGTGCTTTAAAATCTTGACACGTCTGGGATTTAACCAGAAACCGAGAAAGAGCAAAATAATTACCCGGACATTATCTTTCAGGTTTCAAGAGCATTAAGCCAACATTGAGGGCTCCTTCCTGCCTTAAGGCCTTGTACATGTGAAAAGAGAAAGCTTTGGAAGATTGAAACACCTCCATTCTCTTGGTTTGGCCCCTTACCTTATTAGCTTGTGCCTGTTTCCTTTGGACTTGATAATAATATTCAGCAAGGCTGACATCCAGCCAAGGAAAGGCATTGCCAAGGAGTCGGTTATCAGCTTCTAAACATCCTTTGTGTGTTTGCGGGGTGTATGTGTGTTTTGTGTGCTCCCTTTCTCATTCGGCACGGCCGGTAAATCACTCTTTTGCAGAGAAAAGGGTCTCTATTCCTCTCCCAGGATTTCAAGAGAGCGCAAAGCTTTGATGAAGCTCTGGGATTTAGCAGGGAAGGCCACCTCTCTCTTTATCGGCACTGACCCTCACAATGTCTAGTAGGCTAGGTGATGCCAAGGGAAGGGAAAAAGGGGCCTTAAATTACGGAATTCGTGGATCTGGTTGCCAGTTCGGAGGCCTCCAGAAAGGGCAAGATCTGAGAAGGATCAATAAATCCAAGGAGCCACAGCTGGCACGAAGTCATGCTGTGAAAACGCTCCCTTTTTGCCTTCCTATTGGTCGGTTAGCCATCATTTCTGACAAAGGTGGACTTTCAGATGGAAAAGGGAAGCAGCCCAGGAGCTGCCGATCCAGTTTTGCAGAGGAATTACTGAGTCTGTCATCTGCACCTCCGTAACTGTCTGGTTTGGCTTTGCAACCCAACAAGACAGACCCAGACTTCAGAGGATAATTAGAACTGCAGAAGAAAAAAAAGGCCACCTACCTGCCTTCCATGGAGGACCTGTATATTGCAGGAGTCAAAAAGAGAGCTGTGAAAATATTTACAGACCCATCGCATCCTGGACATAAATTGTTTCCACTCCTATCCTCAAAATGACGCTATAGAGCACTGCACACCAGAACAACTGGACACACGGACAGTTTTTTCCTGAACGCATCACTCTGCTAAACAACTAATTCCCTCGACACTGTCAAACTATTCGCTTCTCACCTTCTCATCGTTCCTATCACCCATCTCCTTCCACTTGTTTTTTTTTTTAATTAGATTTATATACTGCCCTTCTCCGGAGACTCAGGGCGGTTTACAATGCGTTAAGCAATAGCCTTCATACTTTTGTATATTTTATACAAAGTCAACTTAATGCCCCCACAAACTGGGTCCTCAATTTACCTACCTTAGAAAGGATGGAAGGCTGAGTCAACCTTGAGCCTCGAACTTGCAATAATTGCAGACAGCTGAATGTTAATAACAGGCTATTTACTTGTGACTGTATGACTGTAACCTTGTTGCTTTAGTAGTGGGTTTCAATTTAGTTTGCTACCAGTTCGTTTGTGTGTATTTGCACACTGGCGCGTGCGCCGCTTCTAGGTGGGTGGGCAGAGCCGCCCCGCTGCCTGATCCGGGGCAAACTGGTAGCAACCTACCACTGTGTTGCTTGTATCCTTACGATTTAAATTGTTTCCTAGTATGATTTGAGTGCTTATTTGTACCCTATGATTATCATTAAGTGTAGTATGTTACGATTCTTGACTAATATATTTTACTTTTTCTTTATGTACACTGAGAGCATAGGCACCAAAGACAAATTTCTTGTGTGTCCAATCACACTTGGCCAATAAAGAATTCTATCTTATCCTTATCCTTATCCTTATCCTTATCCTTATCCTTATCCTTATCCTTATCCTTATCCTTATCCTTATCCTTATCCTTATCCTTATCCTTCCATTCCATTCCATTCCATTCCATTCATTTCATTTCTCTCTTCTCTCTCTTCTCTTCTCCTCTTCTCTTCTCTTCTCTTCTCTTCTCTTCTCTTCTCATTCTCATTCTCATTCTTCCATTCCATTCCATTCCATTCCATTCCATTCCATTCCTCTCCTCTCCTCTCCTCTCCTCTCCTCTCCTCTCCTCTCCTCTCCTCTCCTCTCCTCATTCTCATTCTCATTCTCATTCTCATTCTCATTCTCATTCTTCCATTCCATTCCATTCCATTCCATTCCATTCCATTCCATTCCATTCCATTCCATTCCATTCCATTCCATTCCATTCCATTCCATTCTATTCTATTCTATTCTATTCTATTCTATTCTATTCTATTCTATTCTATTTTGAGTCAGAGACTCACCAAAATTGTAGCTCCTGGCCTGGAATAGACATAATAGTACAATGAAAAAATCTAATTTCAGTGCTCCCTACATAGCAACAAGTGGGGAATTCCCAGCTCCTGCCTCCTGCATCAGGTAGCTCTGTCTGCTTTGTATAGTCTTCTCGTTTCCTGTCGTCTCCGCCCCAGTGCTAAATGCTGCTCTCGGAAGGTTGCTTAACTCATCTGTAGCTGAAGACATCGGTAGACGCCACGGTGGATATTTTCCTTGCAACAGCATGACATATTTTTTCCTACTGTCTTCTCCCTTTTTCTTGCACGCTTGTATTTTCTGTCACTTGCAAACGTTGCTGGGAATGTTTATCAGATGAATATGATAGATAGACACACAGACACACACACTTACACAGATGGAGACGGATAGAGACAGACACAGACAGATAGAGATGTATGTATGTATGTATGTATGGATGGATGGATGGATGGATGGATGGATAGATAGATAGATAGATAGATAGATAGATAGATAGATAGATAGAATGCTTTCCCCAGAATAAGACCAGGTCTTATATTAATTTTTGCTCCAAAAGACTCATTAGGGCTTATTTTCTGGTTAGGTTTTATTTTGGGGGACATCTCTACCTACGATGCAGAGCCCTCGTCCGAGCCTTCCTCAGACTCCAGGACTGGCCCATGTTCCTCCCCAGCCTCCTCACTGGCCAACTCCACTGACAGCTCCTCAAGCTACTGGTGGACCACAACATAGGCTCATGACAGGGTCCAATGTAAGATTGCCTTTTGGGGACAGTCATGAAGTTCATGGTATCCCAGGCAGTGGTGAAATCTGAACCAGTTTGCTACCGGTTTGCTAGCCGCACATGCGTGCATGTACAGTATATGCCAAAAGGAGGCTTGTGAAGGTAAGTAGAACAGCGACGGGTGGGAATCAGCTGTGCCGCGCGATCTAGCTTCACTAAAAAGCAGGATTTATTGCTTTCCAGCAAAGCTAAACCGTGCGGCACAGCTGATCGTTGGAAATACCGGTGTGGAGGAACCGATATCTTTTTTTTTTACTACCAGTTTGCCTCAACCAGTAGATTGTATCGCTACAGGTTTGCCCGAACTGGTAGCATTTCACCCCTGATCCCAGGCCTTCAAGTAGCTGAGCAACACGACACCAATCAATATTTGAGACTGGTGTTGTGTTGTCAAGACCACTCCTTCAAACTGAAACTGGTCTCTTCTGGTGGCTCAGTGGCTGAGACACTGAGCTTGTCCATTAGAAAGGTCAGCCGTTCGGCGGTTCAAATCCCTAGTACAGGTCTCCTCTGTGAGCAGGCGGTTGGACTAGATGACTTCCAAGGTCCCTTCCATCTCTGTTTCTGTTACTGTTTTGATAGAGGGATCTCATCTCCTAACCATCATCCTTGTTTTTCATCCATCAGTGCCAGTCCAGACTGTATCCCAGGGCATTATGATATCAAAACGGATTCTTAAATGCTTCTTGCCATGGTTGACTCCCAAAACAAAACAATTGAATCTTATTTCTAAACGAACTCTGTTTATTCCCACCCATTATTTCTGGAAGGGAGGGGGGGGGAATTGAAATTAGATCAAAAGGACAGAGAATCCATCAGACATCATTTGTTGTTGTTGTTGTTGTTATTATTGTTTTAATTTGATTTATATGCCGCCCTTCTCCGGAGACTCAGGGCGGCTTACAGTGCGTTAAGCAATAGCCTTCATACTTTTGTATATTTTATACAAAGTCAGCTTATTGCCCCCACAATCTGGGTCCTCATTTTACCTACTTTAGAAAGGATGGAAGGCTGAGTCAGCCTCGCGCCTGGTGAGATTTGAACTTGCAGTAATTGCAGGCAGCTGTTCTTAATAACAGTGCTTTAGTCTGCTGCGCCACCAGCAACAACACCAGTTGTTGTTTGGATTCTCCTTCCATTCTCTAAAAAAAAAAGAAGAAGCTACGTCTAAATAGAGACAAGAAAGCAGTACGGATGGAGGAGAAAATGAGAGGTGACATTTTCAAGCTTTCCCCTCTTTATGGGGAGATTAAAAGGAGGCAGAAGGGAAGGCGGTTTTGGGTTATTTATGAAGTGTCGAGAATGACCTTCACATCTGGAATTGAAGCACTTGGGGCTGGCAGACCTGCTACCATAATTGCCATAAACATTATTTAGAGACTGTCGCAGCCTTGCTTAAAAAACGGGAGGGGGAATGCTTTATATCTGCCTGGATCGTATCCCAATCAGACAGCGTCATGCCTTTATAGCTTAGGGGCCTAAATGTCTCTTTTGCAATTTGAAATGGTGGTGCACCATTCATGTTCCTCTAAGGATGTAAGCGTTGTGGCCTGCTGGCAACCAGCAGAGCTGGCAGCAGATTCGGACAGTGAGGAGGTTGGGGAGGAACATGGGCCAGTCATGGTGGCTGAGGAAAGCTCGGACGAGGGCTCTGCGTCAGAGGCAGAGAGGGAGCTAGACAGCAGTGAGGCAGAGGAACAGCTGGAGCCTGTTTCCAGTGTGCGCATGAGCAGAGCTGCCAGAAGACAAGAACAACTCAGAAAGCAGGGAGTAAAGCCACACCTTGGAGCTGATTGGCCCCTCCCCCATAGGAAACAAAAGAGGAGCGAACGGGGAGGGGTCTTTTGCTGGAAACAATTTGTTCGTTCATTTCAAGAGTGGAAAGTTCTGTTCGTGACTCTAAGAGACTCTGTGCCAAGTTTGGCCTAGTAATTGAGTTTGGAAACAAGTTACATGGCAGCTTGCCAAGCAAGATAAGGTCTGTGTTGATAGATATTCCTCTGAAAGACTGTTTGGACAGGCCTTGCTGACTGTGAATGCAACGAATTCACAGTCGTGTAAATAAAAGAAGTTTTGCCGGGACTAAGACCCTTGCTTCCTGCTTTTTAAGGGCGCCTAAGTCAGAACAGTAACAAGTGTGTGCTATGCTCTTAGCTCAACCTGTTTCCTGGTCTATAAGCTCAAATAAGGTCTCTTGAGCGCTCAGACAAAGAGATAATTAATAAAAAAGAATATTTGCAGCTCAGGGTTGACATGGGTGGTCCTTGGGGCTCTCCGAGGTTGGTTGTTTTCTTCCAGACGTTTCATGACCCAGCTACGGAACATCATCAGTGCTAGAAGGGGTTTGCGGAGAGGAGGAGGAAGAGGGCCTTGGAATCCTTGGTGCTCTCTGAGCCTGTAGACGTTTCATGACCCAACTAGGTGACATTATCATCGCCCAGCAATCAATTCTAGTGCCATTGTAACATAGAACACTCGCTAAACAAGCAGTTATAACTCGAGGACTGCCTGTGATAAGGCTGGAGCGATAAATCCCATGAATTAGAATACATACCCTGTAGCCCTCCTTTTTCCGTGCCTGACATTGTGTGATTCAGAACGTCTGAATTTTTGAACTGGTCCAGTTAGGAGTTAGGTACCAACTTAACTTAACTTTTAGGGACATAGTGGCTCAGCGGCTAAGACTCTGAGCTTGTTGATTGAAAGGTCAGCAGTTCAGCGGTTCGAATCCCTAGTGCCGTGTAACAGGGGGAGTTCCCGTGACTTGTCCCAGTTTCTACCAACCTAGCAGTTTGAAAGCACGTAAAAAATGCAAATAGAAAAATAGGGGCCACCTTTGGTGGGAAGGGAACAGTGTTCCATGCGCCTTTGGTGTTGAGTCATGCCGGCCACATGACCACGGAGACATCTTCGGACAGCGCTGGCTCTTCGGTGTTGAAACGGAGATGGTTATAAATCTAATTATAATTATAAAAAAGATGAGCACAGCCCCCTAGAGTCGGGAATGACTCGCACAAATGTGCGAGGGGAACCTTTACCTTTACTGGAGTTGCTCTTGAGTCCACTAATCCCGGGTTTTCAAAATCAGGGTAGGAAAAAGCAAGACAGAAGTGTGAGACATGAGACATGAGACACAAAAAAAAGCAATTAAGTTTTCCTTCCTTTTGCTTGGGCCAACCTCCGTAGGTCAATCTCCATAGAATCAGAAGGACTTTGTTTACTCCAGATCTCGTCAAGCTTTATGCTCCCATTCTCTGGGATTATAGGCATTTGTTTCTTTGTCACTGTGTAAGCATCTCTTGGGAACCATCGTTACATCCTCGGGAGTCACTCAACCAACTCATGGCAAATGTAGCCCCATGTATATTTCATCTTTAAGCAGGAAATTATGCTAAGTAATCTCTCAACGCATGCATAATTTTGAGCTCTGCAGGGCCTTTGCTGGGTTCGGAAATCTACTCCGAAGCCACTTCAAAGTATTACCGTTGGTCTTTGATCTATTTCGATTCAATCGGACGAACCCATTCAGCCTCCTGGCCTTATTTAGATGTCTCTTTACTAATCAATAGGGACGCGGTGGCTAAGTGGCTAAGATGCTGAGCTTCTCGATCGAAAGGTCGGCAGTTCAGCGGTTTGAATCCCTAGTGCCGCGTAATGGGGTGAGCTCCCGTGACTTGTCTCAGCTTCTGCCAACCCAGCAGTTCGAAAGCAGGTAAAAAATGCAAGTAGGAAAATAGGGGCTACCTTTGGTGGGAAGGGAACAGCGTTCTGTGCGCCTTTGGCATTGAATCATGCCGGTCACATGACCACGGAGATGTCTTCGGACAGCGCTGGCTCTTCAGCTTTGAAGCGGAGTTGAGCACTGCCCCTAGAGTCGGGAACAACTAGCACATATGTGCGAGGGGAACCTTTACCTTTACCTTACTAATCTGGCTTTATACAGGTCGTCTTCGACCTACGACCACAAGGGAGCCCCAGAATTTCTGTTGCTAAGTGAGAAAGCAGTTCTCAGCATTTTCGTCACCATAGACCCCCCTTTAAATACCTTTGGTATCTGGGCTTATTATCAGGGGATGTCTTATTTTGGGGAAAACAAGGTATCTACCTACCTACCTACCTACCTACCTACCATGTTTTCCCGAAAATAAGACCGTCTTATATTTTTTTGAACCCTGAAATAAGTGCTTGGCCTTATTGCCATGTGCTCAAAAGCCCGATTAGGCTTATTATCAGGGGATATCTTATTTTGGGGAAAACAGGATAATAGATAGATATACGTATAGGTATAGGTATAGGTATAGGTATAGGTATAGGTATAGGTATAGGTATAGGCATAGGCATAGATATAGAAATAGATATAGATATAGATATAGATATAGATATAGATATAGGCAGGGGTGGGCTTCAAAAATTTTAGCAAGCAAGGCAAATTTCTGATGGGCGTGGCCTAATAGGCCTCCTGCAGCATGGCGGGGGGGTGTTTTTGCCCTCCCCGGGCTCCGGATGCTGTCCTTGAGCCTCCGGGAAAGCCAAAAAGGCCTCTCCAGGCTCCGGAGGCCCTCTGGACTTCCAGTAGGCCCGTTTTTTGCCCTCCTCGAACCTCCGCGTGCGCCCTGCACTTACCTGCATCCAAAATGGGCTGCGTGCGGACTCCTGGGAGGGGTGTGGTGGGGTGAGCGGGGCCAGCCAGGAGTGGGATTCGGGGGTTCTCCGAACTGCACAGAATCTTAGCTAGAGGTTTTCCCGAACCCCAAGCAGATCACCCCCTGGATATAGATATAGATATAGATACAGACATAGATATAGATATATATTAGATAGATATTCTCTGTGTTTTCTTCCAGCTGAATTGAAATCCCCACATAACACAGAGAGAGAGAGAAAAAATGTGGATACAGAGCCAACACCAGAGTTGAAAGAAAGAAAAAATCGCCAATAAAACAAACATTCTCTCCATCTCTTTATCGTTCACGGTTTTCTTCGGAACGGAAGCCAAGCTTATACTAAATTAAGCCCCTCAGAAATCTGACTGCTTGTCCATACCCTTCCAGAAAAAGAAAATGGATTTTTTTAAAAAAATTAACATCTGTCTAGTACCACAAAATAGTTGGTTTTGGGGAGGGGGAGAAGAGACTCATTCCTGCTGTGGCTTGCATCTTGCGTATCAGGGATGGGATAATTTAAACCCCGAGAGCCGCTTCTCTATCTCGCAGCTCAAGGAATTTGGCAGGAGGATATTGGAGCAAGATGTTTCATCCACCTACAAAAAAATTGGGGCCTTCTGAATTGAATTACTCCGGATGATTCTGGTCTTCTGCCAGAAACACAGCGAGAGCGAAACCGTAGACCAATTGAATTCTGGGTCTGCTGATCGTGACATCTATAGATAGGGGGTGATGCCTTTGAAAGTAATAAGAAAAGGAGAATATTTGTAGCTCAGAGTTGAAATGAGCGGTCCTTGGTGCTCTCTAAGCTTGGTTGTTTGCTTGCCCAAACTAGGTAGTGCTAGCTTGGATAATGAAATGCTTGCAAAAAAATAGCCAACCTCAGTGAATGCCAAGGACCCCACATTTTTCCTCCTCTTCCTCCACTCTGCAAACCCACTTCCTTCTAGCACTGATGATATTATCTAGTTTGGTAATGAAATGTCTTCACAAGCAACCAACCTCAGAGAACACCAAGGATCCCATACTTCTCCTCCTCCTCCTCCTCCTCTCCACAAATCCCACTCCTTTCTAGCACTGATGCTGTAACATAGTTGGGTCATGAAATGTATATTATTCTACAAATGACAATGGGGGCAAGATTGGCATTTGCTCAGGTTTGGAGAAGTTCAAATACACCGCTCCGAAGATTTAATAATTAGAAAAATATTAGATTGCGCCGAGATGGATAAAATGACATTGGAACCGAAAGGACTGATGGATTCGGACTTTTACGTAATATGGGAGAAATGGTATAATTGGATTGAAGATACAAAAAAAAGGGAAATAACAGATAGTAGATTTTGTAAAATTATATAGAGTATAGGAGAACATTAGTGTGACGATATGTAAATGGACAGTCATGCACAAGAGTTGAATGAGAATTGTTCAATTGTTAAAACCCAATTAAAAAAAACACACACACACACACAATACACCCCCAATTCACTTCTTGGCTTCCTACATTAGTCCAACCAAGAATGGAATTTAATTTATTTCGATCCGGTTCTGTTTTTTGTGAGACCAATTTATTTATTTATTTATTTATTGGTTCGATTTATATGCCGCCCTTCTCCAGAGACTCAGGGCGGCTTACAATGCAATAGCCTTCATATTTTTGTATATACCTGCTTAGTAGGGCTTTCGCCCTCCCCCCCAAGCGGTGTTCTTTTTTATACAAAGTCAGCTTATTGCCCCCACAATCCGGGTCCTCATTTCACCTACCTCAAAAGGATGGAAGGCTGAGTCAACCTTGAGCCTGGTGAGATTCGAACTCGCAGTAATTGCAGGCAGCTGGCACCTAAGTGCTACTTTAACAGCATTTTAGTCCCCTGCGCCACCAAGACAATAACTTTGTGGCTCGGGGTTTTTTTTTTTTTTTGTATGCATTTAGCTAATTGTAGTTTATTGAACAACCATAGTTAACTTAGTAAGTCAATATGTGCAACGGCCTGTGGTAGTCAGAGCATTAATGCTTTGCACCCTGTGTCTTACACAAGGAAAACAGTTGCTCTGGTTTTTAAAGATTTGGGAATTCTTGAATGCACCGAGAACCCGTCAATGCATCGACCCTTTTCTAGGAGGTCCAAATTTCACAGTCTTGGTCGATATTTTGATTCAGAAATTCTCTTAATTGGCATATAAGATTGTAGACAATCACCAGTTATCTGTGGAATATTACTCAATCAACTTGCTGTCGCTCCATTCATAATCAATTGCTTCCCCTACATAGAGCATTTCCGTGATGAGTTTCCATCCCTTGCTTCTTGTCCTGCCCTCAGGTGCTTGGGATAACAGCTTGACCTCCTCTTCTTTGGGGCAGCACCTGAGATATTGGAACACTGCTATCATGTCACCCCTAGTCCTTCTTTTCATTAAACTAAAAGGTAAAGGTTCCCCTTGCACATACGTGCTAGTCGTTCCTGACTCTAGGGGGCGGTGCTCATCTCCGTTTCAAAGCCGAAGAGCCAGCGCTTTCCAAAGACGTCTCCGTGGTCATGTGAACGGCATGACTTAATGCCAAAGGCGCATGGAACGCTGTTCCCTTCCCACCAAAGGTGGTCCCTGTTTTTCCACTTGCATTTTTCTTTACGTGCTTTTGAACTGCTAGGTTGGCAGAAGCTGGGACAAGGAACGGGAGCTCACCCTGTTACGCGGCCCTAGGGATTCGAACCGCTGAACTGCCGACTTTTGAGATCAACAAGCTCAGCGTCTTAGCCACTGAGCCACTTCGTCCCCAATTGGTTACGTCTACCAATTGGGTAGACGTATCTGTTTCCTGCCACTGTTCTTCTTCCATGTCACAACCCCTTGAATTTATGATTGGATATTGGATATTGGAAATATTAAATGATTGCTTATATTACTTTGAGGATTTACAAAATACAGAAGGAGTTAGAAGGGATGTTGGAGGTCTTCTTGCCCAACCCCCTGCTCACGTAGGGGACCCTATGCCAGTGATGGCTAACCCTTTTTGCCATCGCATGCCAAAAGTGGTAGTGGGGGGGATTGCATGTGTACATGCCAACACCCATAATTCAATGCGCCCTGTCCCCCCACGCATGCATGCATGAGCACCCCCGATGCCCCCTCGCTTTTGACACGCGATGGCATGGTGGGCCCGGTAGGCCCATTTTTTGCCCTTCCCAGGCACCAGAGCCTTTCTAGGAACCCAGGGAAGGCAAAAACAGCCTCCTCCCTCCCGGAGGCCTGGAAACAGCCCGTTTCCTGATTCCCAGTGGGCCAAGAAGGCCTGAAAATCAGCTGGCCAGCATGCACATCTGTGCTGGACTGAGGTAGGCAATGCTCGTGTGCCCACAGATATGGCTCCGTGTGCCACCTGTGGCACCGGTGCCATAGGTTTGACATCATGGCCCTAGGCCATTCCAGACCAGTGGCTGTCCAGTCTCTTCTTGAAAACTTCCAGTGATGGAGCACCCACAATGTCTGAAGTCAACCCGTTCCACTGATTAACTGTTCTTGCTGCCAGGACTCTTTCTTCTTAAGTAGTTCTAGGTTGGATCTCCTGTGGATAAGTTTGGGAAGCCTCAGACCAACCACCCACAGTTTTAGGTTGCCTAGGAATGATGGTTTGAGTACTGTAGAATTGCAATAGCTTGAAAGCTAATGTTGGTTTTGTGGTGAACACATTTGATAGGAAGAATCCAGAGGTGAAATGCTCCCGGTTCGGACCGGATCGCCCGATCCGGTAGCAATGACGGCGGGTGGTTACGAGACCGCCTTCTGCTGCCGATAGCCTTCCACCGGCCAATACGCTCCCACAGAGAGGGACTCCTCAGGATGCCGTTGGCCAAACAATGTTGACTGGCGGCCCCCAGGGGGAGAGCCTTCTCTGTGGGGGCACCTGCCCTCTGGAACGAATTGCCCCCGGAGATATGGATGATCCCTGACCTACGCACCTTTCGCCGTGCCCTCAAGATGCTATTGTTCCAACAAGCTGGGCTGGCTTAAACATGAATTTTAATTGGGGTTTACTTTTAACGATTAGGGCCAAATTATTTAATATGTTTTTAAACTGCTTTTAAATTTTGTATTTGAGTGTGTTTTACCGTTGGCTGTACACCACCCTGAGTCCTCTGGGAGAAGGGCGGTATAAAAATCAAATCAAATCAAATCATCAAATCAAATCAAATCAAATCAAATCAATAAAGCGGCATAAAAATCAAATAAATAAATAAATAAATAGGTAGGGCGGTATAAAAATCAAATCAAATCAATCAATCAATAAATAAATAAATAAACAGGTAGCAAAAATCCCTGCCCACCCCCCATGCCCAGCTGAGCCACTCGATCATCAGAGGCTTTTTTTTTTAACTTTAAAAAGCATTTTTTCTTCGGTCGAAAAAATGCTTTTCAAAGAAAACAAAAGCCTCTGACGATCAGGCAACTCAGCTGGGATCATCAGAGTCTTTTAAAAGCATTTTAAAGGACTCTGACGATCGGCCGAAGAGGTTGTAGGAAAAAATGCTTTTAAAAGTAAAAAGTAAAAAAATAAAACGTTTTTACTTTTTAAAAGTAAAAAAAAAAAGAAAAGTTGGCCACGCCCACCCAGTCACATTACCCCCACCCCCATCACCAAACCACCCCCACAGAACCGGTAGTAACAAATTTTACATTTCACCACCGGAAGAGTCCATGTAAAAGCGTAACACTCTCTTGAGTAGTAAATCCTACATCAAAAACTGAGCTGGCTTTTAAGATTTTGAGGCTGGGAGAGATTGCAGCAAAATACATGTTTATCTTGGATTCGTGTGGCTCTTGATTCATAACCACCTTGAAAACTTATCCTATTGGGAGAAAATCCCAAACAACCGAGCTGAACAGAGTTTTGTACAAGTTTCCCTTTTAGTTTGCTGTCTCTAGGATTGGGTTTCGTCTTATCTTTCTTTTTCGCACCTTTGATCTTCATTTCTTTTTTTTAATCCTTTTCTCTGTCCGCTTTCAGATTGTAGCAAAGGCCTGGAACCTTTCTGCCAGATTTTTATCTCGCTAGCGCCAGTGGAGCCATTCAAGAATTTCAGATTACAACTTCATAGGTGGTAATGGATAAGGACAGAGGTTCTAAATGGAGGATAGTGCGTGTAAACATGGGGCTTCATTTCAGACATCTCGTTTTCGAATCAAGATGAAGAGCGGGGAAAAGAGCATTTGGGACGGTGCATATTCTTGGCTTTTTACAACCCACCCCTGCCAGGCCCTTAGTCAATAGAATAGAATAGAATGGAATGGAATGGAAAGGAATGGAATAGGATAGGATGGGATGGGATGGGATGGGATGGGATGGGATGGGATGGGATGGGATGGGATGGGATGGGATGGGATGGGGTAGAATAGAATAGAATAGAATAGAATAGAATAGAATAGAATAGAATAGAATAGAATAGAATAGAATAGAATAGAATAGAATAACAGAACAGAACAGAACAGAACAGAACAGAACAGAATATGGGACGGGACGGGACGGGATGGGACAGAATAGGATAGGACACAATAGAAAATGGAATAGGATAGCATAGCATAGCATAGCATAGCATAGCATAGCATAGCATAGCATAGAATATGGAATGGAATGGAATGGAATGGAATGGAATGGAATGGAATATAGAATGGAATATGGAATGGAATAGAATAGAATAGAATAGAAAATGGAATGGAATAGAGTAGAGTAGAGTAGAGTAGAGTAGAGTAGAGTAGAATAGAAAATGGAATGGAATGGAATGGAATGGAATATGGAATGGAATGGAATGGAATATGGAATGGAATGGAATGGAATATGGAATGGAATATAGAATGGAATATGGAATGGAATAGAATAGAAAATGGAATGGAATAGAGTAGAGTAGAATAGAATAGAAAATGGAATGGAATGGAATGGAATAGAATAGAATATGGAATGGAATATGGAATGGAATAGAATAGAAATGGAATGGAATAGAGTAGAGTAGAGTAGAATAGAATAGAATAGAATAGAATAGAATAGAAAATGGAATGGAATGGAATGGAATAGAATAGAAAATGGAATGGAGTAGAGTAGAGTAGAATAGAAAATGGAATGGAATGGAGTGGAATAGAATAGAATAGAATAGAATAGAATAGAATAGAATAGAATAGAATAGAATAGAATAGAATAGAATAGAATAGAATAGAATAGAATAGAATAGAATAGTTGGAAGGGACCTTGGACGTCTTCTAGTCCAACCCCCTGCTCAGGGGGAGGGGGTTATATATCATTTCAGAGAAATGGTTGTCCAATCTCTTCTTAAAAACTTCCAGCGTTGGAGCATTCACAACTTCTGGAGGCAAGTTTTTTGACCGTTCAAAGATCTAAGTTTGAGTAACCAACGTGGTCATCTGATTATTATTTCTCAATGTTTTATTTGCAGATACAAAATCTTATTTGGGCTGAATTGGATGATCAATGCACCCTGTGTTTTTCTAAACTATTCATCATATTTATATCGCGCAAGGCAACACAGGCTGTGCAGTAGCTGTTCTTATTTCTTTTTGCTGGCAGATTCGTGGCCTTTTTGTTAAAACGAGCCATGCGTGACGCCATCTAATACAGTCGGTTCCCCTTTTAAACCGTTCATGCGAAGAGTTTTGTCAGCAAAAAAAAAAAAAAAACTTGGACCAATTGATTGGATAATTTTGCATATCACAGAGAAACTGGGGGGATAGCTCTTTTTTTTAAAAAAAAAATCACTGTCGAAAAAGGCACATGCTCCCTTGATGACAATTTTTGATTGATCACCTAACATTTTTCTTTCTAAGCAATTCATTTGTAGGAGAAATGTTCTCTTATCAGCTTTTTGGCTAAGATTAGGTGAGTAGCACCGATTCCAGCCAAATGTTTTTTTTTCTGACCCACAAGCCAGATGATTATAAGTAGATCTTGACCTGCGACCACCATTGAGCCCAGAATTTTCGTTGCTAAGCGAGACAGTTGTTAAGTGAGCTTTGCCCAGGGGTGAAATGCTACCGGTTCCCACCGGTTTGGGCGGTAGCGGCACATTGTTCGGCGAACAGGTAGCGATGACAGGAGTATAAGATGCAACGGAGTATAAGACACACCTTAGGTTTTGGGGAGGAAAATAAGAAAAAAGCTGATTGGCAGGTGAATCGGCGTTCTGGAATACCCCCAGAACAATCAGCTGTTCCCAGAGGTAAATTTTAGCAACAGGTTCCTTGACTGTGAGCTCTGTGCCTTGCTTTTTTTTTTTTTTCCTGCCTCTGAAACTTCTGAAACTCTGTTTCAGGAAAAAAAAAAAATTCCTGCCTCTGAAAGCCTCTGAAAACAGCTTCAGAAAAAAAGCCTCTAAAGCTCTGTTTGGAGGCTTTTTTCTGAAGTTCTGTTTGGAGGCTTTTTTCTGAAGCTCTGTTTGGAGGCTTCTTTTCTGGAGCTCTGATGCTTTTTTCAGCCTCCGAAACCTCCGCTTGAGAAGCCGGGCGGGGCTACATTCAGAGTATAAGATGCACCCAGATTTTCACCCTCTTTTTTGAGGGAAAAAGGTGCGTCTTATACGCCGAAAAATACGGTAGGTCCAGATTGAACAGCCCTCTCTCAACAGAGCGGGAAGGATATGGCATCGTCAATCTCCAGTCCTTTCAGCAGTTCCAAGAAGGCTCCACACCCATTTGCACCACTCAGGTGACCCTTGAGGACACAGACAAACCTCCCAAGTGGCCTCAACGACTCTCTCAAAGGATGCAAATGACCAGCTTTTCTGCAAGGAATATAAATCCTTCCCTTCCCCACCATCCAAGTAAGAGCTGAAGAAACTTCTCAGATGAGAAGCGAAACACCTTCAGAGAAAAAGCAGGAAACTCCAGTTGCCATGGACCAATGAAAGGAAGGACCGGGAGAAACATGATAGCGGTGTTCCAATACCTCAGGGGCTGCCCCAAAGAAGAGGGAGTCAAGCTATTCTCCAAAGCACCTGAGGGCAGGACAAGAAGCAATGGGTGGAAACTAACCAAGGAAAGAAGCAACATAGAACTAAGGAGAAATTTCCTGATAGTGAGAACAATTAATCGGCGGAACAACTTGCCTCCAGAAGTTGTGAAGTTTTGAAGATGTTAGACAACCATTTGTCTGAAGTGGGGTAGGGTTTCCTGCCTAAGCAGGGGGTTGGACTAGATGACCTCCAAGGTCCCTTCCAACTCTGTTATTCTATTCTATTCTATCCACTTGAAAAAGCTTCTTTGGGATGAACTTCTGATTCCAGTTCTGGTCATAAGTCAACTAATTCTGGTCATTAGTTAAGGATTATCCTCACTCTGTTTTTTAACTGCCAGCCACATGCGTATGAGACAATCAGCCATATAAATGATTAAAGAAAGAAAGAGATGATCCAACATCCCAAGATTTACCCTCATGGTCAAATACCCAGAAAAAGAAACCCAAGCTGTGATATAAATACCTCTCTTTATTGAATATTTCCATTTTAAGAAACGCGCACATCCCAACGTTGATTCCAAGAGATGAAAATCGGTTTTCTTGAGCTGGGTTTCATTTCACTTTTATCCCTTTCGAGGAAGTAGTTGTTGCTATTGGCTATCTGGATTGTTTTTGCTTTGTCTGGCCTGCCTCTTGCCGTTCTCCGTGTTCCTGGTCAGAAAAACACAGCATCTGATTTAATCAGGGTTGAGATTTTAGCCGGGTCTCCTTCTAGGCACGTAACATGGACAGGAATTCTGTTTGATTTTGTGCAGTGGTGGGATTCAAATAATTTAACAATCAGTTCTTTGCCCTAATGACCGGCTGGGTGGGCACGGCCAGGGAGTGTGACAGGCAGCACTTGGCCTCCTGCACGCCCCCCCCTCGGAGCAAAAATGGGCCGCAGGGAATACGCGCTCTCCCCCTGTGCCCCATTTTGGGCCTTGGAGGCTTCCCTGAAGTCTCTGCGGAGCAAAAACTGGGCACGGGGGGACTTCTGGAAGGGGAGGGGCCAGCCAACAATTTAACTACCGGTTTTCTTGAACCGGCTTAATCCCACCACTGATTCTTTGTTTGCAATCAATCCCTCCCCCCCCCCCCGAACGATGTCTTTAGTTTAACAGATTGACCGAATAAAAAAGTTGAAAGAGGGACCCTGGAGGTCTTCTATTCCAGGGGTCCCCAATCTTTCCGACCTCAAGGACCACTAAATTCATAATTTTAAATTCCAGGGACCACTAATATGATCTGCCTAATGACTGCCTGGGTGGGCAGGGCTAGGTGGTCATGTGACTAGGTGGCTGTGGCCAACTTGATGGCCAACTCGAGGTCACTCACATCAAGGGGTGCTTCGCCGGCCTCTGCTCACCAGCCAGCCACTCCTTGCCTCCCAACCCGGGCTCCTTAGGGCCCCAACAGGAAGCAGTTGTTGGAGCTAACAGTTGTTGGAGCGCCGCCCCCCCAGAGGAATTAGCCGGTGGGAGAGAGAGAGAGAGAGAGAGACGCGAGGCATCTGCCATCTTGGAATGGTGACCAGAGATGGCGAAGCTAACCGCTAGTACTTAGCTTGGTCGAGAAAGGGAAAGAGTTGGCAAAACAGCTCAGTTCAAATTGGATCTGGCCGAGAAGGAGGCTCAGCAGAAGCACCTCACTCAGGACTAGGAGCATAGGCTTTCCAAGCAGAAGGAAGACCTGCACGAGTGCAAGGCCAGATACCGGCGCCTGGAGACTCAGCGGGCTGAGATGGTTAGCCAGTTCCAGGCCATGATGCAGTCCCATTAGAACAAGGTCCTCCGGCTCTTCGCCACCAATGGCACTTCCCTTCAGCCTTCTCCCAAAGCTCCGCACCAGGTTGAAGCAGACCCCATGTTGGAATTTCTGCCCCCCTCCAACCCATGAAAAAAGACCCCGAAGGGGGAGACTCTCTGCAGCAACACAAACATTCATTGCACATATCGGGGCCAGGGGCCGTAGTTTGAGGACCCCTGATTAAGTGCAATATAAAAAAAATGCAAATCATTCTTTTGCGGACCACCAAAATTTTCTCACGGACCACCAGTGGTCCACGGACCACCGGTTGGTGACCGCTGTTCTAGTCCAACCCGTGCTGAAGCAGGAGAACCTATACCATTTCAGACAAATGGTGCCTAATCTCTTCCAGGATGTCTTGGAACATTCATAACTTCTGGAGGGAAGCCGTTTTCACTGATTAATTTTTCTCACCGTCAGGAAATTTCTCCTTAGTTCTAAGTTGCTTCTCTCCTTGGTTAGTTTCCACCCCTGGCTTCTTGTCTTTTTTTTTTTAAATTTGGTTTATATGCCGCCCTTCTCCGAAGACTCAGGGCGGCTTACAATGCGTTAAGCAATAGCCTTCATACTTCTGTATATTTATACAAAGTCAGCTTATTGCCCCCACAAACTGGGTCCTCAATTTACCTACCTTAGAAAGGATGGAAGGCTGAGTCGACCTTGAGCCTGGGGAGATTCGAACTTACAGTAATTGCAGGCAGCTGAATGTTCTCTTTCTTTCTTTCTTTCTTTCTTTCTTTCTTTCTTTCTTTCTTTCTTCTTTCTTTCCTTCCTTCCTTCCTTCCTTCCTTCCTTCCTTCTTTTCTTCTTTTTTTAATTAGATTTATATGCCTCCCTTCTCCGGAGACTCAGGGCGGCTTACAATGCATTAAGCAATAGCCTTCATACTTTTGTATATTTATACAAAGTCAGCTTATTGCCCCCACAAACTGGGTCCTCAATTTACCTGCCTTAGAAAGGATGGAAGGCTGAGTCGACCTTGAGCCTGGGGAGATTCGAACTTACAGTAATTGCAGGCAGCTGAATGTTCTTTCTTTCTTTCTTTCTTTCTTTCTTTCTTTCTTTCTTTCTTTCTTTCTTTCTTTCTTTCTTCTTTCTTTCCTTCCTTCCTTCCTTCCTTCCTTCCTTCCTTCCTTCCTTTCTTCTTTTTTTAATTAGATTTATATGCCTCCCTTCTCCGGAGACTCAGGGCGGCTTACAATGCATTAAGCAATAGCCTTCATACTTTTGTATATTTATACAAAGTCAGCTTATTGCCCCCACAAACTGGGTCCTCAATTTACCTGCCTTAGAAAGGATGGAAGGCTGAGTCAACCTTGAGCCTGGTGAGATTCGAACTTACAGTAATTGCAGGCAGCTGAATGTTCTTTCTTTCTTTCTTTCTTTCTTTCTTTCTTTCTTTCTTTCTTTCTTTCTTTCTTTCTTTCTTTCCTTCCTTCCTTCCTTCCTTCCTTCCTTCCTTCCTTCCTTCCTTCCTTCCTTCCTTTCTTCTTTTTTAAATTAGATTTATATGCCGCCCTTCTCCAGAGACTCAGGGCGGCTTACAATGCGTTAAGCAATAGCCTTCATACTTTTGTATATTTATACAAAGTCAGCTTATTGCCCACACAAACTGAGTCCTCATTTCACCTACCTTAGAAAGGATGGAAGGCTGAGTCAACCTTGAGCCTGGGGAGATTCGAGTTTACAGTAATTGCAGACAGCTAGATCTTAATTGCTGCCTTTAGTAAGAGGCATTAGCCCCCTACGCTACTCAGTCTGGCCTTCAGGGGCTTTGGAGAATAGCTTGATCTCCCCTATTCTTTGCGGCAGCCCCTGAGTTTCTTGAAGTCGCTTTGGGAAGCTTGCGTGACAGTGAAAAGAAAATCAGTGAGTAGCTGGAAAAGTGACAAGCGCTCTTTGCAAGTCTCTGGCAGAGATGGTTTCCAAACAGGGCCATACAGGTGATGCCTTTTTTCTGCTTATGTGTTTTATGAGTCTGCGAAATCACTTTCTAATCCAACAGAGGAAGAAATGGACAGCATTGTCTCCGAATGGCAGCATTTTAGAATGCCTGGGAGGGTGGGAAGGAAAGGGAAGGGAAGGGAAGAAAGGAAGGAAGGCATTAGTAAATGAATAGATGGGGAAGCGTCTTGCCATGTTGTTAGAATAGGGTTGGAAGGGACCTTGGAGGTCTTCTAGTCCAACCCCCTTTAGCGAAGAGGTTGTAAAAAAATGCTTTCAAAAGGCTCTGACGATCCCAGCTGAGTTGCCTGATTGGCAGAGGCTTTTTTTTCTTTTAAAAGCCTCTGCTGATCAGACAACTCAGCAGGGATCATCAGAGGCTTTTAAAAGCATTTTTTCAGAGGTTGTAGAAAAAATGCTTTTAAAAATTAAAAAAACAAAGCCTGTGATGATTGAGCGGCTCAGCTGGGCATGGGGGGCCCAGGGATTTTTGCTACCGGTTCTCCGAACCACTCGCCTCCACCGCTACCGGATTGGGTGACCTGGTCCGAACTGGGAGCATTTCACCCCTGCATTTATTCCATATTAAATAGTACTCGGTGTCCTCCCTCTCCTTCATTTCCATAGAAAATCTGTCGATCTCTGCACATTCGTATATTTTTTTTATTATGATATGATCTGGAGAGGGGTCTGATTGTTTCCAATTTTGTGCTATCACAATTAGTATGCTGTTAGTATGTATAATATGATATATTGTATACTTTTTTGCATTTTCCCTTCCAGGATACCCAGGAGAAACAATTCCGGCATTCTTTCTATCTTCTGCCCTGTTATTTCATCCAGCCATTTTTTAATCTTGTCCCAAAATTTCCTAATCTTAGGACAAGTCCACCACATGTGGTAGAATGTCCCTTGTTTGTGTCCATACCTCCAACAATTCGGAGACCTATTCGAGAACATCCTGGCCAATCTCGCTGGTGGCAAATGCCCATCGGCAGAACATTTTGTGAAGATTTTCTTCATAAGCAGCTGACATCGCCGGTTTGCAATTTCTCTCCCGTAATCTATCCCAACTCGTACGTGTCTTTTAAGAGCCTGTCTGGAGCCCTTCTGTTCCACTGGGTCAGGGTGGATTCTCCAGCTGAATGAGGTCAGGGAAAGTTTAGCCTTCCAGGCTCTCGATTCATCGGAGCGCTTTTCCTCTTCATTCCATTTGGTAATTTGTGGAAACTGAATCACCCGGAGTCAAAATTGCATCACCCTCCCAACTGAGTGAACTCAAGTGAAACAACCGTTTTCTTCTACTTCTTTGACGGCTGCTGTTTCTTGAGCAGATGCGGCGGCCGCTAGAGGTTTTCCCCACAGACGTTTCACCCTTCGCCCTGCAGCCCTGCCGGTATTTAACTGAGATTTCCCACACTGTTTTAAGTTGGTACAGGTAGAAGCTCTCTACACTCTGTATGTCATATTTGTATCCACAGGAAGAACGCTGGTTCATCTTGCTGAATCTGTTCCTAGGTAAAATGTGTTCTCTGAGGTCTTTGGTGGTCCCTGAGCCTTAGTTGTTTTCTTTTCTTTTTTTAAAAATTTGATTTATATGCCGCCCTTCTCCGGAGACTCAGGGCGGCTTACAATGCGTTAAGCAATAGCCTTCATACTTTTGCATATTTATACAAAGTCAGCTTATTGCCCCCACAAACTGGATCCTCATTTTACCTACCTTAGAAAGAATGGAAGGCCGAGTCAACCTCGAGCCTGGTGAGATTCGAACTTACAGTAATTGCAGGCAGCTGGCAGCTAAGTGCTACTTAACAGCACTTTAGTGCACTACACCACCAAGGCTCTTATAGACCCTTCCTTCCTTCCTTCCTTCCTTCCTTCCTTCCTTCCTTCCTTCCTTCCTTCCTTCCTTTCTTTCTTTCTTTCTTTCTTTCTTCGATTTATATGCCACCCTTCTCCGGAGACTCAGGGCGGCTTACAATGCGTTAAGCAATCGCCTTCATATTTTTGTATATTTATACAAAGTCAGTTTATTGCCCCCACAAACTGGGTCCTCAATTTACCTACCTTAGAAAGGATGGAAGGCTGAGTTGACCTCGAGCCTGGCTAGGATTGAACTCGCAGTAATTACAGGCAGCTGGTTCTTAAATGCTGCCTTTGTAGGAGGAATTACCCCCCTACGCTACTCAGTCTCTTGCAGGCATTTCATTGCTAGCACTGATGATGTTACCTAGTTGGGCCATGAAATGTCTAAAATAAAACAACCAAGCTCAGAGAGCACCAAGAACCCCTCAGTCCTCCTCCTTCTCCCCTGCTCCTTCTTCTTTTTCTTCTTCTCCTCCTCCTCCTCCTCAACCCCATTCCTTTTCAGCATTGATGATGTTACCTAGTTGGGCCATGAAATGTCTAAAAGAAACAACCACGCTCAGAGAGCACCAAGGATTCGTCAGTAGCCGTCCTCCTCCTCTTCCTCCTCCTCCTCCTGCTCCTCCTCTTCTTCACCCCCCAACCCCACTCCTTTTCAGCATTGAGGATGTTACCTAGTTGGATCATATTGTTTCCTGATTGCTTATTTGTACCCTATGACTATCATTAAGTGTTGTCCCTTATGATTCTTGATGAACGCATCTTCCTTTATATCCACTGAGAGCGCATGCCCCAAGACAAATTCCTTGTGTGTCCAATCACACTTGGCCAATAAAGAATTTTATTCTATTCTACGAAACATCGGCAAGAAAACCACCCAGCTCAGAGAGCACTAAGGACCGCACAATTCAACCCTGAGCTACAAATATTCTCTTCTGTCAGTAAAATGTGTCCCTCGCCTCTCACTGAAATAGGATGCCAGCTCCATGCATCATTCTAATTTGACTTGCTCAGTTTGGGTTTAGTGTGTGGTGAGAATCCAGCTCCTGTGGCTCGTAACCCATTCTTTACAGATGAGCGTGATGTGAAAATCATCTAGCATGGTTTATTCCACAAATCATGGTTGAAACAATCGTGGCCTAGCATGAACATCCATTATTAAAGATTTGCGCTAACTATGATTCTTGTTCTTGCTGTTAGTTGCGAAGTCGTGTCTGACCCATCACGACAATATTCCTCCAGGCCTTCCTGTCCTCTACCATCCTCTGAAGTCCATTTAAACTCATGCCGACTGCTTCAGTGACTCCATCCAGCCACCTTGTTCTCTGCCGTCCCCTTCTTCTTTTGCCCTCCATCGTTCCCAGCATTAGGCTCTTCTCCAGGGAGTCCTTCCTTCTCATTAGGTGGCCAAAGTATTTGAGTTTCCTCTTCAGGATGTGGCCTTCTCAAGAGCAGTTAGGGTTGATCTCCGCTAGGACTGACTGGTTGGATCGCCTTGCAGTCCAAGGGACTCGCAGGAGTCTTCTCCAGCACCAGAGTTCAAAGGCCTCCATTCTTTGGCGCTCAACCTACCTAATGGTCCAACTATAATTCTATTGTTGGTCGTTGGTTCCAAGAGGGTTAGGGTTTTCAATGAAATGGAAGATGACCATCTCCCACCTAAGTTAGATCGAACGATCAAATACGTTGTTTGTAAGAAATATTAATTGCGTATATGTAGGTATTTCTCCCATGTTAAGGGCAGCTTGTGATACTATTTAAAGTATTTGAATCTCAACCCATAATGGGGTAATGATTTTTATGACCATTTAGCATCCTCGATAATTTTATGTCACTGTTTTATTGCACACATTCTCAAAATGACTTTGCAAATAGACTGCAAAGTCTCCCCGAAGCTGACTGCTTCAAGGACCGTTTGGCAGTCTTCTTAAATATGCAAACTTATAATTAGGGTTGGGGGTCCTACTGGGTACTGCATCAGGCCCGTGTATTGGGTGAGGGAAACTGTAAAACCGTACTTTTCGGAGTATAAGACACTCTTAGAGAGGGTGGAAACATTGGTGCGTCTTATACACCGAATACAGACATTTTTGGCGTCCCAAAACCCCACTCTGTGAGGCAAAAACATGTGATGTGTGAGGGGTTTGGTAGGCCAAAAACGGGCCAGTTTTTCACAAAAATGAGGGCATTTTTGCCCTCCCCAGCCCCCAAGAGCACTCTGCAGGCCTCCCAAACTCTCCACGGGCCCCGTTTTCACAAAAAACGGGCCAATTTTTGGCCTCCCAAACCCCCCAAGCATCATGTTTTTGCCCTCCCCAGCCCCCAGGAGAACTCTGCAGGCCTCCCAAATCCTCTGTACATCCCATTTTTGAGAAAAATGAGCCTGTTTTTCGCAAAAACAGGATGCACAGAGAGTTTGGGAGGCCTGCAGAGTGCTCCTAGGTGCCGGGGAGGGCAAAAGCTTTTTTTTCTTGTTTACCTCTTCAAAATTTTGGTGAGTCTTATACTCCGGTGCGTCTTATAAAATAAAATGTGTAAAATTTATTTTTGGAGAGGAGGAAACCCCCCCCTCCCCCACCAGCCCACAGTGAGGATTTTCTCTTAATTTCCACTGAAATCATCAAATTGAGAGTCAGGCACCTTGTAAAGCTAAGTTGCGATGGTATTAAAGAAGACCATCTCTTTGTGCCCGTTGTTGATCTCTATGTGCCCATTGATGGCCGATGAACTGGTGGATTGTTGATGACTGCTCCTTAACGATCTGGAGCAGTAGACACACACACCCTTTGGCAAGCCACATTGGATGCGTTGTCCTCCGATCTTGGTGTCCTCCTGTTCTCCGGAGAGGGACAAAGAGGTCAGTCTGTGTGTGGAGGAACAACTGGACACAGATTTGACATTTCAGAAAAAGTCAGTCTTTGGAAGGCCGCATGGGAACATTCCTGCCTGGAAAGACATTCTGTGCTTGGACATTAAAGCCATTGTTGTCCCACCAAAGAACTTCAAAGGGAGAACCAGTGTGAAACGGGCAAATTAGAATCCATTAGCAGCTCCTCGGGGTCATTTCCCTGGCATGCTTGATGGGTCTGGAAAGATGGTGTCATAACTCAACTGTTGTTGTGAATTTGTTCTTTGCTTGAAATTGGAACAGCCGATCTACTGTTATCTTTTTGGAATTTGGATCTATTGGTTTCATGCTTTCTTTTGAAATCTCTTGTGTGATTAAACAGGTAGGTAGGTACATAGGTTAGTAGGTAGAGAGAGAGAGAGAGAGAGAGAGAGAGAGAGAGAGAGAGGATAGATAGATAGATAGATAGATGATAGATAGATAGATAGATAGATAGATAGATAGATAGATAGATAGATAGATACTGTGTTTTCCTGAAAATAAGACCCTTTTTAATATTTTTTTGAACCCTGAAATAAGAGCTTGGCCTTATTGCCATGTACTCAAAAGCCTGATTGGGTTTATTATCAGGGGATGACTTATTTTGGGGGAAACAGGTTAGATAGATAGATAGATAGATAGATAGATAGATAGATAGATAGATAGATAGACAGACAGACAGACAGACAGACAGACAGACAGACAGATGTAGATAAGAGAACAGATGATAGATATAGACAGATAGTTGTGAAAGAGTAGATGATAGATAAATGGACAGACAGATGTAAATAGATATAGATAGACATACATATTTGTGTGCATGTGCAGTTTTCAAATATCTCTCTCTCTCTCTCTCTATCATGTTTCCCCCAAAATAAGACATCCCTTGATAATAAGCCCAATCGGGCTTTTGAGCGCATGGCAATAAGACCAAGCACTTATTTCAGAGTTCATTTATCTAAATTTCTATATCTATTTACCTATTTTCCTATATCTATCTATCTATCTATCTATCTATCTATCTATCTATCTATCTATCTATCTATCTATCTATCTATCTATCTATCTATCTATCTATCTAATCTATCACAGGTAGTCCTTATAATACAGCCAGAAATAGGGCCAGAATTTCCATGAGCTAAGCCAGGCGATTGTTAAGTGAGCCATGTCTAATTTTGCAACTTTTTTTTGTTGCCACGCTCAGTAAGCACATCACCGCCATTAAAGGAGTTGTGGTTGTTAAGTGAATCTGGCTGCTTGCATTGCCTTTGCTTGTTGGCTGCCGTCTGACAAGGTTGCAGATGGCTGTTACATGACCCTAGGACACTGCAAGGTGTGAGGGCCAGGTCGTAAGTCACTTTGCCGTTGTGCCGTTGTAACTTCAAACTGTCAAAAAAATAGCAATAGACCTTAGACTTCTATGCCACAAGTGCTGTCCAGCCCTCTGTAAGTGGTTTACGGAGTCAGCCTCTTGCCCCCAACAATCTGGGTCTTTATTTTACCCACCTTGGAAGGATGGAAGGCTGAGTCAACCTTGAGCTTGTCAGAATCAAACTCCTGGTAGTGGGACAGAGTTAGACTGCAATGCTGCATTCTAGCCACTGTCCACCATGAATGGATGGATGGATGGAAGGAAGGAAAAAAGGAAGAAAAAGAGCAATAGCACTTAGACCTTAGGCCACTTTCCAGCCTTCTCTAAGTGGTTTACAGAATCAGCCTGTCACCCCCAACAATCTGGGTCCTCATTTTACTGACTTCCAAAGGCCGGAAGGCTGAGTCAACCTTGAGCGTGGTCAGATTGGAACTGCCAAATTGCAGGCAGCCGGCAATCAGCAGAAATAGCTTGCAGGACTGTATTCTAACAACTGCGCCCCCATGGCTGGTTATATGTCAAGGATTATCTATAAAAAAAATCCTTTTTATACAAGAAAGATAAAAAAACTAATGCAAACCCCTCGCATTTTGCAGTATCCATCACAGGATTAAAATCCAAGCGCCCGGCAACCGGCGTATAATTACAACTCACTTTAAAAAGCACCTTTCTTAGTAACGGATATTCTGGTCCCCGTTGTAGTCATAAGTCGAGGACTACCTGCATGTCCGAAGAACTTTTGTCTTCGGGCCTAAAGAGCTGTCGCTTCTTCCACAGCTGTTCCGAAGCCACTGTCCGCATTTCATGCCCACAACGTGGTAGGAAAAATGTAGGCTGCAAAATATCCCAATGACCATTCAGCTAAAGTTATCTTGATGAAGTGTAAAACTCACCCACTGACTGCAGCTGTTGAAGGTTTTGCAAGCAGCAGCAGCATGTACTCCAGCGTAGGTTCCCCCCCCCCACCCCAAAATTAACCCAAGTCTACACAACGTGGTCATTGAAACCCTGAGACATTTCCTTTCCTCTTCAGGACAGACAGACAGACAGACAGATAAACAGACACAGACAGATAGACAGACAGACAGAGAGACACATACAGAGAGACAGACTAGATGATTGGTAGGTAGATAGATAGGCAGGCAGGCAGGCAGGCAGACAGACACAGATAGAGACTAGATAGAGAGATAGATTAGATAGATAGATAGATAGATAGATAGATAGATAGATAGATAGATAGATAGATAGATGATAGATGGATGGATAGATACTAGATGATAGAGACTAGATAGATAGATAGACAGACAGACAGACAGACAGACAGATAGATAGATAGATAGATAGATAGATACTAGATGATAGAGACTAGATAGATAGATGATAGATAGAGACTAGATGGATGGATAGATAGATAGATGGATAGATAGATGGATGGATAGATAGATGGATGGATGGATAGATACTAGATGATAGAGACTAGATAGACAGATAGATAGATAGAGACTAGATAGATAGATAGATACTAGATGGATGGATGGATAGATGGATAGATAGATATTAGATGATGATAGATAGATAGATAGATAGATAGATAGATAGATAGATAGATAGATAGATAGATAGATACTAGATGATAGACAGACAGACAGACAGAATTCTTCATTGGCCAAGTGTGATTGGACATACAAGGAATTTGTCTTTGGTGCATATGCTCTCAGTATACATAAAAAGAAAAGATACATTTGTCAAGAATCATAAGGTGCAACACTTAATGGTAGTCGTAGGGTACAAATAAGCAATCAAATCATATTAGGAAACGATCAATATAAATTGTAAGGATACAAGCAATAAAGTTATAGTCATACAGTCCTAAGTGAGAGGAGATGGGTGATAGGAATGATGAGATTAATAGTAATAGTGGTGCAGAGTTAGTGAATAGTTTGACAGTGTTGTGGGAAATTATTTGTTGAGCAGAGTGATGGCATTTGGGAAAAAACTGTCCTTGTGTCTAGTTGTTCTGGTGTGCAGCGTCGTTGCACACCAGAACAACATTGTATAGCGTCGTTTTGAGGGTAGGAGTTGAAACAGTTGATGTCCAGGATGCGAGGGGTCTGTAGATATTTTCCCAGCCCTCTTTTTGACTCGTGCAGTATACAGATCCTCCATGGAAGGCAGGTTGGCAGCCATTGTTTTTTCTGCAGTTCTAATTATCCTCTGAAGTCTCTGTCTGTCTTGTTGGGTTGCAGAACCAAACCAGATGGTTTTGGAGGTGGAGTGACACAATTTCCAACCTTACCCCTTACCCAAAAAAAAAAAAAAAAAAAAAAAAAAAAAATCTAGCTGTCTCTATCTATCTATGTAATCTATCATCCTATCTGTCTGTCTTCATCTGTATCTCTCTCTCTCCATCCATATCTATCTATCTATCTATCTATCTATCTATCTATCTATCTATCTATCTATCTATCATCTATCTCGTACTTTTTCTCTCATCTATATCTATCTCTGCCTATCATCTGCTCTCTTTCTCATCTACATCTGCCATCTCTTCTTTCATCTATCTATCTATCTATTTATCTATCTATCTATCTATCTATCTATCTATCTATCTATCTATCTCTATCTATCTATCTATCTATCTATCTATCTATCATCTATCTATCTATCTATCTATCTATCTATCATCTATCTCGTACTTTTTCTCTCATCTATATCTATCTCTGCCTATCATCTGCTCTCTTTCTCATCTACATCTGCCATCTCTTCTTTCATCTATCTATCTATTTATCTATCTATCTATCTATCTATCTATCTATCTATCTATCTCTATCTATCTATCTATCTATCTATCTATCTATCATCTATCTAATATCTGTCTATCTTCATATTTGACTGTCTTCATCTGTATCTCTCTCTCTCCCTCCCTCCCTCTGTCTGTCTAGCTGTCTATCTTCATATCTGTCTGTCTTCATCTGTATCCCCCCTCTCTCTCCATCTATATCTATCTATCTGTCTAACTATTTATCTATCTATCTATCTCATACTTTTTCTCTCATCTATATCCATCTATCTGTATCATCTGCTCTCTTTCTCATTTACATCTGTCATCTATTCTTTCATCTATATCTATCTATCTATCTATCTATCTATCTATCTATCTATCTATCTCGTACTTTTTCTCTCATCTATATCTGTCTGTATCATCTGTTCTCTTTCTCATCTAAATCTGTCATCTGTTCTTTCATCTCTATCTATCTATCATCTATCTATCTATCTATCTATCTATCTATCTATCTATCTATCTATTATCTATTATCTGTCTATCTTCATATCTGTCTGTCTTCATCTATATCTCTCCTTCCCTCCCTCCCTCCTTCCCTCCCAGCCTGACTGACTGTCTATCCGTCTGTCTATCTTCATATCTGTCTGTCTTCATCTGCATCCCCCCCCTCTCTCTTTCTCTCTCTCTCTCTCCATCCATATCTACCTGTCTGTGTCTGTGTCATCCGTCCATCCCCCCCCTTTGCTTTATAGCACCCAACTGTGCTTGAGAGTTGTAAGGACAAAGATAAAACTGCCAGAGCCACTTCTTTACATATAGAAGGTCTCAGGTTCACTTCCTGAGAGCTCCCAAAAACAAAACAAAACAAAAACCAAGGTGGGAAATATTTCTTCTTGAAAGGGTTCCTTGAGCATTCGAGAACAGATCCCTTGATTTGTCATAAAGCAGCTTCTGAGGTCAAGACAGTTTGATGGCTCGCCTCGCCTGGAGACCATCGCCTCAGAATAACAAAAAGGGAATTTGTGGAAAGGAAGAATCGTTGCAGTCAACCCACCGTCACATCCCATTAGCCAAGAAGCCTGTCGTGCTGGAAGGACTCCGGGAATCTCAACTCCAGGCACATCCGAGCCTAAACCAAGATTGGCCAGCCTTTAGCCAGGGTTAGTGTGTGGTTGCTACAAGAGTCACTTCCAAGCTAGCGTTGTTGTGTGCCTTAAAAGGAGACACATCGTGTGAGCTTCAGCGATTGCCGACATTTTTGTTTTCGTTTTTAGCATTTTTACCTACAGCTCTGATAAAATTGATAGAGGAGAATATTTGGGTTGAACATTGGGATCCTCGGTGCTCTCTGAGATTGGGGATTTCCTTGAAGATGTTGCATTACCCAACGAGGTAACACCATCAGTGCTAGCAGATAGTTTGGCAAGGAAACGGCGGCAAGAAAACCATTAGGTAACTATTACCTACCCCCGTGATGGCGAACCTATGGCACGGGTGCCACAGGTGACATGCGAAGCCATATCAGTGGGCACGCGAGTTCAGCTCCGGCATGGATGTGTGTGCCAGCCAGCTGATTTTTCAGGCCTTCTGGGCCCACCAGAAGTCAGGAAACACACTGTTTCCGGCCTCTGGAGGACTTCTGGGGGGGGGGGGAGGCTATTTTTGCCCTTCCCAGACTCCTAGAAAGGCTCTGGAGCCTGGGGAGAGCAAAGAACAGGCCCACCAGGCTATCAAGTGCCAAAAGCGGGGGGAGGGACAGACACGGGGGTGTGTGTGCATAGAATTATGGATGTGGGCACGTGTGCGTGTGACCCCACCACACTCCCCCCACTTTTGGCACGCGATGGCAAAAAGGTTAGCCATGACTGACCTACCCTATTAGGTAAGATCATTAGTGCCAGAAGGGAGATGGCTTTGTGAGGAAGAGGAGGAGGAGATGGAGAAGGAGGAAGAGGAGACGGAGACCATGGGGTTCTTGGTGCTCTCTGAGCTTCGTAGTTCTCTTGCAGATGTTTCATGACCCAACTAGGTAGCATTATCAGTGCTAGAAGAGAGAGGGGCATGTGAAGTGAAGAAGGTAGATTTTCTACGGGGACTTTCTGAGTTTCATTGCTTTCTTGCAGACAGATAGATAACATCCACAGTGCTAGACCCAAAGGTGCTTTTTCGGGAAGCACCTGGACGTTCTGGTTTTTCTTTGAAGGCTTTGAGTTTTTCTTCTCATCCAAGAAGCTTCTTCAGCTTTATATACAAGTGGTTTGCCGTGTCAAACCTTGCTCCCTTCTAGCACTGATGATATTATCTAGTTTGGTAATGAAAGGGAGGAAAGCTATGGCAAATCTAGACAGCATACTAAAAAGCAGAGACCTTATCCTGCCAACAAAAGTGCGTATAGTCAAGGCGATGGTTTTCCCAGTTGCAATGGATGGCTGTGAAAGTTGGACCATAAGGAAGGCTGAGCGCCAAAGAATGGAGGCCTCTGAACTCTGGTGCTGGAGAAGGCTCCCGCGAGTCTCTTGGACTGCAAGGCCATCCAACCGGTCAGTCCTAGAGGAGATCAACCCTGATTGCTCTTTAGAAGACCAGATCCTGAAGAGGAAACTCAAATACTTTGGCTGCCGAATGAGAAGGAAGGACTCCCTGGAGAAGAACCTAATGTTGGGAACGATGGAGGGCAAAAGAAGAAGGGGACGGCAGAGAATCAGGTGGCTGGATGGAGTCATTGAAGCAGTCGGCGTGAGCTTAAATGGACTTAACAGGAAGGCCTGGAGGAACGTTGTCCATGGGGTTGCGATGGGTCGGACACAATTTTGCAACTAACAACAACAATAACAATGAAAGGTTTGCAAGAAAAAAACCAAGAGCACCAAATATTCTATGATAAGGCCGATAGACAAAAGATGGAACCTTTCTTGATGGCCAGAGTTGACTCATTTCCCATCAGGGTACCTGCCAATATTTCCAACAACCAATTCTGCAACTGAAGAGCCAAACACCATCCCCATATAATTTCCTTCGTTGTGGAATTTAATCTTTGGCCTCTCCTTTTCTTCCTCTCTTCCGACTTGTAGACGTCAACGGATAATTATTTCCTGGCACCGTGGCTCTTGTTTGGGTTAGAATATGGCCTGAATGTGGTTTTTTTGGGGTTTTTAACTGTCTTTCTCATTCACCCAGTAATCTCCCTTGATCATTTGAAATTGATTAGCTATGGGTGCCATTTCCCATAGAAGAACATGTTTGGCTTCGTCCAAGTCTTTAAGACTTTTGGCCAAGACTGAATGAGAATTGTTGAGCTGTGAATTTCCCACTGACACACAGGATTAAGGTTTTGGCATTGTCGGCCGAGTTGTTAGAACAATGGGGATTTACAGAAATATTGCAGAAAGATAATCCTGCCTGGCAGAGAAGATGGCAAGGGGCTTTGATTACTCTTTTCATCCTCTCCCCCGTTCTTTCGCTCTTGCGCATCATGCTTCTAAATAAGCCACCCAGGCTGCCCACGAATGGGAAACCTCATCGTTTCCAGACTTAGTGTGTTTCGTTCTTCTAATGATCACACCAACTCAATGAAAGGAACGACAGCATTTGTCCTACTCGATCTAAGACTACAGGCGGTCCTTGACTTACGACCACGGTTGACACCCAAAACGTCCGCTGCTAAGTGAAACATTTCTTAAGTGAGCTCTGCCCCATGTTATGGCTTTTCTTGCCATGCCTGTTCAGTGAATTGGCTTCCCCCTTGACCAGGGGTCTGCCACCTTAAAACACTCGAAGAGCCATTTGGACCTGTTTCCCACAGAAAAGAAAACACCGGGAGCCACAAAACCCTTCCCATGCCTGAGTATTGAATGTAAATCACATAGCTGCTGCAATGGTCATAAGAGTGCCCCCACGGAGAGGGCTCGCAACTTTATTTTTTTATTTTATTTTATTTATTTATTTATTTATTTATTTATTTATTTATTTATTTATCGATCAAATTTGTATACTGCCGTACTCCCAGACGGGACTCAGGGCGATGAACAGCCAAGATAAAATACAGTAGCATATAAAAGTTAAAAATTGTTTAAAGTAAATTAAATAATTAGGCTAGAAAACAATTTAAAAATCCAATTGTGTCAAACGTTTTAAAAACCCAGTATACAGAGGAGGTTCAAGCCAGACCAGCCTGTTGGAATAAGAACGTTTTTAAGGTGCGGCGGAAGGTACGTAGGTCCTGTAACCTCCCTTATCTCAGGGGGGGAGCTCGTTCCAGATGGCAGGGGCCCCCACAGAGAAGGCTCTCCCCCTGGGGGCTGCCGGTCAACACTGTTTGACCGACGGCACCCTGAGGAGCCCCTCTCTATGGGAGTGGACTGGTCGGTGAGAGGCTATTGGTGGCAGAAGGCGGTCCCGAAGATACCCTGGTCCTCCTGGATTCACGGCTGTCTTTAGAAGAGCATTTGATGGCCGTGACCGGGAGGATTTTTCATCAGGTTCGCATGATTCACCAGTTACGTCCCTTTCTGGATCGGGACTCGTTACGCACGGTCATTCATGCCCATGTCACTTCCTGCCTGGACTACTGTAACGCTCTCTACATGGGGCTCCCCCTTGCGGCCGCGCGGGTGGTTATGGGAGCGACATAGCGCTCCCAGGTAACACCTCTCCTGTGCGAGCTGCACTGGCTCCCGGTGGTCTTCTGGATGCACTTCAAGCCACACCCACAGAACTCACCACTGATCATAGGATACTAATAAGCAATCAAATCTTACTAGGAAACAATAAAAACCAATATAAGCTGTAAAGATACAAGCAACATGGATGTAGCCATAAGTGCGAAGAGATGGGTACTAGGAAGGATGAGAAAGAGAATAGTAATACAGTCTTAGTAGTTAAGAGCCTTGGTGGCGCAGCAGACTAAAGTGCTGTTAACTAGCACCAGCTGCCTGCAATTTCTGCAAGTTCGAATCTCACCAGACTCAAGGTTGACTCAGCCTTCCATCCTTCCGAGGTAGGTAAAATGAGAACCCAGATTGTGGGGGCAATAAGATGACTTTGTATAAAAAAAGAACACTGCTTGGGGGAGGGGCTGAAAGCCCTACTAAGCAGGTATATACAAAAAGTATGAAGGCTATTGTTTAATGCATGGTAAGCCGCCCTGAGTCTCTGGAGAAGGGCGACATATAAATTGAACTAATTAAATAAATAAATAAATAAATTGGACAGTGTTGTGGGAATGAGTTGTTAAGCCGAGCGATGGCATTTGGGAGGAAAAAACTGTCCTTGTGTCTAGTTGTTCTGCTGTGCAGTGCTCTATAGCCTCGTTTTGAGGGTAGGGGTTGAAACAGTTGATGTCCAGGATGTGAGGGGTCTGTAAATATTTTCCCAGCCCTCTTTTTGACTCGTGCAGCATACAGGTCCTCCATGGAAGGCAGGTTGGTAGCCATGTTTTTTTCTGCAGTTCTAACTATCCTCTGAAGTCTGTCTCTGTCTTGTTGGGTTGCAGAGCCAACTCATTGGTGTTATTCATACCAGAAATGGAAACCTTTCCGTGTAGGATTTTGCAAGATAAATGCTATTCCCAGTGGATGATAAAGACGAATGTCGATTAAAGGCAGGTTTTTGACCTGAGTGCAAATTACTTAAGCTGTGATGTGTTTTGCTTTGATTCTTCGTTTTTTTTCCTCCTCCTCCTATTTTTCTTATGAGGTTTAATTAGATTAATTTCTCAGCTTCTTGACATGCTGATTATGCTATTGCATTTCCACCCACCTCCCCCGGTAGCTTTGCACGGAGTGAATGAATGAGATCACAAATCTCCTCGTATAGCTTGGGAGCTGGCCAGTAATAAATTTCTTTCCTTTTCTTTCTTTCTTTCTTTCTTTTTTTTAAATCCAAGCTGGACTCTTGGTCTTCAGAGTCGGATGGAGGAGCCTCTTGACACGCTGTTATGGATTTTCTTTATAATTTTCTTTATAAGGGCAAAGTTCCAACCTGACTTCAAACTGGACCTTGGCCAACCTTTATGGGAGCAAAACTGCAGCTTTTGTTAAAACCAGGAATTTGAATCGTAGAGTTGCAAAGAAAAGATTGTCTATAGGACAGGGATCTCCAAACTAGGCAACTTTAAGACTTCTATATTAAAATGGATAAGCAACAACAACAACAACAATAATAATAATAATTAATTTTATTCATTAAATAAGAAACTCAGTCAACTGAACATTCAAAAATGCATCACAAATACCACTGACTGGTGATAATGGTTGATCTAGGTTGCTGTCAGCATCCTTGGTATCAACCAAGTATCTTCTTAAGATGTACAATGTTCCGAGTAGCACAGTTTTTTGCAGTTCCGCTGGTGTTATTGCAGGAAGCTGCAATTTCTTGATGTGTTTTGTAAAATTCTTGGACATGGTACCAAGTGCCCCGATGACAGCGGTATCACTGTGACATGTTTCATCCATAGCCATGTAGTTTTGATGGCCAGGTCGCGATATGTCATGATTTTTTCCCGTCCTTTTTCTTCGACTCTGGCATCTCCTGGTACCGCGATGTCAATAAATTGTACGTTTTGGTTTTTGACAACTGTGATATCTGGCCTGTTGTGGTCCAAGTGATCATCCATCTGTATTTGAATTATTATTATTATTATTATTATTATTATTATTATTATTATTATTATTATTATTATTAGTTAATCTTTAGTGAGATTCACAGCCTTTGAGGCTGGTTAATAGCTCAGCAGCTCGAGTCTTAACCAAGGACCTAGGACAGTGATGGCTAATCTTTTTGCTGTTGCGTGCCAAAAGTGGGGGGAGCATGGGGGGCTTGTGTGCGTGTGTGCCCACATCCATAATTCAATGTGCCCCACCCCCCCGCACATTTGCGCGTAACCCCCCCTGCACCCCCCACTTTTGGCACGTGATGGCATGGTGGGCTCAGTAGGCCCGTTTTTCACCCTCCCCAGGCTCCAGAGGCTTTCTTGGTGCCTGAGAAGGGTGAAAACAGCTCTCCCACCCAGAGGCCCTTTGGACGCCAGAAACGGCCCGTTTCCCCACTTCCAGGGGGCCCAAAAGACCCATTTTTCACCCTCCCTGGCCTCCAGAGGCTTTCTAGGAGCCTGGGGAGGGCAAAAACTGCCTCCCCCACCCCGGAGGCTAGAAACAGCCCATTTCCTGACTTCCGGCGGGCCCAGAAGGGCCAAAAATCAGGTGGCTGGTGCATGCATGTGTGCTGGAGCTGAGCTATGGCAAAACTCGCATGCCCACAGATACTGCCATAGGTTCACCATCACAGGCCTAGAACCTCCATGTAGCCACAAGTGGAATAAATCCAAACTCCTCCTTGAATTCCATGGACCTCAGGACACTGCAGCCATCATCAATACCATCCATGCCAGTTGCTAAGCATCTGCATTTTTGATCACATGACCACAGGGATGCTATTTAAGTCTGAAAAATGGGTCCTAAGTCACTTTTTTTCCAGTGCTGTTGTCACTTTGGTCCCCCAACAAACAGCGGCTTGGCTGCCCTTTTTCTCAAATTAAGGCCAACTTAATTTTGAATGCAAATCCCTCCACGTCTCTCATTGCTCCGATGCAAGAAAGCTGAGCAAAAAAAATTTTTTTATTTTTTTTTTGCATTTCGACAAAGGGTGTTGTAAGGAAAAGTGCAACATTTGCATTTCTGGGAGGAAAAAAAAATGCTTACTGATCAGCTCCGGTGGGAAGCCGCTTTAATTGTTTTTCTCTTTTTTTCCCTGCTCGGGGATGTTGGATGTCAAGTCAAAACCAAGACAGAAAGCTGCCAGTCCATCTGTCTCCTCTAAATCACAGTGCTAGTTTCCCCCCACTGGTTTTTTGGGGGGACACATTTTGTGGTGAAAACCCGTGGCGCATACAGACCGGCTAAGCGGTGAGAGGAGTGGAAAAGAATGGGAGGATAAACCTGGTTACTTTTAAGGAAGATTTTTCCTGAAGTTGGTGAATACGATGCCCTGAGGTTGTTACCTAGTTGGGTAACGAAACGTTGGCCAGAAAACAACGAAGCTCAGAGAGCAACAAGGACCCTACAGATCTCCTTCTCCTCCTCCCCTTCGCAAACTCCCCTTGCTTCTAGAGCTGATGGTGTTGCCTAGATCGGTCCTGAAATGGCTGCAAGAAATCAGCCAAGCTCAGGGACCCCATAGTCGTTGGCCTTCCTCTTCCTTCTCCTCCTCCTCCTCCTTCTTTTCTTCCTCCTCCTTTCCTCCTTTGCCTCCTTCTCTTCTTCCTTCTCCTCCTTCTCTTCTTCCTTCACTTCCTTCTCCTCTTTCGTTATGAAAACATCTCCTTTTCCTCCTCCTCCTCTTCCTTCTTTTCTTCCTCCTCCTTTCCTCCTTTGCCTCCTTCTCTTTTTCCTTCTCCTCCTTCTCTTCTTCCTTCACTTCCTTCTCCTCTCTTTTGTTATGAAAACATCTCCTTTTCCTCGCCTCCTCCTCCTTCTTTTCTTCCTCCTCCTTTCCTCCTTTGCCTCCTTCTCTTCTTCCTTCCTTCTCTCTTTCGTTATGAAAACATCTCCTTTTCCTCCTTTTCCTCTTCTTTCTTCTTCTCTTCCTCCTCCTTTTCTCCTTTGCCTCCTTCTCTTCCTCTTTCTCCTCCTTCTCCTGCTTCCTTTTTATGAAAACCTATCCTTTTCCTCCTCCTCCTCTTCCTCCTCCTACTATATCCCACTTCCTTCTAGCACTGATGATGTTACTTAATTTGGTAGCAAATTACCACCAAGCTCAGAGAAGCACCAAGCACCCTACAATCCTCCTCCTCCCTACAAACTCCACTCCCTTCCGGCACTGATGAAGTTACCTAGTTGGCTAATAAAACGTCTCCAAGCAAACCACGAAGCTCAGAGAGCACCAAGGACTCCACGGTTCAACCTCCACTACAAATATTCCCTTCTCTAGGTACCAAGCTCTTTGCCGGGTTCCATTAAGCACGGCTATTTTGTTTGCGAATATACCTTGTGCAAATCGCCTGGCATGCCGTGGAGCTGTTCCCCATCTACCTCATCAATCCTGCCGTTAATGTCTTTCGCGTCTGCTGGAGGTAATGATCTGCAGCATCTCCCGTGTTCAATAAAGCCCCGGGAACTACATTGCTTGGCGTGGTAAACCTGGAAGATGGAAAATAAACATCTTCACTCTTGCAACATTTTAGTTGATTACCAAGGCAAAGGAATTGTTTATTTATTCAGTGGAAAGAAAATGGGGAAGGGGGAAACCGACATTCCTTCTCTCTGCAGATAGCCGATATTAATTGATTTCCCTCCCAGCTCTCTAAATTGAATATTTGCCGAGCGTTCGCTGTGGATGGGCTTAATAACGGTTAGATAAGAAGGACTATTGTCGTTTGAAGCAACAAATTCCAGGCGGGGAAGACGATTGCTAAATGGAGCAAGAGAACGATCGTGTTCGGTCTTTAGAATGAACATAACCCAGGATTGGTACCGATGCATCTTGGAAAGCTGGAGAACGCGTTGTTAATTTGCTGTGTTTAACATTGTGTTAAGGGAGGGAGGGGTTATGAGTTGTGTGTGTGTGTGTGTGTGTGTGTGTGTGCTGAGTGGAGCAATTTTATTTCTCCATTGTCGCTGCCTTCCGTTGGCCAGAGGACTAGCCTCTCTCTCTCTTCCTCCTTCCTCGTCTTGTCTGATCTGAGCAAACAAGGGTGAGAATAGAAAGCAATAGAAATGAAACCCTAATCTCTTCTAACACTGATGATGTTACCTAGCTGGGTCATGAAACTTCAACAAGAAAAGCTCAGAGAGTGCCAAGAACCTAATTCCTCCTCCTTCTCCTCCTCTTTTAACACTGATGATATTACTGAGTTGGATAATAAAATGTCTTTCAGAAAACAACCAAGCTTAGAGAACACCAAGGATCCCTCAGTCTTTCTCTTCCTCCAGCCCCTCCTCCTCCTCCTCCTCCTCCTCCTCTTCCTTCTCTTCCTCTTCCTCCTCCTCCTCGCAAACCCACACTCTTATAGCATTGATGAGGTTATCTAGTTAGGTCATGAGACGTTTCATGACCTAACTAGATAACCTCATCAATGCTATAAGAGTGTGGGTTTGCGAGGAGGAGGAGGAGGAGGAGGAAGAGGAAGAGGAAGAGAAGAAATCAAGCTGAGAGAGCAACAAGGACCACATAGTCCTCCTCTTCCTCCTCTTCCTCCTCCTCTTCCTCCTCTTCCTTCTCTTCCTCCACATCCTCCTCCTCCTCCTCCTCCTCCTCCTGCCAAGCCTCTTCTAACACTGATGATGTTACCTAGTTGGATCAAAAAACATTTGCAAGGAAACAACCAAGCTCAGAGAGCACCCATAACCCTGCCGTTCAACCATGAGCTACAAATATTGGCGCAGTGAGAATATTTGTACGATACGGACTTGCTTACTACAGGATATAAAATTGTTCGTGTGAAAGTCCTCCATTTTGCAAAGCTGGCATTCCTCTCCCGAGGTAGATACCTGCAGAATCTGGTAACACATCACATCCTCCTCACACACAACCGCAGGCTTCAAAATGCAGAATCATTTCACCTTCGTACCCCTTCTCCTGTTGGAAGTAGAGCTTAAGAAAAATGTCACCTTGATTTGTAAATATTTATCATTGGGAAGCGGCTTTAACCTAAGTACGAGATGTCAAAATCCTCAAGACTATTTCGGAATAAGGATGACAGTTTGACATTTGTCGTATTTAGAGAAATGAGAGGCAATTACAATAATTGCAAGCAGATTAGTTACGGATTTGAAGTTCGTGATAACGGGCCTGAAATACCCCACTCCCCCGCCCAATGAAGATGTTGTTCCTTATACAAAAATTTGTGAAGGTGCGTATCATACTTGAATGACATCCTGATGGTTGTTGTGGATTTATTAATTTTTTTTTGCAAACCAAAAACGATATTGGCTGCAAGAACGAACGAACGATCAAGTGTATCCTTTTCAATAGCCTTGGATTGGATTCCCTCTGACATTGATTCTCTCTACTTAATGGACCGACTTAATTAAAAGCAAGTTTATCGAATTTATACTCCCTTTCCACGGCTGGTATGTTCTTGGATATATTTTTAAGAGTTTTTAGAAGAGCCGCATTTCGGTTAAAAATAAAAATTGGTAATTTCAAGAATGACTAAATTCAAGAGAGGAAAATGCCAAAGAGATATATTTCCCCAGGATTTTTTAAAAAATAAAATAAATGAAAGGGAAAGCTGCAGGTTTTAACTAATCTATTCCACTGTTTTTGAAAGATGTTGCAATAGTCTAAAGACGCAGATTTGATTGATCGTGGCAATGTACTGGAATACATTTAAATGTTGAAGTTGATTCATAATCTACACAACTTTGGCTATTCCTGAAGAGCTAAAATACTTCATTTAAATGCTGCAGTTTAGGGCAGGAGGCCATCAGGATTCCTCAGCACTCTTGGCTTGATCAGGAAGTTAAAATAATAATGATAGATAGATAGGTAGATAGATAGATAGATAGATAGATAGATAGATAGATAGATAGATAGATAGATACTAGATGATAGATAGATAGATAGATATATAGATACTAGATAGATAGATAGATAGATAGATAGATAGATAGATAGATAGATAGATAGATAGATAGATAGACGGACAGATAGAATTCTTTATTGGCCAAGTGTGATTGAACACACAAGGAATTTGTCTTTGGTGCATACACTCTCAGTGTACATAAAAAGACAAGATACATTCGTCAAGAATCATAAGGTGCAACTCTTAATGGTAGTCATAGGATACAAATAAACAATCAAATCATACTAGGAAACAATATCAATTGTAAGGATACAGCAACAAGTTACAGTCATGCTCATAAGTGGGAGGAGATGGGTGATAGGAACAATGAGAAGATTCATAGTAATGCAGACTTAGTGAATAGTTTGATAGTGATGAGGGAATTATTGTTTAGCAGAGTGATGACATTCAGGAAAAAAACTGTCCTTGTGTCTAGTTGTTCTGGTGTGCAGCACTCTATAGCGTCGTTTTGAGGGTAGGAGTTGAAACAGTTTATGTCCAGGATGTGAGGAGTCTGTAAATATTTTCACAGCCCTCTTTTTGACTCGTGCAGTATACAGATCCTCCATGGAAGGCAGGTTGGCAGCCATGGTTTTTTCTGCAGTTCTAATGATCCTCTGAAGTCTCTGTCTCTCTTGTTGGGTTGCAGAGCCAAACCAGACAGTTATAGAGGTGCAGATGATGGACTCAAAACTTCCTCTGTAGAATCATCAAATGTCATGGCAAGCCACTTTGGTGTTGCTAGCAAAGCAGAACAGAACAGAACAGAATAACAGAGTTGGAAGGGACCTTGGAGGTCTTCTAATCTAACGGACCCCAACTATTTGGGCACCAGGGACCAGTTCCATGGAGAGTGGTTTTTCTGTGGACCGGAGTGGATTGAGTTTTGCATGCTGCGTGCATCCTACAGATGAGGCTTTTGTTTGTTTGCGCAGACTGGATGCTGGCATGCCACAGTCCAGTGTTGGTCCACAGGGAGTTGGGGACTCCTATTCTAGTCCGACCCCCTGCTCAGACAGGAAGCCGTATACTTGTGATGGCGAACCTATGGCACACGTGCCCAAAGTGGCACATGGAGCCATGTTACCTGCCATGCACGTCATCACCCATTCCTCCTCTGTGTTTCTGGCACGTGACGATCAGCTGGCCTTTGTGTGTGCGATACTGCCAGAAATTCAAAGAGCTGGTCTTCCATTTTCCTGTGTGATCATGCATGCCGGCCAGCTGATCATTGTACACAGATGCTCGCCAGAAACCTGGAAGACTAGCTGTCCAGTGTGCATGCGTGTGCTGGAAAACCAGAAGTTCATTTTCGGGTGCGCCCATGGACCCTGGGCAGCTCCTCTTCCGGGTTGCGACCCAGACTCGGTGCCGAATAGGTTCGCCATCACTGCCCTATACCATTTCAGATAAATGATTGTCCAGTCTCTTCTTTAAAACTTTCAGCGTTGGAGCATTTGCGACTCCTGAAGTCAAATCATTCCACTGATTAATTGTTCTCACTGTCAGGAAATTTCTCCTTAATTCTAGGTTGCTTCTCTCCTTGATGAGTTTCCATCCGTTGCTTCTTGTCCTGCCTTCAGAGGCTTTGGTGAATAGGTTGATCCTATTCTTCTTTGTGGCAACTCCTGAGATATTGGAATACTGCTATCATGTCTTCCTTTAATCCTTCTTTTCAATGAAGTCATCCATATTCTTGAAGCTTGACTCAGAGGAGATCTGCTGGGTGTAGGGGAAAAGCTCCTGGATTTGAAAGTAAGAGATCCAGAACAGGGGTGAAATCCAGCAGGTTCTGGAGAACCGGTAGCGGAAATATTGAGTAGTTTGAAGAACCAGCAAATACCACCTCTGGCTGGCCCCAGAGTGGAGTGGGAATGGAGATTTTGCAATATCCTTTCCCTGGAGTGTGGTGGGAATGGAGATTTTGCAGTACCCTTCCCCTGCCATGCCCACCAAGCCACACACACCACACCACACCACACCACACCCACCAAGCCTCGTCCACAGAACCAGTAGTAAAAAAAAATTGGATTTCACCACTGATCCAGAGTCTTAATCTTTTCTTAGGCATGGAAATCGAACTGGATGATTTTGTGGCATCCCCTCTGCTTCTCTCAGCCCAACTCACCTGTTATTGTCAGGACCCAAAACCAAGAAAGACACACGGATTTTCCTCTAAGCAACTTCCTTTATTGTTCCTGATCTACTGACAGAATCTTGCCCAAGTAAAGCAATTACTTGCATCAAATTGATTCCAATTGGGTTGGGAGTTGAACACCACACTTCTTGAACTTACCATGTTCTAAAAACACTGTCTGATATTGTAACTTCACTGGAGTCCCAAGAAACCTGAAAGGATGCATTTCAAATCATTCCAAAAAACCCCTCACTTCTCCTCATTTATTTATTTTTTTCTTTTGTTCAACCATGTCTCATTTTTGGAGAGCATCTGGACAAGTCCCTGCAGTTTTCTTGGTAAGGGTTTTCGGATATGGTTTGCCATTGTCTCCTTTCTAGGGCTGAGAGAGAGGGACTGGCCATTAGGCCCCCAACTCACGAAGGACATGCAGGCTGACTCTGTAAAACCACTTAGAGAGGGCTGTAAAGTATTGTAAAGCGGTATATAAGTACTATTGCTGTTAGGATTATTATAACTCTGTTGGCAGTTCAAATCTTACCAGGCTCAAGGTTGACTGAGCCTTCCCTCCTTCCGAGGTGGGTAAAATGAGAACCCAGATTGTTGGGACAATATGCTGACACTGCAAATCGCCTTAGAGAGAGCTGTAAAGCACTGTGAAGCAGTATATAAGTCTAAGTGCTGTTGCTCTTCCTCTCCTCTCCTCCCCTCCCTCCCTCCCTTCCTTTCTTCCCAGTGGTTAGAATGCAGTATTGCAAACTAACTCTGCCCACTGCCAGCAGTTCGATCCTGACTGGCTCAAGGTTGACTCAGCCTTCCATCATTCCGAGGTCGGAAGGACCCAGATTGTTGGGGACAAGAGGCTGACTCTGTAAACGGCTTAGAGAGGACTGTAAAGCAGTATATAAGTCTAAGTGTTATTGCTATTTGTACTTCTAAGGAATGTTCTTTGATTCATAGACAGAATCTTGCCCAACTAAAGCAAGCTGCTTGCATCACAAAAGATTTACTCTGAGATCTTCTAGGGAGGAGCTAACCTGACCCTCTTCCAACCACCCAATCTATCTAAATGTCTCTGTCTCTTGTTCTTCTGGATTGCAGCCCCTCCAGGGAATCCAGGCCACATCCACCACAGTTTTGGGGGCGGGGAGGGAGATAGGAGGGTGCATCATACATGCCACTTTGAGTTGGACAAAATAAAACTCGGATGTCCATGCAACCTGGAGCCAGCTCGTGTTCTTTTTAAAGTTGCTTAAACACCAAGGACCAGGGGTGAGCTTCTGGGGATTCTCAGGGGTTCGGGAGAACCTCTAGCTAAGATTCTGTGCAGTTCGGAGAACTCCCAAATCCTACTCCTGGCTGGCCCTGCCCACCCCACCCCGCTCCTCCCAGGGGTCCCCATGCGGCCCGTTTTGGATGCAGGTAAGTGCAGAGCTCGCGCGGAGGCTCACGGAGGGTGAAAAACAGGCCTACTGGAAAGTTGGGAAGGCTGGAAACGGGCCCTGGAGCCTGGGGAGGCCGTTTTCACTCTCCTGGAGGCTCGAGCCCGGGGAGGGCAAAAACGCCCCACCACCACCATCACTGTGGTGCAGGAGGCCGATTAGGCCACGCTCACCATGGCCACGCCCACCCAGCAACTGGGCAGAGAGCCCCTTGCTAAATTTTTTGAAGCCCACCCCTGCCAAATACCCCCTCATTTCAACCCTGAGCTGCAAATATTCTCCTTTAAACGTCGCTTGTTTTCAATAGGAGCGATCTTGCAAGAGAAACAAACATCAGCAATTTTTTTTTTTTTAAGGAGAAGGATTTTTGCCCAGGAAGGGAAAAAAATGCTTTTTTTTCCCACCGTCACCTGCTGTGGCCATTTTCTTATACTGCCCCCAAACAACAGTGAAGATGCTGATCTCAGTAGGAAGCTAACTAATTGGAGCAAGGTTGATCTTTAAAGAAGGGTATTTTCTGTGTCTCCTTTTTTTTTTTTTTTTTTTGCTTTGCTTGATTTTATTTTAATACATATTTAACCCCCTAGTTTTGGAAAGATTCTTGAGTGTATAGTTCGGTTGTGCCCAAAGGTGTATAAACATTGCTCAACATTTTTTAAAAAAAGTGGAGTAGAGTAGAAACAGTAAGCAGCCATCATGAAACCCAAGAGCTATGGAGGATCAGAGATGATATTCAGCCAGTTTCAACCAGTTTGCCCGAACTGGTCCTATTTAGCTATGTTTTCGAGGCCTGACTGTTGTGACCCAGGCCCAAGTGAGTAGCAGGAAAATCAGTCCATGAAAAAACAAACTTTATTCGAACAGCTGGGAATGAGTTCATTCCCAGCGTCGTTCAACTAAATTAAAGCAAATTCCTCCCAACGCAAATTCCTTAGTCCTATCGCAAACCTTGGTCCAATTAGGCAAACTGCCAAAGGCCTTTCTCGGCAAAAGTTCAGAAGTCACAGATACAAAAATAAATGCAAGTTGTAGATGATGACGACAAAGCTACCAATGTTGTTTTCCAGCAAAGCCCAAACCCCGTTGCTGTCCTATTTTTTTTTTATTGAAAAAGTTTTACAATACAAATTTTATCATTTTCCCCTCCCCCTACCCCCCTTCCCCCCCTTCCCCCCTTGGCTTCCCTTACAAAAAAAAATATTATTCTTATATGTCTACCAACATTAAACAGAAAAAAAGGTGAAATCCGAATAACATATCAGTTATTTTTAACATGCTGTGTTAATGATTTAACAATTCTCATATATATAAAATAAAATTATTCTCTCAAATATATACGGTAATATAACAGTTCTAATATATCAATCACAATTCCACATCTTGTTTTACCTCCTTCTTCAATCAAACATGTATATAAACATATCAAATATTTTTTAACATTAAAATTTTTCTAAATATCAATATAGTAAGTATAGTAAAACTAATTATCTATATTAATTAATCCCCCTTAATACGTCCCCCAATTACCTATCCCCAAACATAATCCCTATATCTTCAATGAAGCTGTTCTGTTTTAAGCCTTATGGGAGGGGCCAGTCATCTCCTGGCCTTACTCCCGAGTCGTCCCTTTTGCTTGAGCTGCTCTTGCCTTCTGGCAGCTCTTCTCATGCGTGCATTAGGAACAGGCTCCTCCTGTTCCTCTGCCTCTCTGCTGTCAGCCTCTGGAGGCTCCAGAGTCTGCACCTCACTCCCCGATGGCCCTGGCCCCATCTCTGCCTCTGACGCCAGAGTCCTCATCCGGGCCTTCCCCAGCCTCCAGGACTGGCCCATGTTCTTCCTCAGCCTCATCGCTGTCCGACTCTGCTGCCAGCTCCGCAGGCTGCTGGCGGACCACAACAGGCACATGCGTGGGAGGCATGCATGTGAGCAACGCACATACACAGAAGGCTGGGCGCACGCATGAAAGGTGCACATGTGCGGGGCGAGCCGGTGGTAACAATATCTGAAACCCACCGCTGTGCGGGATCCTTGGTGCTCTCTGAGCTTGGATATTTTCTTGTAAACATTTCCTTACCCAACTAGGCAACATCATCAGTACTAGAAGGGAGTGGGGTTTGCTTGAACACTGATGATGTTACTTAGTTGGGTAATGAAACGTCCACAAGAAAACCACCAAGCTCAGAGAGCACCAAGGATCCCACATTTCAACCCCAAGCAACAAATATTCTTTCTTGATACCCAACAGCTATTACTCCCCAGATGGCTGGGGAGTGATGGCCTTCAACCACGATTCTCCACTTACCCTTGCTAGAATGTAGGAACCCTTCGAGATCGATCAGATTTGGAAACTAAAATTATGAATGTTAATATTGTGTATGCATACTAAATTCCAAGGGATGCAGTGGCTCAGTGGCTAAGATGCCGAGCTTGTTGATTGAAAGGTCGGCAGTTCAGTGGTTCGAATCCCTAGTGCTGCGTAACGGGGTGAGCCCCCGTGACTTGTCCCAGCTTCTGCCAACCTAGCAGTTCGAAAGCAGGTAAAAAAAATGCAAGTAGAAAAAGAGGGACCCCCTTTGGTGGGAAGGGAACAGCGTTCCGTGCGCCTTTGGCGTTGAGTCATGCTGGCCACATGACCACAGAGACGTCTTCGGACAGCACTGGCTCTTCAGCTTTGAAACGGAGATGAGCAGCGCCCCCTAGAGTCAGGAACGATTAGCACATATGTGCGGGAGGAACCTTTACCTTTACTAAATTACAAGTGGTGCCTTTTTTCGGCAATTCGATATCCAGGCTGAAATAGTTACAGGATTTTCAGCTCGGAGATTCTGGAGAATCTTTCCTTCCTTAGTTGAGGTGTTGGAACGAAGCCCTAGGTTTGCAACAGGGAGAAGCTTAATTGCAGCCTGCTAAATCTTTCTTTGTCATTATTGGGACTCCTGCCCTGATGGATTTGCATGCTTCTTAGTTCCAGCAGGAGTCTGGGATCACAACAGTTGCTCACCCAACATTGACCCTTTCCCCTTTTAACCTCTTCCCTTCTTTTGAGCCCGGCTATTGTGAGATTTTGACAGTGATTGTGTTGTCTTTTGGAGACAAGATTGCGCAACTGCTCCTAAACAAAGCCCTAATCTTCTACTCACCAGAATGCTGCAAAAAATCATAGAAAATCATAGGGCTAGAAGGGATCTTCATAGGGGCGTGGTGGCGCAGTGGCTAAGAGGCTGAGCTTGTCAATCAAAAGGTCAGCCGTTCAGTGGTTCAAATCCCTAGTGCCGCGTAACAGGGTGAGCTCCTGTGACTTGTCCCAGCTTCTGCCAACCTAGCAGTTTGAAAGGACGTAAAAAAATGCAAGTTAGAAAAATAGGGACCCCCTTTGGTGGGAAGGGAACAGCGTTCCGTGCGCCTTTGGCGTTGAATCATGCCGGCCACCTGACCACGGAGACATCCTCGGACAGCTCTGGCTCTTCGGCTTTGAAACGGAGATGAGCAATATGTACAACATGTTTTGGTATGGTCTATGCCTCTATCAACCCATTGATGAATGTTTTTTTAAAAAAAATTGATTTATATGCCGTCCTTCTCCGGAGACTCAGGGTGGCTTGCAATGCATTAAGCAATAGCCTTCATACTTTTGTATATTTATACAAAGTCAGCTTATTGCCCCCACAACTGGGTCCTCAATTTACCCACCTTAGAAAGGATGGAAGGCTGAGTCAACCTTGAGCCTGGTGAGTTTCGAACTGGTGTAATTGCAGGCAGCTGGATGTTAATTGCTGCCTTTTTAGTAGGAGGCATTAGCCTCCTACATCACTCAGGCTCCCACTCAGGCTTCCTCAATAGATTAGCAGATGAACTGCAAGAGCCAGTTTGGTCTCGTGGTTAAGGCACCAGGCTAGAAATCTGGAGTCCATGAGTTAGGCATGAAAGCCAGTTGGATAACTTTGGGCCCAATCACCAAGAAGCAGTGAATTCTAGTCCTGCCTTAGGCATGAAAGGCGGCTGGAGGACTTGGGCTAATCATCAGGAAATATGTGAATTATAGTCCTGCCTTAGGCATGAAAGTCAGTTGGATAACTTTGGGCCCAATCCCCAGGAAGCAGTGAGTTCTAGTTCCACCTTAGGCATGAAAGCCAGCTGGGTGACTTTGAACCAATCATCAGGAGACAAAGGAGTTGTAGTCCCGTCTTAATAATGAAAGTCGAATGGGTGTCTTTGCACCAATCACCAGGAGACAGTGTGTTCTAGTCCCACCTTAGGAATGAAAACCGACTGGGTGACTTTGGACCAGTCTCTCTCTCAGCTCAACATCTCTTACAGCAGGGATCCCCAACGACCATGGCCCACTACTACATCACCAGATCCCATAAGCAGTGAGCCGCAATGCACACGTGGGCGCACAACTCAATTGGTGCAATTGGTTGGCCGGCACACCTACACGGACACTTGCACTCTGGACCACTGCTCACACAAGTTGAATGCACTTCCGCTCACTACTTGCCCCGCCTGGATACGTTCTCCCTCCCCCTGGGCCGCCAAGCAGTGGTGAAATCCAATTTTTTTTACTACCAGTTCTGTGGGCATGGCTTAGTGAGTGTCGCTTGGTGGGCATGGCAGGGGAAGGCTACTGCAGAATCTCCATTCCCTCCCCGCTCTGGTGCCAGCCAGAGGTGGTATTTGCCGGTTCGCCGAACTACTCAAAATTTCCGCTACTGGTTCTCCAGAACCTGTATGAAGCTGCTGGATTTCACCCCTGCCGCCAAGCCACAAAGATTGTGGATTGTTGCCTTAGAAGGTTATCATTGTGGGCAAAAATAGGAAGAGGAAGGTGTAATTGGATATCAAAATGTCTTTGAAGATTAGTAGCTCGGAGTTGATAGTTACGTTGTGGATTTGACCTCCGAGCGTGGCGATTGGGTTGCAAACGTATCGTCCCCGTTCGAGGAGAACATCTTCAGCGCACGCTTTGGATAAGATTGGTATTGGATCTGTTTTCTGCAGGGTGGATAAAAATCGATTTTTTTAAAAAAAAAAATCGGATTTAAAAAAAAAATTAAATAGGATTTTTATCCCTTAATTTTTATCAAATTTATTTTAATAAAATGCTTTTGGAATAAAAAAGAAATCTAAAGATAGTTTTCTATTGAAGAGACATTAATAATTTAGTTGATTCAGCACGAAATGGAGCTGAGTTATGTAGCATGAGGTTGTATATTTTGGCAATATTTACATTTTTGGTCAACATGTTCAATGAATCCATGCTTTACAAGTTGAAAGAACAGGCACTCTAAAGAGGAAGCCTTCATTTTGTTTGCAAATAATAATACTAAAGATTCTAACTACCAGCAAGGATGAGTCCTTACATTTAAAGAGCACCTGTCATTTCAGATCCATCATGACAGCGCCTGTCAGCGGGCATCCACTCGTTGCCCGCCACGTCCCTCACCTTGTCGTGTCCCTGCCGCATCGCCAGCTGTCCCATTAAAGTGAATGGGACTGTCGGTGAGTCAACAGCGGGTCAGAGGAGGAATCTCAGGAGGACAGAGATGACAGTTGCTCTTTAAAAAATTATGATTTAAACCGAGTTGATTTCAATCAAGCCTTTTTTACTGGCGATTTAAATCACAATTTAAATCGAGTTGCTTTAAATCAAATTTAAATGTTTAAATTTAAACGGGTGAAACCAGGCTTAATAGCAGTGACTGTGAGAGGGATCTTGGAGTCTTTGTGGACAACCAGATAAGTAAGACCACACTTTGAATACTGCATCCAGTTATGGTCACCACACTCTAAAAAAGATATTGAGGCTCTAGAAAGAGAGTGCAGAGAAGAGCAATCAGGATGAGGAGGGGACTGGAGGCTAAAACATAGGATGAACAGTTTTAGGAACTGGGCATGGCTGGTCTAGTGAAGAGAAGGACCAGGGGAGACAGGATAGCAGTCTTCCAATATTTGAGGGGCTGCCCCAGAGAGGAGGGGGTTGAGCTATTTTCCAAAGCACTTGAAGGCCAGACAAGGAACAATGGATGGAAACTGAACAAGGAGAGATTCAACCTGGAAATGAATTTTCTGAGAGTGAGAACAATCAACCCATGGAACAGAAGTTGTCTTTGGAAATTGTAGGAGGCTTTCAAGAAAAGATGGGACTGCCATTTGTCAGAAATGGTATAGGGTCTCCTGCTTGGGTGGGGGATTGGCCTAGATAAGAGGTCAGCAACCTGCGGCTCCAGAGCTGCATGCATCTCTTTGGGCCCTCTGCTCCCTGTCAGGTGATCCCACCACCGTCTGGCCCTGCCCCTCGCCCTCCCCTCCCAGTCACTCCTCGCCTGGCCTGAGTAGGTAAGGGTGACAGCAGGTGATGGAGAAGTGGCCAGGGAAGAGACAGAGAGATACGGGGGGGGGGGGGGAAGAGAGGGAGACAGAGAGAGATACAGAGAAGGAGGGAGGGAGGGAGGGATAGTTCAGCAGACTAATGCATTGTGATTAACTCTAGCTGTCTGCAATAACTGTAAGTTCGAATCTCACCAGGCTCAAGGTTGACTCAGCCTTCCATCCTTTCTAAGGTAGGTCAATTGAGGACCCAGTTTGTGGGGGCAATAAGCTGACTTTGTATAAATATACAAAAGTATGAAGGCTATTGCTTAACGCATTGTAAGCTGCCCTAAGTCTTCGGAGAAGGGCGGCATAGAAATCTAATTAAAAAAAGAAGAAGGTAGGAAGGAAGGAAGGAAGGAAGGAAGGAAGGAAGGAAGGAAGGACATTCAGCTGCCTGCAATTGCTGTAAGTTCGAATCCCACCAGGCTCAAGGTTGACCCAGCCTTCCATCCTTTCTAAGGTAGGTCAACTGAGGACCCAGTTTGTGGGGGCAATAAGCTGACTTTGTATAAATATACAAAAGTATGAAGGCTATTGCTTAACGCATTGTAAGCCGCCCTGAGTCTTCGCAAAAGGGCGGCATATAAATCAAATTTTAAAAAAAAAAGGGAGGGGAGAGAGAGATATGTCAAAAGGATTTTATGGTTCCTGATGTTTCTTAACAACTGGTTCTCTGCCCTAATGACCAGCTGGGTAGGCATGGCTAGGGAGGGGTCATGTGACTGGTGGAAGTGAGTGACATCGAGTTGGCCACACCCACCCACCCAGGTTTTGTGGCTCCTGGTGTTTTCTTTACTCTGGGAAAAGGGGCCAAATGGCTCTTTGAGTGCTTAAGGTTGCAGACCCCTGGACTAGATGGCCTCTTCTAACTCTCTTCATCTGTTAAAAAAATCCACCATGGTTTACCGCCTTGGGTTGTTTGTAAAAATAATAATAATAAAGGAGGCATATAAACAAAAGAAACAAAATTAAATCCCCATTTTAATTCCAATTCCAATTCCCAATTCATTCTGGCCCGGGACTTCCATGGGTGTACGGATAAGGAAACATTGGGATTTACAGGAGAGCAGCACGAGTGTGGTAAAATGATGGTCGGAAGGGAAGAATTTGACTTAGAAAGAGGCATTCCTGAATTCTGTTCGTTTGACTGGGGCCCATCTTGCTGCATTTCCCTCCGTGGGGGAGCTTTTTACAAGCACATTACCTAATGCCTGCATTTATTTTGGGAGCTCTTCAAAGTGATCACCTGCAGCAAACAATCCACTTGAAGAATCTCTGGAATGCTGGAACATCTGATCATGATAATTCTTTTGAAAACTTCATTCCCCCCCCCCCCCAGGTCTTAAGAATTCATTGGAATTTAGAATAAATGAATCTAGTCCAACCCCCTCCTGCTCCCTATATACTATTATAGACAAATGGTGGCACAGTGGTTAGAATGCAGTACTCGGACTAACTCACTGCTCACTCCAGGAGTTCGATTCTGAATGGCTGAAGGTTGACTCAGTCTTTCATCCTTCCGAGGTGGGTAAAATGAGAACCCTGATTGTTGGGGGCAAGAGGCTGACTCTTTAAACGGCTTAGAGAGGGCTGGAAAGCACAGTGAAGCGGTATATACGTCTAAGTGCTATTGCTATTCCTTCCTTCCTTCCTTCCTTCCTTCCTTCCTCCCTCCCTCCCTCCCTCCATCCATCCATCCATGTTGTTAGAATGCAGTATTGCAGACTGACTCTGCCAACAGCCAGGAGTGATCCTGACCTGCTCAAGGTTGACTCAGCCTTCCGTCCTTCCGCGGTCAATAAAACGAGGACCCTGATTGTTGGGGGCAAGAGGCTGAGCCTTTAAACCGCTTAGAGAGGGCTGTAGAGCACTGTGAAGTGGTACAAAAGTCCTAAGTGTTATTGCTATTCCTTCCTTCCTTCCTTCCATCCATCCATCCATCCATCCATCGTGCACAGTGGTTAGAATGCAGTATTGCAGACTGACTCTGCCAACAGCCAGGAGTTCGATCCTGACCTCCTCAAGGTTGACTCAGCCTTCCGTCCTTCCGAAGTCGGTAAAACGAGGGCCCTGATTGTTGGAGGCAAGAGGCTGACTTTGTAAAACCACTGAGAGAGGGGCTGTAAAACGCACTGTGAAATTGATACTGCTATTGTCCGGTCTCTTCTCTGAAAGCCTCCAGTGATGGAGCATTCACAACTTCTGGAGGCCAGTTGCTCCACTGATTCATTGTTCTCACGGTCAGGAAATTCCTCCTTAGTTCTAAGTTGCTTCTCTCCTTGATTCGCTTCTTCTTTTGCCTTCTGGTGCTTTGGAAAATAGGTTGACTCCCTGCCCTCTTCTTTGTGGCAGCCCCCTCATATATTGGAACATGGCTATCATGTCACCCCTCGGTCCACTTGAGTGGCGTTCAGACCGTGGCCAGAACAACTTGCTTTCTTGACAGCGTGTTGTTGTAACACTGCAGGAAAAACCATGGCTACCAACCTGCCTTCCATGGAGGACGTGTATGTTGCACTAGCCAAAAAGAGGGCTGGGAAAATATCTACAGACTTCTCGCATCCTGGACATCAACTGTTTCAACTCCTACCCTCAAAATGAGGCTATAGAGCACTGCACACAGATCACCTAGACACAAGGACAGTTTTTTTCGAATGCCATCACTCTGCTAAACAAATAATTCCCTCAATACTATCAAACTATTCACGTCTGCACTGCTATTACCATTAATCTTCTCATCGTTCCTATCACCCATCTCCTCCTACTTATGACTGTATGACTGTAACTTTGTTGCTGGTATCCTTACGATTTATATTGACTGTTTCCTAGTATGATTTGATTGCTTATTTGTTCCCTATGACTATCATTAAGTGTTGTACCTTATGATTCTTGATGAATGTATCTTTTCTTTTATGTACACTGAGAGCATATGCAACAAGACAAATTCCTTGTGTGTCCAATCACACTTGGCCAATAAAGAATTCTATTCTATTCTATTCTATTCTATTCTATTCCATTCCATTCCATTCCATTCCATTCCACTCCACTCCACTCCACTCCACTCCACTCCACTCCACATTCTGTTCTGTTCCGTTCCGTTCCGTTCCGTTCCATTCCATTCCATTCCATTCCATTCCATTCTCTATTCTATTCTATTCTATTCTATTCTATTCTATTCTATTCTATTCTATTCTATTCTATTCTATTCTATTCTATTCTATTCTATTCTATTCTCTCCTCTCCTCTCCTCTCCTCTCCTCTCCTCTCCTCTCCTATTCCATTTTCTATTCTGTCCTATCCTATCGTATCCCATTCCATCCCATCCCATCCCATCTCATCCCATATTCTGTTCTGTCCTATCCTATCCTATCCTATCCTATCCTATCCTATCCTATCCTATCCTATCCTATCCTATCCTATCCTATCCTATCCTATTCCATTCCATTCCATTCCTTTCCATTCCATTTTCTATTCCATCCCATCCCATCCCATATTCTATTCTATTCTATTCTATTCTATTCTATTCTATTCTATTCTATTCTATTCTATTCTATTCTATTCCATTCCATTCCATTCCATTCCATTCCATTCCATTCCATTCCATTCCATTCCACTCCACTCCACATTCTGTTCCGTTCCGTTCCGTTCCGTTCCATTCCATTCCATTCCATTCCATTCCATATTCTATTCTATTCTATTCTATTCTATTCTATTCTATTCTATTCTATCCTATCCTATCCTATCCTATCCTATCCTATCCTATCCTATCCTATCCTATCCTATCCTATTCCTTTCCATTCCATTTTCTATTCCATCCCATCCCATCCCATATTCTATTCTATTCTATTCTTTTCTATTCTAAACAGGGATACAGCAGCCCATTTTGGTATGCAGCCTGCTTGTTTAAGCCGGGGAAGAATTTCCTGCTCTTGGGGAGCTGTCATTAAAATATATAGATGAAGGGATGGAAATTAGGAGGCAGCGGCCAACTGCAGACTTGACTTCCAGGGCCGGATGGAGGTTTAGCCCTTGGAAGGGTGACCTTTGTAGCATTCCAGATCTTTGCTCCGTTGACCCCAGAGGCTGCACACGTTTCACAGGGAGAAGCTGACGGATCTAAAATTGGCAGCTCCGTTGCGGCAGGCGACAAAAATGCCTGCCCTATTATGAGCTGTCCCCGTAAATTTGTGTCATTTTTTTTTTTTAAAGAGACCTGGAACGGCTTGACCTCCGTCATTGGGATTTTCTAAGCAGGGACAGCTAGGAAAGCTTCCTTTTAATTTCAAGGACTTTGTCCAGAGAGGTAGAGTCTCTTTCTTAGCTTGGCTTTCCTACCTCTTCGTTTGAGATTTCGGATTTCCCATCGCGAAGCCGGAAGCGACTTCGTTTTGCACTTTTCCGAAGCGTCGTTTGGAGCTTTTCAACTCTTGACGACAGGGCCCAGGGCAAAAATGTCCTGTTGCATATGTATATCCGTTGGCTTATTATCCCCAAACACGGTAGACGATTTTAAAAGACTGGGATTATTTCTGACAGGGTGGGCTCTGCTCCCTATCTGAGGCATAGATGTAATCATCTTATGAAAGGAAGGAGATTCCTCTCCTAAAGCCAAGTTATTTTTCTGTTCTGTTCTGTTCATATTCTATTCTGTTCAGCTCAGTTCTGGTATATTCTGTTCTATTCTCTACACACTATATTCTGTTCTGTTCCGTTCTGTTCATATTCGATTCGATTCTGTTCTGTTATATTATGTTCTTGTCTCTACACATTATGTTCTCTTCTGTTCATATTCTATTTGATTCTGTTCTGTTATATTATGTTCTATTCTCTACACATTATATTCTGTTCTGTTCTCTTCTGTTCCATTCTATTCCATATTGTTCTGTTCATATTTTTTTCTGTTCTGTTCCGTTCCGTTCCATTCTATTCCATATTCTGTTCTGTTCTGTTCCATTCTCTTCCTTTCTGTTCCTTTCTATTCCATATGCACCAAGACAAATTCCTTGTGTGTCCAATCACACTTGCCCAATAAAGAATTCTGTTCTGTTCTGTTCTGTTCTGTTCTGTTCATATTCTATTCTATTCTATTCTGTTCTATTCTGTTCTGTTCTGTTCTATTCTCTACACACTATGTTCTGTTCTGTTCTGTTCCGTTCTGTTCCATTCTATTCCATATTGTTCTGTTCATATTTTTTTCTGTTCTGTTCCATTCCATTCCTTTCTGTTCCTTTCTATTCCATATGCACCAAGACAAATTCCTTGTGCGTCCAATCACACTTGGCCAATAAAGAATTCTGTTCTGTTCTGTTCTGTTCTGTACCGTTAGAATGCAGTATTGCAGGCTAATTCTGCTGACTGCCGACTGCCAGCACTTCGGCAGTTCGATTCTGACCCGCTCAAAGTTGACACAGCCTTCCATCCTTCTGTGGTTGGTAAAATGAGGACCCAGATTGTTTGGGGACAAGAGGTTGACTCTGTAAACCGCTTAGAGAGGGCTGGAAAGCACTGTGAAGCAGTATATAAGTAAGTGCTTTTCCTATTGCTCTATATTCTGTTCTTTTCTCTTCCATTCCATTCCATTCCATCCCCTTCCATTCCATTCTTTGTTTATTTAGGATGATTTTCTATGTCATTTTTCTTTGCTTGCACAGTTTTTAAAAGAGCAGAGTGATGGAAAGAACCAGCCATTCCCTCTTTTTTTTCTTTTTCTTAAACCTGATTTATCTCTTACGGGTAGGATGAGCTACGTAAGCTGCAGAGATTTATCCACATTCTTGCAAGTCGGCCGTTGCAAAATTTACATGAGCCGCTGGCACTATTTTTAGCGAGCTCATTTAGCATGGGCAGCCTTTTCCCCTCTCATCCTTCCCAGCCTTAAGGCTCCAAGCTTTGAAAGCCATTAGCTATCTATGATGGCTACTGAAATGTTGGGAGACCCGGCCGAGAACTGATTTGCATCCAGCCAACAGACGCGGGGTGCTTAAAAATGCTTGCACACAGGGCAGTAACTTAACCAGCTATTGTGGAGTTACAAAGAGCAGGAGTGACGTTTGCCTGTAAATTATGAAGGGCTCTGCAGGGATCAGAGATTAGGAGAAGCCGAGCTGGAAGCTGATTTGTCTGCCGGTCATAAAATTACTCCTGTCCCGAAGGGAAATTGGCTATGATTCCTGGGTTTTAACCTCATCAGAATGGAGCGATTGTCTTTTAGCAGTTTCCTTCATGCCCTGCTTAGACAGAGATCGGAGGGGTTGTGAGAAGGATCTCCTCCAGCCCTTTGGAGTGGTACAGGTAGTCCTCGATGCATAACCAGAGTTGGGGTGGGGGCAGAGCGTCCGTTGCTAAGAGAGGCAGTTCTTGAGTGAGTCTGTGCCTGGTTTGGATGGTAGACGAGGAGCGGCAAAACCTAGGGTCTACCCAACCTTCTGTTATGGAAACTCACTCTGGTGCTTTGGGGTTTGATTCATTCTTCCTCCCTCCCTCCCTCCCTTTCCTTCCTTCCTCCCTTCCTTCCTTCCTTCCTTCCTTCCTTCCTTCCTTCCTGTCTTCCTTCCTCCCTCCCTTCCTCCTCACTCCTTCCCTTCCTTCATTTCCTCCCTTCCTCCCTCCCTTCCTTCTCCCTCTTTCCCTTCCTTCATTTCCTTCCTCTCTCCCATTTCCTTCCTTCCTTCCTCGTTCCCTTTCCTTTCTTCCTTCCTTCTTCACTCCCTCCCTCCCTCCCTTCATTTCTTCCTTCCTTCCTATTCCCTTGTTCCCTTCCTTCATTTTCTTCCTCTCTCCCTTCCATTTCCTTCCTTCCTTTCTCCCTTCCTTCCTTCATTTCCTTCATTTCCTTCTTTCCTCGTTCCCTTCCATTTCCTCTCTCCCTCCCTTCTCCCTCTTTCCCTTCCTTCATTTCCTTCTTTCCTCTCTTCCTTCCATTTCCTTCCTTTCCTCCTTCCTTACTCACTCCCTTTCTTCTTTCATTTCCTTCTTTCCTCACTCCCTTCCTTCCTTCCTCCTCCCTCGTTCCCTTCCTTCATTTCCTTCCTCTCTCCCCTTCCATTTCCTCCCTTCCTTCCTCCCTTCCTTCCTCCTCTGTTTCCTTCCTTCTCCCTCCCTTCCTCCCTTCCTTCCTCCTCTGTTTCCTTCCTTCTCCCTCCCTCCCTCCCTCCCTCCCTTCGTTCTTCCTTCCTTCCCTCCCTCCCTCCCTCCTGCCTCCCTTCCCTTCCCTCCCTCTCTCTCTTTCTCCTACTAATTAACCCATGGACTGTTTAGATAGCCATTCCCTTGGACGGCATTAAAATTAAGACTAGTTAAATTCATAGGAGACTCATCCAGGGGAAGTCCCAACTCTTGGATGACCTCAGTACTTCCGAATGCCAGATTTAAGGAGGCAACTGGGTGGGGGGAGAGGTGGGTCTCCATCTTGCAAACATCCTCCCAGTATCTGGTGTCCGCCCGTAGGGAGCAAAACTCCGCCCTGGCGACAGGAAGGGCATCCGGCCAGTAAACATTCAGCTCCATTCAGTTGCTCAGACTCCACCCTGTAAGGGATTATAGGATCGTTAAAAGAGAATGATGATGTTGAACATGAACTATTGTAAGCCAAGGATTACCTGTAGCTGGGCAATAAATGACGGAAATGGTTTCTTAAATAAAATCTGGCTTAACAGCTAGCTTTGGAAGGAAAAAAAATAATATTTTTTTTCAATATTGGTAGTTCTCATTAATAAACGATGGAAGACTTTCCCAGCATCAATTGATCAGTGGCTTCCAGAGGATTTGCAAAGGCTGATCAACCTTAGTGGAAACTAATCAAGGAGAGAAGCTACCTAGAACTAAGGAAAAATTCTCTTTTCTTCTCTTCTCTTCTCTTCTCTTCTCTCCTCTTCTCTCCTCTCCTCTCCTCTCCTCTCCTCTCCTCTCCTCTCCTCTCCCCTCCCCTCCCCTCCCCTCCCCTCCCCTCCCCTCCTTCCTATTCCTATTCCTATTCCTTTCTATTCCATCCCATCCCATCCTATCCTATCCTATCCTATCCTGTTTTGCTAAAATATTACATTGATTTTCTTTGGATTCCTTCCTTCGGCTACATTCCTCGGCGCGAATGCGATCTTTATCCAGGCTCAAATAGATATTTTTGTTCTTATTGGAGAAAGCGGGTGGGGTGGGGTCCAGACAACCCAAATCGACCGATATGCAAATAAATAAATGTAATCTCCATGTTCAACTTTGCATGTCATTAAATACCTCCTGGTGGAAGATAATAAGAGCGAGCAAATAGATCTCAAGCTCCCCATCTATCTATTTGGGTACGTTTCATTTCTAAGGCACCGTAATCTGGATTTATGAAAAGCTATTTCAACAGGCATTCGAATAAGAATGCTGAGATATTAAACCTGCTTAGAATTGTGCCATAAACCTTTGGTGAAAGTGCCAATTTTGGTAGAGAGCTATTGCTTTTAATGGTGTGTTTTTGGCCTAAAAAAACCGGGGTCATCTAAAAAACACAAATTAATTTGATTTCTATGCCGCCCTTCTCCGGAGACTCAGGGCGGCTTACAATGCGTTAAGCAATAGCCTTCATACTTTTGTATATTTATACAAAGTCAGCTTATTGCCTCCACAAACTGGGTCCTCTGTTATTTACTGTTTTGTCAATGCCATATATTGATGAAGGACTCAACTGGGTGGCTAAAAACATTCATATTGGGAAATGCAGAGGCATCTTTCAATAGTAGAGAATAGATGTAGCTCAGGGTTGAAGTGTGGGGGTCTTTGGTGCTCTGTAAGCTTGGTGATTTCCTTGGAGACGTTTTGTGATCCAAATGAGTAACATCATCAGTTTGAGGGAGTGTGGGATTTGCTGTTTATTTATATACAGTATCTTACCCTGCATGTGTTGATGGGGATGGGGTGTTCTTCTTGGTAGTTCTTTGATTATTTTGTTTATTACTGGTTGTTTTCTTTGGAGGACGAGAATGTGGCTTTTAGGGTTTACAAAAAATAGTCTTCCTTCCTTCCTCCCTCCCTCCCTCCTTCCTTCCTTCCTTCTTTTCTCCATCCATCCATCCCTCCCTTTCCCTTTCTCTCTCTTTTTCTTTCTCTTTCCTTTCTTTTTCTTTCTCTCTCTCTTTCTCTTTCTTCTCCTCCTCCCCTCCCCCTTCTTTCTCTGTTAGTCCCTTTTCCCCTTCCTTCCTTCCTTCCTTCCTTCCTTCCTTCCTTCCTTCCTTCCTTCCTTCCTTCTTTCTCTCCCTCCCTCTCAGTGTCCTTCCTTCCCTCCCTCCTTTCCTCCCTCTCATCTTTCTCCCTCCCATCTTCCTTCCTTCCTTCCCTCCCTCCCATCTTCCTTCCTTCCTTCCTTCCTTCCTTCCTTCCTTCCTTCCTTCCTTCCTTCTCTCTCTCTCTCTCTCAGTGTCCTTCCTTCCCTCCCTCCTTCCCTCCCTCTCATCTTTCTCGCTCCCATTTTCCTTCCTTCCCTCCCTCCCTCCCTCCCTTTCCTGGGAATTGAGGGCAAAGCAACTTCCTTCTTTTAATGGGAGGTCAAGAAAATCAATGCTAAGCCTTTCATCGTTTGGCCTCTTTATTTCCCCAGCAGGAAAAGGACTCCGGCTCTGTGATCAGAATAATTTTCTCATTGTGCCTCAGTCTCTCCACTCGATGCTGCCTTGACTTGCTCTTTACACCTCTCCCTCTCCTGGCTCCAAAAGCCCAGGGAGTTTCGGGGCTCCAAAGGTCAGCCGACGATTCTTCCTTCTCCCCCCCCCCCCCGTCTCTCCCTCCCTCCCGCTCTCTCTCTCTTTCTCTGTTTTGATGCCCTGACCCTGGGAGACGGCAGTGGTCATAAGTATGAACTCATTGCCAAGTATCTCTCTCCCTCCAAATATTTTCCTTCCTCCCTCCCTCCCTCCCTTCTCCCTCCCTCACTGAATATTTTCCATATTTTCCTTCCTTTCCTCCCTCCCAATATTTTCCTTCCTTTCTTCCTCCCTCCCTCCTTCCCTCCCTCCTTCCCACCTTCCCTCCCTCCCTCCCACCTTCCCCCTCCCTCTGAATATTTTTCTTCCTTCCTTCCTTCCTTCCTTCCTTCCTTCCTTCCTTCCTTCCTTCCTTCCTTCCTCCCCCTCCCTCTGAATATTTTCCATATTTTCCTCCCTCCCTCCCTCCCTCCCTCCCTCCCTCCCTCCCAATATTTTCCATATTTTCCTTCCTTCCTTCCTTCCTCTCAATGTTTCCTCTTGATAAAAGTCAAATTGCAAGGATATACAATTGGGAGCATTCAGTTTTAAACCTCTAGCCAACCATGAAAATCTTGGCTAACCTTGGGCCAGTCCTTCTCTTCCTGAAGCATTTATATTAGAGTATTACTATTAATATTAATAACTCTGAAAGAGAAGGACAATCAGCAGCAAAGTGGATGGACTCAGCAATGGGTAACCCTTGCGGAAGAGCTGAGGAAACAGGTTGGCACAGATTATCCTGGGGAAAACCTTACGGAGCTGCTAAAAGTCAATGTACACTTGATGATGTGATGATCGGATCCATCCATCATCCCTCGATAACGTTCTTAGAAGGAGTAATGTCTTTTCAACTCAAACCCCTGAACTTTTCATTTATTTCCTCTTGGCTCAAATTCCTCAAGCAATAAATCCTTTCTTTGTGACATGATGACACCTGAGAAGAATAGTAGGAAGAGGGGAGGAAGTATTGTGGGTTTTTTTACTCTTTTCAAGGTTTTTTTTCTTTTTTGCAACTTTTTGAAAATATATTTCAAACACAAATAAAACTCCTCACTTTTGCATCCTGATCTGCCTGCGGGAAAAGCAAATCTTTTTTTATATATATATAAAAAGCTTTTTTATATAAAAAGGTTTTTTTATATAAAAAGGTTTTTTTACCATCTACACCACACTTTTGTAATATTCTGTATCCTCTTTCTCCTTGAGTTCCTTTCTTAATTTGTCCATTGGTATGAATGGTTGGAGAATAGGAAAAATGAGAAACAGCAATAAAGGAGAGGGGGGGGGATGTTGAAAATGAAGGTACAATGTAGACGAAATAAAGAAAGATGGAAAACAATTGTTGAATAAGACAAAGTTAAAATATGTGTAAATTGTAAATAGCAAGAAAGTATCACTTCGAAATAGTTGTAGGAAAAAGTGATATGTATATAAATGTTGTGTGTTTGTGTCTTGTTTTAATGTATTCAAATTTTATTTTATAGACAAAGAAACATACAATACATAATCAATCATTGTGTCTCCTTCTTACTCCTCCGATCTTTATCATATCTTGATATTATCATTTCATTTATTGTAACATTTCTCCCCCTATTTAATACATTTATGTATCCTATGTATATCTCTTCTCTAACCAATGGTAAAATTGCCCCCATATCGTAAGATATTCTGATTCCTCTCTTTCTTTAAGTGTTAAAGTCAGTCTATTCATTTCTGCAACACCCAATATTTTCTTAATTACTTCTCCCTCTGTAGGGATTTTCTCTGCTTTCCATCTCTGCGCAAATACTATCCTCGCTGCAGTGATAACATTTATAATCAAATCTATATTTTCTTTACTAAATTTCCCTGGTCAGATACCCAATAGGAACAGTTCAGCAAATCTTGAAAGCTTGGAAGGTACCCATACATAAAGTACATTTTAGAGTTTTCTTATTTTTATTTTTTATTTTTATTTTTTTAAAAATTAGTGACAGTCTTTAGAAATGACAATCCTGGGAGATTTCTTTAGAACGGCGCTATCTTCCAGTCAGCAAACAGTTTGGAAAGCCAAGTCTCTCCAAAAGAATAAAATAAATTATTTTGGAAATAAAATCCCTCCTTTGGCTCAGTTTTGGGGAGATCAGATTGGCCCCAAATTTTTCCTTTTTGCAGTTCTCCCAGCTTTGGGAGATCAATCCCAAAGTAGAAATGAGATTTTTTTTTGAGCGTTGCATTGTAAGAGTTCATAATTATTTGCAAAAAGGATGATCGGAGAACCCTACCTACAGATACATACAACAGATTTGAGCTTTTGTTGTCCCAACGAATCCTTTAAAAGTAACACTCAGTCTTTCTAGGACACAATCACAATATTTTGACTAGCTCTTTTTTTTAAAAAAATTGATTTATATGCCGTCCTTCTCCGGAAACTCAGGGCGGCTTACAATGCATTAAGCAATAGCCTTCATACTTTTGTGTATTTATACAAAGTCAGCTTATTGCCCCCACAAACTGGGTCCTCGTTTTACCTACCTTAGAAAGGATGGAAGGCTGAGTTGACCTTGAGCCTGGGGAGATTCGAACTTACAGTAATTGCAGACAGCTGGTGTTTAATTACAATGCTTTTAATCTGCTGAGCTATCCAGGCTCTTTCATCTTTAACTTCCATGTATTACTGAAGGTTCTCCATATACAGATTACAGATTAACAGAGTTTGAAGGGACCTTGTAGGTCATTTAGTCCAAACCCCCACCCAAGCAGACCCTACCTACACCATTTTTGACAGATGGCAGTCCAATCTCTTCTTGAAAGCTTCCAGGGATGAAGCTTCCAGAACCTCTGACTATATAGGTAGACCCTGACTTAAAACCATTCGTTTAGTGTCCGTCAGAGACACAATGGCACTGATAAAAAAGGACATGACCAGTTTTCACACTTACAACATGATTAAAATAAACTCCCGTGTAGGTTGTATTTATAAAAGAATACAACTTCCAGAGCTTGTAAATGTTTACATGGGCCTTCAGAACAAAAGATTTCTTGAAGCAAATTCTTCTCCCTCTTAACAATTACGAGAATTCTCCAAAACAAGAATCTCCAGAGAGTCCCATTTTTAAACTTCATATATCTTGTTGTTCTATTTAGATCAACAATCCAGGTGGGCCTTCCCACGCAGATCAAAATAGAGAGAGCTTGCACGAACGTCATATGTCAACATCAGCCGCGAGCGCCTCGGCTGTGGTGAAATTAATAACTCCTGTGGATTTGGGGATAAAAGAGAGGGAGGGAGGATACGTAATTTGGTTTTCCCAGTTAACTTTTATTGCAAACGTTGGAATCCTATGAGATAAATCAACTTATCTCTAAATTACTGAACAAAACTCAGTGCTAGAGAATGTCAGCCAGGAAGGAAGGAGGAAGGAAGATGGGAGGGAAGAAAGGGAGATAAGGAAAGACAAAAGGAAGGGAGGAAAGGAAGAATGATGGGAGGGAGGAAAGAAGGAAGGACAATGAGAGGGAGAGAGATAAGGAAGGAAGGAAGGAAGGAAGGAAGGAAGGAAGATGGGAGGGAAGGAAGGACAATGAGGGAGGGAAGGAAGGAAGATGAATGGGAAGGAAAGATGGAACAAGGAAGGAAAGGAAGGAAGATGGGAGGGAGGAAAAAAGGGAAGGAAAGGACAATGAGAGGGAGGGAGATAAGGAAAGGAGGAGGGGGAGGAAAGGAAGGAAGATGGGAGAGAGGAAAGAAGGGAAGGAAGGAAAGAAGGACAAGGAGGGAGATAAGGATGGAAGGAAGGGAGGAAAGAAGGAAGGACAAGGAGATGAAGGAAGGAAGGAAGGAAGGAAGGACAATGAGGGAGGGAAGGAAGGAAGATGAATGGGAAGGAAAGATGGAACAAGGAAGGAAAGGAAGGAAGATGGGAGAGAGAAAAGGGAAGGAAAGAAGGAAGAGCAATGAGAGGGAAGGAAGATGGGATGGGGGAAGGGGTGAAAGAAGGGAAGGAAGGAAGGACAATGAGAGGGAGGGAGTCAGGAGATGAACGAAGGAGGGAGGGAGTAGAGAAAGAAAGAAAGAAAGAGAAGGAAGGAAGGAATCAATCAATCGCTCTTGAAAACTGGAATGAGCCCAGTTCAAAACTTTGGAAAGAGGCACCTTTGCACATTGCAAATGCCCATCACATGCCTGAATTATATCCAGCTCTTTTCTAAATCAATTGAACGAGGTGCTTTGAATGGCTTTGGAGATTGACTTTGAAACACTGAACTCCCTTGGAATGGAGTCTCTGAATTCCTGCCAGGGCACTAATACAACCAGCCTCCGTGCTGTGGTTCAGGAGAAGGAATGTGGCGAGGGCAGGGATTTAAGAGGGTTGTCCTTTCCTCCCATCTCAAGGGTTGTGAAGCGTGAAGAAGAACGATGATAAATGGAGACTGGTCCAAGAGTGATGCAAACCATAGAGTCCTAGGGCTTGGAAGGGACCTTGGAGGTCTTTTATTCCAACTCCCTGCTTATGGCAGGAGTCCTTATACCAGAGGTCTTCAAACTTGGTGGTTTTAAGACTTTTGGACGCTATGCTGGCAGGAGAATTCTGGGAATTGGAGTCCACAAGTCTTTTTTTTTTATTGAAAAAGTTTTACAATACAGATTTTATCATTTCTCCCCCTCCACTTCCCCCCACCCCCCCAAATCCCCCCAACCCCCAATCCCATATCCCCCCTCCCCCCTTTGGCTTCCACTACAAATTTAAAAAAAAACTTCTTTACCTACAAGTTACTTATGTTAAACTAGAAAAAGTACAGTGAAATCTGAAAAATAATATAACAAATAAACCTATAAGTAATAAAGTTTTCCTAAAACTAATAATATTATAGTAAAAAACTAATAATAGTAATAATAGTAATATTTACTATTACTAATATTTTATGGACGCTATGCTGGCAGGAGAATTCTAGGAGTTGGAGTCCACAAGTCTTAAAGCCGCCATGTTTGAAGACCTCTGCCTTATACCAATCTTGGATAAGAAAGTAGCACATAGAATCCTAGGGTTGGTAGTAGATTAAAATTAAATGAAAGAAGGAAAGATAAATATATATTTTAAGAAATAATGGTAAACTTTGAAGATGATAGCACAAATGTTATACCCAGATGACACATGTATTGATGAAAATATGTACAGGAATACTAGAGGAATAATAGCAAAGTAAAAAAGTGAGTAACGCCACTAAGTAACACCATAGATTTAGAGTCCTGTATTCCGCCCAGCATTTGTTATTTAGAGATGTCATATCTATGAACGTAGCGGCTTGACCTCAAGAAGGAGAGGCAGCGCAGAAATTGCTTTTAAACATGACAAAACCATTTCTTGTGAATAAGCAGTAAACTGGGGGCCTTTGAAACGTGGCCATTTACTGCAATCATTGAGTACATCCATTAGAATTACAGCGTGGCCCCCTCGGTCAGTTTAACCTCAAAAGTGTGAGCATTAAATGGAAAACTCCAGACACCCAAGGAGAAAAATGCATAGATTAGGTGTTTTTTTTTAAAAAAATGCCAGCATTAAGAAAATGTACAGAAGGGGGAAGGAAGAGAGTGTCTTTAGCCAAAGGAGCCCCAAAATGGTACAAATGTTCGACTGATTTTTTTCTGAAGAATAATAATACAGGTTGAAACAAAATTGATATTATATATGGTTACAGCAGCTAAGTTACTGATTGGTCAATATTGGAAAAAGGATGCTATGCCTACTATTGAAGAATGGACTTTGAAGGTGGCCAGTTTTGCAGAAATGGTGACAATATCAGCATACTTAAAAGACCAGACTCAATGTGTGGGAATGGAAGACATGGATAGATTATGTGCAGAATAAATATCAAACCAGGAAGTATCAGATAGCTTTTAGCTGAATGTTATGTAGAAATTGATAGTATATAGAGGGGGCAGAATAGTTGGGGGGTATTGTATGATATGGTATGATTTGGATTTCACCTTGAGAAGTCATGTGGGGGGAGGGGAGGGTTAGGGAGGGGGAAGGGGGGGGGAACTGGGAAAATTTGTCTTTGTAAAACTTTTTCAATAAAAAAAAAAGAATAATAATACAGGGAATCCTCGACTTACGACCACAATTGACCCCTGAATTTATGTTGTTAAGCAAGACCGTTGTTAAGTATCGCTGCAGTTGCTAAATTAGGAACACCATTGTTCCTTCCCCATTGACTTTGCTGGTCAGAAGGCTGCCAAAGGGGGATCATATGAGCCTGGGGCACTGCCAACTGTCATAAATACGAGTTGGTTGGCAAGCGTCTGAATTTTTGAACACGTGACCACAGGGACGCTGGTCATAAGTGTGAAAAATCATCACAAGTCACTTATTTCCAGTGCTGTTGTAATTTTGAACAGTGACTAAACGGATGGTTGTAACTTTGAGCGGTCATTAAATGGACTGCTGACAATCAAGGACGATCTGTAATTGACAAAATCCCCCATCAGTCAATTTCAAAAAGCAGCTTTATTTGGAAAAACTTGCATCTTGCAGTGAGCCGTTTAACACCCATCAAACATCCACATCTGTGTGTCAATCCCAGGTTTTTGAGAAGGACTCGATAGAGGCAGACAAAAATGCCAAATCCAGTGTGAACATCTGGCTGATTATACGGTGAAACCATAATAATAATAATCTTTGCAAAATGTTGTGGGTGCGTTAAGAAATGTGCCTGGAAATGAAAGTAAATTTGTGAGTTTTGGGAGCAGAATTACCTTTTAAAAAATGGCAAAATTTGGCAGAGTAGAGTAGAGTAGAGTAGAGTAGAGTAGAGTAGAGTAGAGTAGAGTAGAGTAGAGTAGAGTAGAGTAGAGTAGAATAGAATAGAATAGAATAGAATAGAATAGAATAGAATAGAATAGAATAGAATAGAGGGAATAAAGGGAATAAATGGCTCGAGACTAGAAATAAAGAACAATAATGATAAGGAGAGAAGATTAGAAGTAGAATATATATATATAACAAATGTACGGAGAGAAATAAATGTATATAACTGGAATGTAGAAATGTATAATATTAAAGATACAATTAAAATATATAGATCTCCATAGGGGGAAGGAAAGGAGAAAAAAAAGAAAAGAAAAACAAGGGGAAGAAGAAGGAGTTTTAGACTAAGATATAGGGGAATAAGAATAAAGTAACAAATGGAAGACTACTATGAAACAATGCTTAAAAATGATAAGATATTTATATGTTGTATGTTGTGTAAATGTCAAATATGTGTGTTAATAAAATTATAAATTAAACAATAGAATAGAATAGAATAGAATAGAACAGAACAGAACAGAACAGAACAGAACAGAACAGAACAGAATAGAACAGAATTCTTTATTGGCCAAGAGTGATTGGACACACAAGGAATTTGTCTTTGGTGCATATGCTCTCACTGTACATAAAAAGAAAAGATACATTAGTTAAGAATCATAAGGTGCAACACTTAATTATCATCATAGGGTACAAATAAGGAATCAAATCATACTAGGAAACAATCAATATAAATTGTAAGGATACCAGGAACAAGGTTACAGTCATACAGTCATAAGTAGGAGGAGATGGGTGATGGGAACGATGAGAAGATTAATAGTAGTGCAGACTTAGTGAATAGTCTGACAGTGTTGAGGGAATTATTTGTTTAGCAGAGTGATGGCATTCAGGGAAAAAACTGTCCTTGTGTCTAGTTGTTCTGGTATGCAGTGCTCTATAGCATCATTTTGAGAGTAGGAGTTGAAACAGTTTGTGTCCAGGATGCAAGGGGTCTGTAGATATTTTCCCAGCCCTCTTTTTGACTCGTGCAGTATACAGATCCTCCGTGGAAGGCAGGTTGGTAGCCATTGTTTTTCCTGCAGCTCTAATTATCCTCTGAAGTCCGTGTCTGTCTTGTTGGGTTGCAGAGCCAAACCAGACAGTTATGGAGGTGCAGATGACAGACTCAATAATTCCTCTGTAGAACTGGATCAGCAGCTCTTTGGGGAGTATGAGCTTCCTGAGTTGGCGCAGAAAGAACATTCTTTGTTGTGCTTTTTTGACAACGTTTTTGATGTTGGCTGTCCATTTTGGAATGGGCTGAAATAGTTTCGGTGTGTGTAAAAATGAGATTGTAAGAAAACAAGAGCTGTACCCACCCAACGTTATATTGTTCCTTTTCAAAACAGTGTATTTGCTCAGTGTAAAAGGGAACGTATGGATCTGCTTCTAAGAGGTTTGAGGTTGTTGTTTTCTCCTCCTCCTTCAAGGAGAAAAATGAATACAAGGAATCCTTCGAAGCACACAGAGATATTCAGACTAAAATCCATAAACCTTATTTTTATACCATGTTTGCAGTTTTTTCTAATAAGCAAGGTTTTCATAATAATTAAGGGATGGGACGATCCCCAAACACAGGGAATTTGAACCCATCCTGGCCAGGGGTTCGCTGCAGGGGTTCGGGAGAACCTCTAGCTAAGATTCTGTGCAGTTCGGAGAACCCCCAAATCTCACTCCTGGCTAGCTCTGTCCATCCCACCCCTTCCCTCTCAGGAGTCTCCACGCGGCCCATTTTGGATGCAGGTAAGTACAGGGTGCGCACGGAGGCTCGCGGAGGGCGAAAACAAGGCCTACCGGAAGTTCAGAAAAGCCAGAAACGGGCCTGTTTCTGGCCTCCAGAGGGTCTCTGGAGCTTGGGGAGGCCGTTTTCACCCTCCCGGAGGCTCGAAAAAAGCCTCTGGAGCCTGGGGAGGGCAAAAAGCCTCCCCCCCCTGCCATAGTGCAGGAGGCCAACTAGACCACACCCACCATGACCACGCCCACCCAGCAACCAGGTAGCGAATCCCTTGCTAAAATTTTTGAAGGCAACCCCTGATCCTGGCCCCCTTAAAATACCAAGTGGCCATCTCTGGATTGAGTGAGTCAACATCTGGATTGAGTGAGTCAAAAGCCATCTCTGGATTGAGTGAGTTGAGTGAGTCAACATCTGGATGGACTAGGGCAGGGGTGTCCAAACCTGGCCACTTTAAAACTTGTGGATTTCCACTTCCAGAATTCCCCAGCCCACATGGGTTGAAGTCCACAAGTCTTACAAGTTGCCAAGGGTGGACATCCCAGGACTAGGAGTTTCAACAATGATCATCCATCAGCAGCTGTTAAGAAACACGCAAACCTGGAGCCAAAAATGAAATTTTGGAAGCTCCAGACTTACGTGTTCTCAGTTCTGACTTCAGTAAGTGTTTATATACCCTTCTTAAATTTTAATGGTAGGGTTGGTCTCCTCCTTTTCTGGTGACATTTTTGAGATTATCCCTTTCTTTCTTCTCCAGGAGCAAAGCCCCAGCAACCAGACCTCCATAGCAATGATGCAGGAACCCCAAGAGAAGGTAGAGGAGACTGTGACCGTCGAAGAAGATCCTGGTACCCCCACATCTCATGTTTCTATTGTGACTTCAGAAGATGGGACCACCAGAAGGACGGAGACAAAGGTAGGAAGTGATGGTTGGAAGTGACCTTGGAAGTCAACCGTTGCCGATCACTGATTTAACTCAACTTCTGAATTAACCTCTGGAAGAAAATATTTGTAGCTCCGGATTGAACTGTGGCATCTGGCTGCTCACAACCAACCTCAGGGAGCACCAAGGTCCCCACAGTATTAATCTTTAGTAAAGAGGGACGTGGTGGCTCAGCGGAGTTGAACTTGCCGATCGAAAGGTCGGCAGTTCAGCGGTTCGAATCCCTAGTGCCGCATAACGGGGTGAGCTCCCGTGACTTGTCCCAGCTTCTGCCAACCTAGCAGTTCGAAAGCAGGTAAAAAAACAATGCAAGTAGAAAAATAGGGGCCACCTTTGGTGGGAAGGGAATAGCGTTCCGTGCGCCTTCGGCGTTAAGTCATGCCGACCATATGACCATGGAGACATCTTTGGACAGCGCTGGCTCTTCGGGTTTGAAACGGAGATGAGCACCGCCCCCTAGAGTCGGGAATTACTAGCACATATGTGTGAGAGGAACCTTTATCTTTTAAGGAGGATGAATACAGGTGAATACATCTATACAGGTGGTTCTCAATTTACAACCACAAATTAAGCGTCAGAATTTCTGACGCTAAGCGAGACAGTGGTTCAGTGAGCTTTGCCCCATTTTACGATGTTTCTTGCCACCGTTGTTAAGTGGATCACAGCAGTGGTTCAGTTAGTAACACGGTTGTTAAATGAATTGGGTTTCCCCATTGACTCTGCTTGTCAGAAGCTGATTGCATGATACTTATGCAACCGTCATAAGTACATGCCAGTTGCCAAGCATTCGGATTTCGATCCCTTGACCATGGGGATGCAGCAAAATAGGTCTGACAAACTTTTTTTTTCAATGCCGTTGTAACTTTGAATGGTCACGAAACAAATGGTTATAAGTTGAGGACTGCCTGTATAGCAGTAGCAGCTCTTCCTAAAATTTGAAGGAGGGGGCGAGCGTTTGTGGGTGGGGCCAGTATGCAGATTAGTCAAGGCTTTGTCTCATGACTGGCATTCTGGATGTTTCTTCCAAGTTTAATATTTCCTTTTGCTTTCTTTTCTTCTTTCACGCTAAAGTGGAATTTAAGATCGAAGTTGAATGTTCGTGGTTTTTTGTTTGGCTTCTTTTCAGCAATGGGGCAGAAACCAACCCCATAGGACAGTTGATGGTGAATCTTTTTGGCACCGGGTACCCAAACCGCAACATGCGTGCATGTGTGCGCACAGGCGCGACGAAAACCCGAAAACTACCTGGTCGGTACCAGGGGTGAAATCTACTTACCTTCCTTACCGGTTCGAAAGCGCTCGCTTTGCTCTTGTGATGCTCGCGCACACCTTCTGCACATGTGCAAAACCTTCTGCACATGTGCAGTAGGTGAAAAAAATTACTTCCTGGTTAAAACCAGGAAGTAATGACACCCGGGCGGCAATCGCTACCGGATCGCCGAACCACAGAGAAAAATCGCTATCGGATCGGGCAACCTGATCCGATCCGGGAGCATTTCACCCCTGGCTGGTATGTATACGCGCAATGAAGTGGTCTTTGGATTTCCGGCACGCATGTGTGCACCAGCCAGCTGCTCTTCACGTACGCCGGAGCACCAGAAATTCAAAGACCAGTTTGCCGGCATGCACATGCCTGTTTTTGGCTGTTTTGGGGGGCATTTTTTAGGCTGTTTTTCGGGCTGTTTTTCGGGCTGTTTTCAGGCTGTTTTCTGGCGCTCCGGCTCTGGCTCCTGCGAAGACCAGATGGAAGAGCAGCTGGCATGCCCACAAAATGGGCTCTGCGTGCCACCTCTGGCATCCATGTGTTGTGGCTCTGTTGCCTGAGCCTGCGTCATCAGCAGGGGAGGACTCTGAGAGTGAGGGAGAGGAGTTGGCAAGGCCTCCTTCTCCAGGACTCTCCTCTCTGGCAATGCCTCCGGAGGACACCGAAGGGCAGGAGATAGGCCCAGAGCCAAGCTCGTCCCCGCAGCCACAGGAGGACATTGACGAGGGAGCGAGTTTTGGTTGGACCCTCGCCAGCGTCGGAGAGACAGGAGAGCCCAGCAGAGGAAAAGGTGTGGTCATGATTAGCTGGTGGACCACGCCTCCTACCAGACTATATAAGTGAGGGATTGTCGCCATATCTTTGTGACGAACAAAAACAAAGATACGTGGATCCCGGTTTTGAATCAGCCCGGCATCTTAGCTGTGGTGTGTATGTGACGGACCTTTTAATAAAGACGTTGGCAAGCAGCTGCGGATTGCTGCCGACCTTTGTTATCATCTCACTTGGTTGCCTGCCAGTTCCTTAGCCTCTGGTTGTCTGAGGGGGGGTTATTTCTGGGCACGGGGCCAGAACACCATGCCATAGGTTCGCCATCACAGCCATAGGCTGTAGGGAGCTTTAGTTGCCTTCTCCTGGTGTCTAGCCTCGAAGTCTAAATTAGTCTAAATTGGTATTTCTGATTTCTGGAAGATTGCGAACAAAATTACTAAAAGGTGTGCCGATAAATTACCTGGATGTTTAGCAGAGAACGGGAAGCATTTTTCTCAGCGTGATCGGAGTGGGGGTCTCTCCGGAAGCTGGTGGGAGACTGTGATAACAGGTGAAGGAATAAATCAGAAAAGGGGGGGAAAAAAGAAAAGAAAAGAAAGGTTGCTGGATAAACACTGTCTGGCTGTGGAGCAGATGTTCCCAAACGGAAGTTTATTTTAGAAGCGGGGTTGACGCATTTTGGAATGTGTTTATTTTGCTTTTGGGGTCATCGAAGCAAATAAGGTGAGGGAGAGATGGGGTGGCAGATTCCTTGGAGCAGTGGTGACATGTAAAATTTGTTACTACCGGTTCTGTGGGCGTGGCTTGGTGGGGGGAGGGGTGTAATGTGACTGGGTGGGCGTGGCCAACTTTTTTTTTAACTTTTAAAACCATTTTTTCTACAACCTTTTCAGCTGAAGAGGTTGTAAAAAAATGCTTTTAAAAGCCTCTGACGATCAGACAACTCAGCTGGGACCGTCAGAGGCTTTTAAAAGCATTTTTTTCTACAGCCTCTTCGGCCTAAGAGGTTTTAGAAAAAATGGTTTGAAAAGCCTCTGATGATCCCTGCTGAGCCGCACGATTATCAGAGGCTTTTTTTTTTTTTTTTTACTTTTAAAAACATTTTTTCGGCCAAAGAGGTTGTAGAAAAAATGCTTTTAAAAATTAAAAAAAAAAGCCTCTGATGATCGCACAGCTCAGCTGGGAATGTGGCGGAGGAGATTTTTGCTACCGGTTCTCCAAACCACCCCCCTCCATCGCTACCGGATTGGGTCCAAACCGGGGAGCATTTCACCCCTGTCTCGGAGTTATGTGAAAGGATGGAGGGTGTGGGAAGAGAAGAAGATAAAGGGGAGGTTTTATTCCTTCTGTGAAGTGGCGAGAAGGGTCTGAGGGTCAGGGTTGAGGGCTTTTACAACAGGACCACGGAGAGGACGAAACAGTGGGATTTGAATAAATATTTGAGATGTTGAGCAGGGGTGGGATTCTAACATTACCACCTTGATTTTGACACTGACCTCACTGCCTCCAGACTATACTTTCACCACCTAGACAACCTTCCCTCTTTATATATACAACTACGCCCCCCCCCCCCCCCCCATGGAGCTATTATCATTCTACCTTCACTGTTTGGCATTATTTCCAACTGAGCCACCCTCTTGTCATACGTTGTCTGGGCAGCTACTAATGTGGATGCTGAGGGAGTTTCGAATTACTGACATCATTGAGCAGACAGAACAACAAACTTATTACGACCATCTTATTCAGAATGAGCCGCCGTTAGAGGATGACTAGATTTTTATTCTCTGCTTATCCTGAGATTGCACTAAACTCCTTCCCCCTGCCGTGAGAGGGCAAGGGAGACCAGTTTCTTACCCACACTGAATTTATTACTCGACTGCCTCAAGACTCTTACATCAGACTATTGGACCAGACCCAAATGCTGTACCCATCTGACTTACTAGATGTATTTGGCGACCGAACTCTTGGCATTGCGAGACTCCCCCCTCTCGCAAATTTGGCCCTCCACATTATCGAGGGCCCACCTTAATGACGGGTTTTGGGACCCCGAGAGGTGGCATGCCAAAAAACGGGGATTGAGGGGTTTTTTAAGCTCTTGTTTTACTAAATTTTTAAGGGGTTCAGGGGTGGGGGTGGGAGTGGGTTTGGGGGAGAACCCACAGGGGGGAAGGTTAGGTCCAGCTGTTTATGGGGCCGCGGGGGGTCAAGATTCTGGAGGCAAGAGGGCGTCTACTAAGCCCTCTGTCGAGGGCTGTGCGATCAAGATACTGTGTGGGAGGGGCAGATATGGCGTGGGTAGGGGACCATATCATGTGGTGGGGGCTCGCACTCGCTGTCTTCGAGCGATTGCGTGCCCCGGTCCCCCGAGCCATTCCCGTTCCCCGGGTTGTTTAGAGTCTCAGGACCCGAAGCTCCGGCTGTTGTTATACAATGCGAGGTCCGTTGTCAATAAGGCCCCCCTCATATGTGACCTTCTCCAAGAGGGGTGTGTGGACCTGGCCGGCATTACTGAGACCTGGTTGGGCCACGAGGGGGGGGTTCCCCTCGTGGAGATGTGCCCACCAGGTTTCCTTGCATTCCACCAGCCGAGAGCTCAGGGGAGGGGTGGGGGAGTAGCGGTCATTATTAAGGAAGGTCTGAGTCCGAGGGAGACCACTGTACCGCAGATAGCCGGGTGTGAGTCCATCTTCGTGAGGTGGGGTCGTGGTGGGCAGATGGGTCTCTTAGTCACGTACCTGGCTCCCTGCCACGTGGCAACGACCCTGCCCGAGCTTCTCAATGTTGTAGCCGAAGTGGCGGTTGATACCCCTAGGCTTATGGTCATGGGGGATTTCAACCTGCCATCTATCGGTGAAACATCTGAGTTAGCCCGGGAGTTCATGGCTTCCATGACGGCCATGGACCTGACCCAGGTAATTCAGGGCCCGACCCACGTTGGTGGACACACCCTGGATCTAGTTTTTGTCTCTGGTCAGTGGTTGAGTGGTCTAGATATTGGGGATATAGTTATGGAGCCCTTGTCATGGACTGACCACTCGCTCCTTCGACTCGACTTTCAGACCGCTTCACCTCACCGCAGGGAGGCGGAACCGACTAGGTGGTTCCGCCCCAGGCGCCTGATGGATCCTGATAGGTTCCAGATGGAGCTTGGGCCATTTCCTGAGACACTGACACACGACTTGGCTGAGGATCTGGTGGCTGCCTGGAATAGGGCAGCCGGTGGGGCCTTGGACCGTGTCGTGCCTTCGCGGCCTCTGACCCGGCGCCGAACTCACTTATCTCCTTGGTTTACCGAGGAGCTGAGGGAGATGAAACGCCGGAGAAGACGCCTAGAGAGCGGTTGGAGGGCCAGTCGCTCTGAATCTGACTTGACACTAGTAAGAGGTCACATTAAGACTTACTTAGTGGCGATAAAAGCGGCAAAATCTAACTATTTTGCCGCCCTTATCGCATCATCAGATAATCGCCCAGCCGCCCTGTTTAGGGTGACCCGCTCCCTCCTTCATTCGGGAGCACGGGAGGATCCCTTGCAGGGTCGTGCTGAGGATTTTGTTCAATATCTGGATGACAAAATAACTCAGATTCGGGATGACTTGGCCGCCGACTGGGTTAGTTCGGGCGAGGTGACTGAGGCAGGTCTTGAGAGTGTTATCTGGGCTGAGTTCGATCCTGTGGCTCCCGAGGACGTGGACAGGACCTTGGGGAGACTGAATGCAACCACATGTTTATTGGACCCGTGTCCCTCCTGGTTGGTGCTGGCCTCCCGGGAGGTTACACGAGGCTGGCTCCAGGAGATCATAAATGCTTCTTTGCATGAGGGTGCCCTACCGGCCGCCTTGAAGGAGGCGGTGGTGAGGCCCCTCCTCAAGAAGCCCTCCCTGGACCCGGCTATTTTGGCTAATTACCGTCCAGTCTCCAACCTTCCCTTTTTAGCGAAGGTTGTTGAGAGTGTGGTTGCATGGCAGCTCCCTCGGTACCTGGATGAAGCTGTCTATTTAGACCTGCTCCAGTCTGGCTTCAGGCTTGGATACAGCACTGAAACGGCATTGGTCGCGTTGGTGGATGATCTCTGGCGGGCCCGGGGTAGGGGTTATTCCTCTATCCTGGTGTTATTAGACCTCTCAGCGGCTTTTGATACCATCGACCATGGTATCATGTTGCACCGATTGGAGGGACTGGGGGTGGGAGGCACCGTTTTACGGTGGTTCTCCTCCTACCTCTCCGACCGGTCGCAATCTGTGTTGACGGGGGCAGCGGTCGACCCCGAGGCGCCTACTGTGTGGGGTGCTGCAGGGATCGGTCCTCTCGCCCCTCCTGTTCAACATTTATGTAAAGCCGCTGGGTGAGATCATCCGTGGTTTTGGGGTGGAGTTCCATCAGTACGCTGATGATACGCAGCTGTACATTTCCATCCCAGACCACCCCAACGATGCCGTGGAAGTGATGTCCCAGTGCCTTGAAGCCGTGCGGGCCTGGATGGGGAGAAACAGGCTTCGACTCAACCCCTCCAAGACCGAGTGGCTGTGGCTGCCGGCGTCCCGATATAGCCAGCTGACACCATCACTGGTTATTGGGGGCGAATCATTGGCCCCCACGGAAAGGGTGCGCAACTTGGGCGTCCTCCTGGACCCACGGCTGTCTTTGGAAGATCACACGACAGCTGTGGCCAGGGGAGCTTTCTATCAGGTTCGCCTGATACGCCAGTTGCGGCCCTTTCTAGATCGGGACTCCCTACGCACAGTCACTCAGGCACTCGTCACCTCTCGCCTGGACTACTGCAATGCTCTCTACATGGGGCTCCCCTTGGGATGCACCCGGAGGCTCCAACTAGTGCAGAATGCGGCCGCGCGGGGGATTATGGGAGCGATGGGACGCTCCCATGTGACACCTCTCCTGCGCAAGCTGCATTGGCTACCTGTGGACTTCCGGGTGCGTTTCAAGGTGTTGGTGACCACCTTTAAAGCGCTCCATGGCTTAGGACCAGGGTACTTACGGGACCGCCTTCTGCCGCCAATAGCCTCCCACCGGCCGGTGCGTTCCCACAGAGAGGGTCCCCTCAGGGTGCCGTCAGCCAGACAATGCCGGCTGGTGACCCCCAGGGGGAGGGCCTTCTCTGTGGCAGCCCCTACCCTCTGGAACGATCTTCCTCCAAAACTGAGAACAATTGCTGACCTCCGGACTTTTCGTCGGGACCTGAAAACTCATCTCTTTCAGCTTGCTGGTCTAGCCTGACCCCGCTGAATTTTTAAGATCTGTATTATAGGGTTGGGTATTTTAAATATTTAATGGTTAATGGTTTTAATTTTTAGCCAAAGTTATATGCTTTTTTAAAGAAATTGTTTAACTTTTGTGTACTATTTTTATTTGGCTGTTCACTGCCCTGAGTCCGCAAGGAGAAGGGCGGTATACAAATCTAAACAAACAAATAAATAAATAAATAACAGTTTGGACCAGTCTGAGAGAACCGGTAGTTCTGACGATCAGCTGGGAGCGAATTGATTCGCTCCCATGATCAGCTGGGCCCGCCCCTGCATTTTACTTACCTTTATCTTTGCAGCTGATTAGCGGATTGCCACGCCTCAGCTGTTTTAATTCCCTAGCACTAAAGTAGAAGGTGATTTTTCGTTGAACTGCACGTACACGCGTGATCACTGAACCGGTTGTTAAACCGGAAGGATCCCACCACTGATGTGGAAGTAGATGGAGATGTTTTGCATCCATCCTCTCAGAATGAGGAGGTTGAAGCTCACCTGGTAGCAGCCCATCTCTTGGGAACAGATTCTCCTCCTACATCTGGAGGGCCAGTTGGCTAAAGAGAGCTAGCTTGGTCAAGAGGTTAAGGCACAAGGCTAAAAAGTGAGAGACCGTGAGTTCTAGTCCCGCCTTAGGCATGAAAACCAGGTGGATGACTTTGGACCAATCACTAGGAGTCTGTGAGTTCCAGTCCCGCCTTAGGCATGAAAACCAGGTGGAAGACTTTGGACCAATCACTAGGAGTCTGTGAGTTCCAGTCCCGCCTTAGGCATGAAAACCAGGTGGAAGACTTTGGACCAATCACTAGGAGTCTGTGAGTTCTAGTCCTTCCTTAGTCATGAAAGCCAGCTGGGTAACTTTGGGCAAATCACCAGGAGATGGTGAGTTCTAGTCCTGCCTTAGGCATGGAAACTAGTTGAGTAACTTTGGACCAATCACTAGAAGACTGTGAGTTCTAGTACCTCCTTAGGCATGAAAGCCAGCTGGGTAACTTTGGGCAAATCACCAGGAGATGGTGAGTTCTAGTCCTGCCTTAGGCATGGAAACTAGTTGAGTAACTTTGGACCAATCACTAGAAGACTGTGAGTTCTAGTACCTCCTTAGGCATGGAAACCTGCTGGGTAACTTTGGGCCAATCACTAGGAGATGGTGAGTTCTAGTCCCACCATAGGCATTGAAAGCCAGCTGGATGACTTTGGGCCATTCACCAGGAGACGGTGAGTTGTAGTCCCACCGTAGGCATGAAATCTGACCAGTCCTAAATCACTTTCCCAGTACTGTTGTCACTCTGAACAGTCGCTAAATGAATGTTTATAAGTCGAGGACTACCTACAGGAAAACAATCTGTGCCCTCGTGGGTTTTTTTTTCCCCCCAGAGATGAGGAAGACATTGAAGGAGCGGAGAAAAAAAAAGTATGGCAGCTTGTCTTTAAAATAATTGCATTGTTTTCCTTAGTGACAGTAGTTACCCCGTAGGATCCTTTGTCAGATGTGATGACAGCTCCCGGCTTTCAAATCTTTCATAAGGGATTAGAGACCACTGTAGATGACAGACCCAGGGATGGCAACCTGCTGTGATAACTACATATTCCATCCAAGATTAAATGAAGCTCTGGATTGAAGTCCCCGGAGAACAAAAGAGATAAGGAGATGCCCCGTTTGGAGTTTCTGATGAGAAATTCTTCTCTTACCTCCCCAGGAGATCCTCTTTGTAACTCACTACTCACTTGTAATATATATATATATATATATATATATTCATTCGTCATCTTCAGGCTGGTGTTGATGAGACTTTGTCGAAACGTCGCCAAGACACTTCCAATTTTACACGGGAGAAGACCCGAATAACCAAAGACCTACATACAAACACCCGCAAAAACCTCAGAAAATATATATATATATATATATATATATATATATATATATATATATATATATATATATATATATATATATATATAAATTCTTGCCGTTTGCTTCGCTCCTATCGATTACAATGAACATATGATGAATCGGTTGTAGGAATTGGGCATGGCTAGTGTCAGGTTTCGAAGTCGTCTCAAATAAATTGCATTTCAAACAAAGTCTTTGATGAAAAAAACTCTTATTTATTAAGCACGAACATTCTACTCTGACTCATCGCAGCCAACTCTGGCTTCCTCAGCCAAAACCCTCCTTTTCCTTTCCCCACTCCTCTACACTCATTGGCCACCTTTCCAGTCACTCTGCCCCTAATCTACTGCTCCCTCTTAAAGGAATTTCCCCCCTCCCCTCCCATCTCCTAGGTGATATTCCCTCCAGGGAAAATAAGTAGGTGAAGAATCAAACGTCCCTTTCCAGATGCCTCCGCTTCTCCTTCTTATGTCAGCATTAGAGTAAGTGCAGCGTGGAATGCTAACAGCTAGTCTAGTGAAGAGAAAGACCGGGGGAGACAGGAGAGCAGTCTTCTGATATTTGAGGGGTTGCCACAGAGAGGAGGGGGTCGAGCTATTTTCCAAAGCATCTGAAGGCCAGACAAGGAATAATGGATGGAAACTGACCAAGGAGAGTTTCAACCAAGAAATAAGGAGGAATTTTCTGACAGTGGAACAGAAGTTGCCTTCAGAAGTTGTGGGAGCTTCATCATTGGAAGCTTTGAAGAAGAGACTGGACTGTCATTTGTCAGAGATGGTGTAGGGCAGTGATGGCTAACCTTTTTGTCATCGTGTGCCAAAAGTGGGGGGAGCGTGAAGGTGTCGCACGCACGCGTGCCCACACCCATAATCCAATGCCCCCAGTGCCCCACTCCCCCACGCATGCACACATGACATCCACCCACCCCGTGCCCCGGTTTGGCCTAGTAGGCCTCCCTGAAGCCTCCGGAAGTTGGAAACGACCCATTTCCAGACTTCCGTTGGCGCCAGTAGGGGCGTTTTTCACCCTCCCCAGGCTCCAGAGGCTTTCTTGGAGCCTGGGGAGGGCATAAACGGCCTTTCTCACCCCCCAGATGCCGGAAATAGCCTGTTTCCCAACTTCTGGTGAGCCCGGCAAACAATTCCAGGTGCTTTGCAAACTTCTTATTCAGATATTCAGCATTATCTGTACCATTTCATCGGACCTCTGCCCGTTTACACCTCACTATCATATTTAACACCGATACACCGATTTTCTATTTTGAACCTTTTTAATGCACTGACGTCCTTGCAGTGCTAATTGCTTCCAGTTCCTGTTGTGTAAATAGGACAGCGCTGGGCTATTATTTGTGTCTTCTAATGATTTTTTTTTTTAAAAAAAGCGGGGAGATGTAAAGTTCAGGAGAGGACCTTACTTAAGCCTTGGGCTTAAGAAGCGAGCTTCAGATAAATAGCAGAGGTAGTAGGCCTCTTTGCCCGCTATCTCCTTGGATAACACCAGACTGGCACATGGATGATAGACAAGGCCCAGAATAGCCATGTAACTGATAAGGTGCATGTTTAGAGTCACAATTATCACAACGGCACTGTTATCTTTTCCCATTAAAATGACAGGGAAGCCTTTTTTCGATAATAGCAAGCGTCCTATTTAGGCGAGACCAAGGTTCCTGCTAAATAATCCTAACCCTTCCTTCCTTCTTTCCCTCCCTCCCTTCTTTCCTTGTTTACTTCCTTCTTTCCCTCCCTCCCTCCCTCCCTCCCTCCCTCCCTCCTTTCCTTTTCCTTCCTTTTTTCTCTTCCTTCCCCCTTCCTTCCTTCTTTCCCTCCCTCCCTTTCTTTTTCCCCTCCCTTTCTTTTGCTTCCTTCCTTCCTTCTTTCCCTCCCTTCCTTTTTTCCTTGTTTCCTTCCTTCTTTCCCCCCTCCCTCCCTTCCTTGTTCCCCTCCCTCTTTCTTTTCCTTCCTTCCTTCCTTCTTTCCCTCCTTCCCTCCTTCCTTCTTTCTTTTCCTCCCTTCCTTCCCTCTTTCTTTCTTTTCCTTCTTTCCCTCCCTCCCTTCTTTCCTCCCTTCTTTTCCTCCCTTCTTCTTTCTTTCTTTTTTCTTTCTTTCTTTCTTTCTTTCTTTCTTTCTTTCTTTCTTTCTTTTTCCTCTCTGTCCCTCCCTCCCTTCCTTCTTTTCCTTCCTTCCTTCTTTCCTTCCTTCCTTCTTTCCTTCCTCCCTTTCTTTTCTCCCTTCGTTTCCTTCTTTCTTTCTTTCCTTCCTTCCTTCCTTCCTTCCTTCCTTCCTTCCTTCCTTCCTTCTTTCTTTCTTTCTTTTCCTTTTCCCTCCCTCCCTTCTTTCCTCCCTTCCTTCTTTTCCTTCCTCCCTTCTTCTTCCTTCCTTCCTTCCTTCCTTCCTTCCTTTCTTTCTTTCTTTCTTCATATTTTAGAACCACCCATCCCCCTCAAAGAGAGGGACTCTGAGTAATGTGCCATAAATAAATAAATTCAAGACAAACCAACCATCTCAAGGTTGTTTTGACATTCCTTATGCTGTTTGTGGAATTTGCCAGTTCCCTGTAAGTCATCCATGTTTCGGCTTTAAAGAGGGAATTGAAGGCGCACCTGTTTTGCCATAGCTGGCACCCAGGAGATGCATATGCCATTCACTGAATAGCGATAGCCTTATATACTTATATACTGCTTCACAGTGCTTTCCAGCCCTCTCTAAGCGGTTTACAGAGTCAGCCTCTTGCCCCCAACAATCTGGGTCTTCATTTTACCCACCTCAGAAGAATGGAAGACTGAGCCAACCTTGAGTTGGTCAGGATCAAATGGCTGGCAGAGGGCAGAGTTTGCCTGTAATGGTGCATTCTAACCACTGTGCACCAAGGAAGGAAGAAAGGAAGGAAGGACAATAGCAATAGCACTTAGACTTATATACCGCTTTCCAGTGCTTTCCAGCCCCCTCTAAGCAGTTTACAGAGTCAGCATCGTATCCCCAACAATCTGGGTCCTCAATTTACCGACTTCGGAAGTCAACCCTGAATCGGTCAGGATCGAACCCTTGGCAGTGGGGCGGAATTAGCCTGCAATTCCTCATTCTAACCACCGTGCCACCACGACGCTATTTGAATGCCGTTTTTCTGTCTCTAACTCTCCCCAGGCAGGTTTCATACCCCAATTTGGAGGGACATCCCTCCTTGATTTTTGTGGTTGCTATTAGGAGGCAAACATATTAACATCTTAAATCCACAAAGGTGACCTTGTATGAGAAGTGCAGGCTGTTTAAGTTTCCCAGCAGATGAGCACTGCGGCAGATTAAAGCGAGCTCATGTCCTGTGAACATTTGTTTTGAAAGCACAGGGATTTCTGAACAGAAGAAAAAATAAAATAAAATTTCCATGCACCTCTTCTGGTCTCTTGCCTCTTGGATTCTCCTCCTGGCCCAACTTTTGCACTAACAAAATTCCTGTCTTTCTCAAAGATATGACAATTGAGAGACACAATTTGATTTGCAGGTAGAGATAGTTCTCAACTTACAGCCATTCATTTAGTGACCTTTTGAAGTTACGGCAGCACTGAAAAAGTGACTTAGGAGCATTTTTTTACACTTGAAAACCATAGTAGCATCCTCCTGGTTCCATGATTAAAATTGGGATGCTTGGCAACCGGCTCATATTTATGACGGTTGCAGTGTCCCAGGGTCACGCAGTCCCCTTTTGCTACCTCCTGATAAGCAAACTCAGTGGGAAGCCAGTGTCAATTCGCAAAGCATCCCTGGCCTGCTCTCGAGTTGCCATAGGCAAGGGGGATGGGAAAACGGCAAAGCAGCATGGCAATCGTGACCCTGTTTCCCCCCCTCCCCCCAGGGTGTGTCATCAATCACATTCTCCAACAGAGGAATTTAGCGGGTTGTAGCAATCACTCCCCTCCAGCCGCTGTGGGTAACCCTGGGAGACAGCCTTGAGAGAGATATGTCTGGAATGTGCTCCTGTATTTGGCTACTGTACTGTTTCATCGTTTTCCCATCCCCTCTGGCCTATGGCAAAAGGAGAGCAGGCCAGGGATGCTTTGCAAGTTGACATTAACTTCGTTGGGTAGTGAAAGGTCTACCAAAAAACAGCCCAGCTTAGAGAGAGGACCAATGAGCCCAAAGTTGTTGTTATCCTCCTCCTCCTCTTTTTTGTGAACCCCTCTCCCTTCTAACTCTGATGATGTAACCTTCTTGGGTAATGAAAGGTCTGCCAAAAACAAAAACAAAAACCACAAGAGCACCAGGACCTCACGGAAATTACCTTGGCTGCTTCTTCCATCAGTTTTTTTGAAAAGCAAAAGACCTTTTTAATTAAAATGTCTGATGGGGAGGAAGACCTGAGCCTTCCCATTTTGTCGGCCTCAAGAGTACTCCTGCTTTTACAACCTTCTGCTAATAAGATAATGGCTTGTCCCTTTCTTGGCCTAATAATTTTACAGCCGAGCTGCCCAAAAATAAGCACTTGGAAATGTCAAGATGCTTTTATCCTCCAGCGCTTCCTCCTTCCCCCGGCTTGGTGTTTTATGACATGAGTCTGACAAAGGGATCCTTCACGTTTTGACAGCTCCCATCAAGGAAGGGTTGTGTGGGATAAAATGGGCTGATGTCAGGACCCTGGACAGGGCAATGTTGGCTGAGAATGGCCAAGTTGAGAAGACATCTAAAACTGTAGGAAGACTAACTGGGTTGTATTTGCTCTCTTTCTTATGAAATGGAATTGGGATAGGAATAGAATTAGAATATGGAATGGAATGGAATGGAATCGAATATGGAATGGAATAGAATATAGATAGAGTAAAGTAGAGTAGAGTAGAGTAGAGTAGAGTAGAGTAGAGTAGAGTAGAGTAGAATAGAATAGAATAGAATAGAATAGAATAGAATAGAATAGAATAGAATAGAATAGAATAGAATAGAATAGAATATGGAAGGGAAGGGAAGGGGAGGGAAGGGAAGGGGAGGGAAGGGAAGGGAAGGGAACAGTATATGGAATGGAATTGAATAGAATAGAATATGGAATGGAATAAAATATAGAGTAGAGTGGAATGGAATGGAACGGAACAGAATGGAACAGAACGGAAGGAAGGGAAAGAATGTCTTCTAGTCCACCCCCCTCCTGAAATTTACCATTTCAGACAAGTGGCTGTCCAGACAAGTGGTTCGAATCCCCAGTGCCACATAATGGGGTGAGCTCCCGTGACTTGTCCCAGCTTCTGCCAACCTAGCAGTTCGAAAGCAAGTAAAAATGCAAGTAGAAAAAATAGGGACCCCCTTTGGTGAGAAGGGAATAGCGTTCCGTGCACCTTTGGCGTTGAGTCATGCCGGCCACATGACCACGAAGATGTCTTTGGACAGTGCTGGCTTTGAAACGGAGACGAGCACCGCCCTCTAGAGTCAGGAACGACTAACACATATGTGCGAGGGGAACCTTTACCTGATCGATTGGCCAATGTGTCTTGAAACTTTAGGCATTCGACTCCACTTTCTAGATCATTGTCTTCTTCCTTTGCTTATCGATCTACCCGTTTCTCCTTTGGGACTTAGCCTAAACAGCTTCATTCTTCTCCTTTTAGAGCAGATCTTTTTATGGCTAACTCACCTCCCCCCCCCCCAAAAAATGTATTTGGGGTTGCTGCCATGTGGAATTTTCTTGCCCAGCTCTGGTGGGACGATGAAATGTTTTGCTTCTGGGTAAATCCAAGTCAATCTCTTGTTGTGAAGAAGGAAGGCAGGGTGAAAAATTGGCTAAAACAGATATTTCCCCCCACCCCACCCCTTATCTGCTTATTTTCAAATGCTTGCTGTCAGTCGGAGGTTATAAATAACGTACGTCAAGCTTTGGCGTCAAGCTTCAAAACTTTGCGGGGTGTTGTTACGCACGCATACCAGACACCCACGGGTGTCAGACATTTCACAGAGCACGCTGTGTTTACCCTGTTCTTTCGACAACATGTGTTTGTGTTATTAAAGGGTGGCTGGCTTTAATTCCGCCCCCTTGGGGAGCCGAACGCCCGTATGGGTCTTTAGCCAAATGGCATGTTTATAGGGGTGGAAGATCATGACAAGGACTTTGGGTGGTTTTGAAGCAAGATAATCTTTAGCTTCTCTTCTGTAAAGGAAGGTTGTCTTTCATGAACTTTGCCTATTAACGTCAAAGCTTTCGATCCAGAGCAAGGGTGTCAAACTCAAGGCCCAGGAGACGGATCCAGCCTGCGGGGTGCTTAGATGTGGCCCATGGGGCCGCACTGGAAACAGCGAAGGAGTGGCATGTGGTGCCTCTGCCAGTGTGGCCCTCCCAAGCTCCATTTTCGCTGGCAGAGGGTTAAGGCGGGAGTGGTATTCTACAGGTTCAGACCAATTTGGGCAAACTGGTAGCTCCGACAATTATCTGGGAGTGAAACGGTTTTCTGCAATGATCAGGTGGGCCCGCCTGCCCGTCCTTATGCTTTACTGACCTATAACTTCTCAGCTGATTCGTGCGGCAGAGCGGATTGCCATGCCTCGGCGGTGTTACTCTCCAGCAGTAACGCGGAAGGTACTTTTTTGTAAAACTGCACAAATGCACACAGAGTGTGCAATTACCGAACTGCTTGTTAAACCAACAGGATCCTCCTGCACCAAGTGGCCAACTGCAATGGCCTTCTGCACCAACTAGTTGCAGGAGGCCATTGCAGCCGAAAACGGAGCTCGGGAGCCTGTTTTTGCTGGCAGACTGCTGGGGCCACCACAGGTGGCCACGACACGAGTGACGTCGAGCTGGCCACACCCACCCCAGCCCCCCAAGGTCAAACACAACCATGATGCGGCCCTCCATAAAATCGAGTTTGACCCCCCCTGGTCCAGAGCATTTGCAGAATGAAAAAGAAGAGCCTTAAGAACTCTGGATTCAGTCCGTGTTAACACCCAGTTGGCTTTATTATGATTCGCTGAATCAGATCTAGTTGACTTGCTTTCACAAACCATGGGAGGTTAGTCATTCTCTAGGTTGGTACAACCTCCGCATTGGCGACAGGAAGGGCATCCGGCCAGTAACCACTCAGCTCCATTCAGTTGCCCAGACTCCACTCTGCAAAGGATTATGGAGTCATTAAAAGAAGAATAGAATAGAATAGGGACTATAGAGTAGAGTAGGGTAGAATAGAATAGAATAGAATAGAATAGAATAGAATAGAATAGAATAGAATAGAATAGAATAGAATAGAATAGAATAGAATAGAATAGAATTCTTTACTGGCAAAGTGTGATTGGACACACAAGGAATTTGTTTAGCAGAGTGATGGTCTTAGGGAAAAAACTGTTCTTGTGTCTAGTTGTTTTGGTGTGCAGTGCTCTGTAGCATCGTTTTGAAACAATTTGTGTCCAGGATGCGAGGGGTCTGTAGATATTTTCACAGCCCTCTTTTTGACTTGTGCAGTATACAGGTCCTCCATGAAAGGCAGGTTGGTAGCCATTGTTTTTTCTGCCCTTCTAATGATCCTCTGAAGTCCGTGTCTGTCTTGTTGGGTTGCAGAGCCAAACCAGGCAGTTATGGAGGTACAGATGACAGACTCAATCATTCCTCTGTAGAACTGGATCAACAGCTCCTTGGGCAGTTTGAAGAAGAGGATGTTGGCTAAGATAGGTGTAGATCTTTTGCAAAACACTTCCAATGTCCTTGTGAAGGATACCAAATGATGGCCAAAGGCTCATCCCCTTATTCCTTTGGGTTGGGATTGGCACTGGTTGAAAAGCGTGGGTGTAAAATAACCTTCCCTGCAGCCTACGGAGGTTCCCAAAAATAAATTATGTCTGTGTTCTTCTCTCTCTCTCTGCCTCGCAGGTAACCAAGATGGTCAAGACCGTCACAACCAGAACAGTGCGCCAAGTCCCCCTCGGTCCAGACGGCCTCCCTACAATGGACGGATCCTCCCCCATGGGTAGTTACACTGATTCCATAGACAGAAGGCAGGTCAAGAACGGAGAACGATACATCACACCCCAGGCATCGTCCACTCTGAACCGAGCTTACAACAGCTACAATGATTCCTACCCGGAGAGTCACGACGGCCAATATCGTTCCTTCGTAAGCCACAATGGTTACGGCGACCTGCCGGACAATTACGGAAGCTTGTCTCGGAGTGTCAATTACCGCCCGCATTATGCCTACGTACCAGGGAACAATTACCGGCCTGAGGATGGTAGCTTCACTTTGCCAAGCAGGAGGGATAACTATGGACCTCTGGCCCAGCCTCAGGTGCCGACGGGCAGCAACGCAGACTTGAACCGCTCCCAGCCGGAACGGTTCCAACCGGAGCCGTATGGGCTGGAGGACGATAACCGCAGCCTCGGAATTGACGACGAAGGTTATGAACTCGATCCAGAGTACTCGACGGTGAATCGGAGAACGTCGGCTGGGATCCCGGAGAGAGGGAGACCTCACAAGGGAAGGTAAATACACAGTTAGATGGTCTGGTATAGGAAGGTAGTTGTAGAACTCTTGTCCTGCAGGATCAATGGAAATTCTGCTTGGTTTGGACTTGCAGGAGAAGTTGAGGGCTGGTAGTGGAGAAGACCTCATTATTATAGGCCACCGTTCTAAGATTATTTATAGTACCTTCTCAAGAATGTTCATGCTTGTCTGGGTTTTCTTTTCCTACTCTTGTTTAGAATTCTTTATTGGCCAAGTGTGACTGGACACACAAGGAATTTGTCTTTGGTGCATACGCTCTCAGCGTACATAAAAAGACAAGATACATTCGTCAAGAATCATAAGGTACAACGCTTAATGATAGTCATAGGGTACAAATAAGCAATCAGGAAACAATCAATATCAATATAAATCGTAAGGATGCAAGCAACAAAGTTACAGTCATATACTCATAAGTGGGAGGAGGTGGGTGATAGGAACGATGAGAAGATTAATAGTAGTGCAGACTTAGTGAATAGTTTGATAGTGTTGAGGAAATTAGTTGTTTAGCAGAGTGATGGCATTTGGGGGGAAAAACTGTCCTTGTGTCTAGTTGTTCTGCTGTGCAGTGCTCTATAGCCTCGTTTTGAGGGTAGGAGTTGAAACAGTTGATGTCCAGGATGCGAGGGGTCTGTAGATATTTTCCCAGCCCTCTTTTTGACTCGTGCACCATACAGGTCCTCCATGGAAGGCAGGTTGGTAGCCATGTTTTTTTCTGCAGTTCTAATGATCCTCTGAAGTCCGTCTCTGTCTTGTTGGGTTGCAGAACCAACAAGTTTTGAAAAAGGAGCGAGGATTTGAAATGCCAATACAGAATAACAGAGTTGGAAGGGAGCTTGGAGGTCTTCTAGTCCAACCCCACCCCTCAAAGATGGAGACCCTCCACCATTTCTGACAGATGGCAGTCCAGACTCTTCTTGAAAGTCTCCAGTGATGAAGGGCTGTTCAGTTTTGACGTAGATGGCTTCTTTGACCCCTTTTTCAAACCAGTGGTCTTCTCTGTCCAAAGTTCACAGGGGACTTGAAGAGTCCTCCCTCAACAGAGTGGGGGAGGGATACGACATGAACGACCGGCTGCAGTGACTCACTTACCAACCGTGGCCAAAATGGTCGTAAAATCGGGCGCGGCTCACTTAAACAGCCGTCCCGTCCTGTTTAACCACAAGGTAATACACTGAATATATTGCTGATGCTTTTGTACCTTTAAAGGACTGGAGACTTGTTTTTTTTTAATTTAAATTCGATCAAGGAACTTTATAAAGGCATTTAATTTGAACGCGCCTCGTCCCAACGTAAACGAGCCGGCAAGGTCTGTGCCAACCACCCGTCTCTCACCAACTTCAGGAATTCTCAAAGCAATTTTTACATGAATAAATTATCGTCTGTCTTTCACCGCAGAAGGAAGTCTGGCAATCAGTAATGATTTTTTTTTTTTAATGTAATGATGAAGGTCCCTGCTAATTAACCCTTGGTGGCAAAAAAACCACACCAAAACCCTACTTTATTCCTTTTCCTGAAAAGCAAACCTCGGCAAAAAGTGGTAGATTCGGTTTCCCACTGTTCTGATCTAGGCTTCCGTAGAAAGTATACAGCCCAATCTTAGTCCTCTTAATTCAACCTCTTTAATTCAAACGGCTGTGAATTATTGTCATTCCCAGCCTGAAAGGCTTCTCAAACAGTCTTTCAGGGGAGTGTTTACAAACACCCACCTTATCTCCCTTGGAATGCTGCCAGAGAACTAATTGCCACACGCAGGGCAAGGCCAAACTTAGCACAGAGTCAAACAGAGCTTTTCCAGGTAAAAGCTTCCTGTAAAGCTCACGTCCCGTTCGCTTCTCTTTTATGTCTTAATGGGAGGGGCCAATCATCTCCAAGCCTTACTCCCAAGTCGACCCTGTTTTCTTAATTGTTCCTGTGTTCTGGCAGCTCTGCTCATGCGCACACTGGGAACAGGCTCCAGCTGTTCTTCTGTCTCACCGATGTCAGACTCCAGAGACTCTGGAGACAGCAAAGAACTCCCAGATGGCCTTGGTCCCCTCTCTGCCTCTGACTCAGAGCCCTCGTCCTTAGCTAGGAAAAACAGCTGGGTGATTTTGAACCATCACCAGGTGACTGTGAGTTCTAAACCCATCTTAAGTATGAAAGCTGGATGGATGACTTTGGACCGCTCACTCTCTCTCTCAGCCCAACGCACTTCACAGGGCTCTTGTGGCAAAAAGGTGGTGGGTTGGATATTTTTTCCACCTTGAGTTATTTATTGGAAGGGAAAGAGGGGGGGAGGAAATCTCAGCTATTGGAAAAAGCTACATTCTAGATTGTGAATTTCCGTGTAAGAATGGAGCAATTTAATAAATTTAGACTTGCATCTTATGAACTAATGGAGGTTCCATCTTTGGATTATAATGTGCAACTCCAGTTATAGGCCTAGTTATAGTTATACCCCAAATCAACAAAGAGATGAAGGACCCAAAATAGGACCACCCATACATCCATCCATCATCCATCCATCCATCCATCCATCCATTCAGCTATCCATCAGCTCCCTCTCTCTCTCAGCTATCATCCATCCATCCATCCATCCATCCATCCATCCATCTGTATCAGCTATCCATCAGCTCTCACTCTCTCTCAGCTATCATCCATCCATCATCCATCCATCCATCCATCCAACTATCCTTCTATCTGTATCAGCTCTCACTCTCTCTCAGCTATCATCCATCCATCCATCCACCCATCTATCCATCCATCCATCCACCATCCGACTATTCTTCTATCTGTATCAGCTATCCATCAGCTCCCTCTCTCTCTCAGCTATCATCCATCCATCCATCCATCCATCCATCCATCCATCCATCCATTCTTCTATCTGTATCAGCTATCCATCAGCTCCCTCTCTTTCAGCTATCATCCATCCATCCATCCATCTATCTGTATCAGCTCTCACTCTCTCTCAGCTATCATCCAGCCATCCATCATCCATCCATCCATCCATCCATCCATCCATCCATCCATCCGAATATCCTTCTATCTGTATCGACTATCCATCAGCTCTTTCTCTCTCGGCTATCCATCCATGAATGCTCATCCTTCTTTTTTTTTTCTTGCATTGGGCTGGTTTGATTATTGAAGCTCAGATTGATTTATTTTTGTCCCGTAGACCTCAAAGGCTGGAGAAGCAAATGTTATCAGAACCAAGGCTTCCCTCGTCTTCTCAGTTAGCCACATAGGATCCCGGTTGCCTGATATACCGCCTGCTTCTGCTAACTTCTGACAATATCCATTAGCCGAGACTGTCAGCTGTCAAGATATCACCCAGACATCCGTTTCTCCACTTAGTGGAGAAACGTTTGGCTGATTTAC